>CM019167.2:54460812-54844344 GCA_009739505.2 Apolygus lucorum | reverse complement strand
CTCTCTCTCTCTCCCTCTCTATCTATCTGCTATCTCTCTCTCTTTCTCTCTAGAATCGAATCCTGAAGTTCCTGCAACTAAAATGTGGACGCTGTACTCATGGAGTAGGTATCTTCGCCTCCGTGTTTCCACTCATTGTGATTCTATCAGTTTCCTGATTTTCGAGAGTGGGTACTACTCATAGAAACGAGTCGCTAATTGGAAGTTCACCCTTTCAGAGAGGTGTTCACCCCTTTGCATCCTGAGAGGATGAATTGAAGGACGGAAGTGTTGGGAGAGTAAGTGGGTAGCTTCGCAATAAGCAATGTCCGTAAGCCACCCTCTGCTTTGCCAACAACCCTTCCTCCGGTTTCTCATCATTATTGATTGCAGTAATATTCCATGAAAGGAAAAGTTTGCCGGGCGGAGCCGTTAGTCATCATGTTAACACGTTAGACGGAGCGGCACGGTTTATTAGGCATTAAAGGTTCCACCGTTAACGGTTAAAGTTGTTTCTGCACCCCCTTCGTTATCGGATTGGCTGGGCCAGATTTGTCGGGGTCGAGTACATATTAAAGTAGCATAAACATAATTTATCCCTCCTTCCTTTCACTATCGATTCGTCCTTGTTGTTAGTTTGTGACTCTCTTTTGTCCTCGACCACCAGATCCTCAACATTCTCCAACAAACGCAGCAATCCAGAAAATTCATCAGCCTCATCAGTGAAGGATATTGATATCAAGATTAACAGTGACTGCACTGGCGAGCTTGATTTTTACAGGGGTGGAACAATACACAGACAATGCTCCGTTTGTCGACCATTTTCTAAGAAAATAAAACTCGGGGCTTAGCGCCTCGAAAACCGGAGTGTCGAAAAATCGCGTGATCGTCTCAAGTCACCTTCCAGCGTAACCTTTTTCGGGTAGTTACCCTATGTCTAAAACATGTTCCAAGTTAAAATAAGGCTAGGAGCTTAGACTCTTTTTATCGAAGGGGGTGAATAGTAGGAGTTGCAATTTTAAAAATGGCCTAACTAGAAATCTTTCAAATAGACAATATTGAGGTTTGGTTTTTTTTGTCAATTATTGAACACCCAATCAATTAATCACACATCACTCAATTTTTAGAATCGAATGAGACCACCAGAGCTCTCTGAGACTAACCAGTTGCTCCTTAGAAGGACTGTAGGGTTGGATAGAAATCAATCATAAACAAGAGTGTGAATAGCTTATTGTTCACTGACTGATGTAGGCCACACCTCAAACTTCAACCTCAAATTTCAGCTGATCACAAGTGATATTTTTTCGTGTTGGTTTATTATTTTCTATAATGATTCTTTGAAATCGAGCAGGAAAATAAATTTAACTTCCCCTCAGATTGGGTGATTTACGGATCATGTTCTGTAGAATCAAAATAATACAAATTTTTCCTTCCGTCCACCCGCCGTACTCCACAACTCGCACAATTCACCTGGACCAATATAGATGAAATTATGTATATCAGCTCTATCTGGGGTCTAGCTACTGATTAATGTCAATCACTAAGGGATAAAAAGTGTAGTAAAACGTGTTCAAAACATCCAGATCAAAAACATTCGGTATACAGGTCAATTCAAAATGAAAATAGTTCATTAGTTACGAAATAACTACGATATGTAAGAATTTATTGTCTCCACCCTCTGCGGGACCACCCGTTCGCTTAATTAGGATAATTAATTAGGTACTCAATATTATAAATATCTACACAAGATTTTTGGGAAAACTTCAAGAATCGTTTTTGAATGTTCCGAAGCGGATTTCAGTGAAAAAATACTGCAGTTTATAGCAATCGCTTTATTTTCCTTGGAAATTTGCTAAAATATCGTATTTGAACAAGTGAAATTTGGCTCAATTCCGTTTGTGTTCTGATTAATTTCACAATAAGCACGCATCAAATTATTTTCGATCGTTTTGGTGTTGGTAATCGTTTCTAAAACCCAGTAATCAAAACTCCATATGAAGGAACCCCAACTCTCTATTTCTTCGAATCGAGTGTGAATCGTTTATTTCTTCCGAATAACCTTGATTGAGAAGTTATACGAAGATCACAGCTTTGCCTTTATCACTATTGCTTCCGAGTCTACCAAGGTAGGTACTTAACGGAAGATTTGATCTCACTTTTCAAGGTTGAAAAAAAAAGTTCTCCAAAATCAAAATCGATTTAACTTGTACTCGTAACTCATCGTTTTCGTGGAAATATACAACGTTCTACCAAACTCCGTTTCAATTAGCACTCGTAGATTGTGCCGGTGTATGTGTAGATAATCCCTTATATTGAAATTGACAACCGTTAATTTTCACCCCTTAGAAGTGACTGACATCAACCAAAATCTTCGGGGCACAACAAGACCCCGAATGGAACCCATACACCAAATTTCAACCAAATCGGTCTTTGGTTGCTAAGAAAAGTTCCGCGTACAGCGCAAACCACCAAATTTTGGGGGTTAAACTTTCTTCTCTTGCTCGATTCCA
Organism: Apolygus lucorum; assembly: GCA_009739505.2. NCBI lineage: Eukaryota > Metazoa > Arthropoda > Insecta > Hemiptera > Miridae > Apolygus > Apolygus lucorum. The sequence continues at coordinate 54,841,855 of CM019167.2, read as the reverse complement.
ATGGTTCATTATTGGGGAGAATAAACCAAAATTTATCACTCTAAAGTTCCTGTACGTTCGAGGCCACCGTATATGCAATGACTGTAGGAATGTGGAGGGGTTTCTGCCACAAGAGGGAATCAAACTGTCGGAAGGAGGATACCCACGACGATTTATCGACAAAAGGATAGTGCCAGCCCATATCACACTCCAAAAACGGGTTTTTGGGGTTTTTGGTTTATTGTTTTCAATAATGAACCTTTGGAATCGACCAAAAAAGAATAAATTTTTAACATCACCTCAAAATTTGTTGGTTTACGTTTCAAGGTATACTTAGAATTCAAAAATCGAATAAAAATTTGGCAGTCCGTCAGCCGTACGCCATACGCGGCACTTTCCCCACTTGGCATTGACCGATTTTGATGAAATTTCGTATGTGGGTCTAGTTGGGCCCCGAAGCTTTTGGTTGATGTAGGTCACTTATAAGGGTTAAAACATAAGGGTTGAAATAATTTCAACCCTTATGTTTTAACCCTTAGAAGTGACCTACATCAAACCTATATCAAAATTTGTCGAGTTAGGGTGTATTCAAAATTATTTTGAATACACCCTAACTCGACAAATTCCAGAAAGTCCAGATGGACTGGACTCTGGACCCTGGACTCTGGGCTCTGGACTCTGGTGGGATTTTCCAGTTTTTCCATCAATTTAGGATAGTGTAGAATTTTTTGAGACCACAGGGAGCTCTGTAGGACAAACCGTTCGCTCCCTACGAGAATTTGAGGGTTGGACGTACGATAAATCAGAAACACGAGTGTGAATCGCAAAAGAGGCCTAATCTCCGTTCACGTTTAGCTGACCGAAATGCGATCAATGTTTTTCTTCATGTTAGATGGTTGGTGGCTTTGCAGACGAGTGATCTATATAGAAAAATAATAAACCATTGTGTAATAATTAGCAGCGTTTAGAGATTATAACCATCATAATCATATATTACACAATGTGTTATATATCATGTCATTCGGATTCAGCACAAAACGTTTTATATACCTAAGTACAATTTCAGAAATTGAAAATTGTCTAAACATTATAAATTTTCATAGCCGATCGGGTAGGTACTTTATGAATTCGTGGAGACGAGTTGAATATCAATATGGACTATTCACGTCTTCAAAGCATACTCTGTGCCTACTGTATGTTTGTATGGTAAGAATCCTGAAAATAGAGAACTACTTCGAAATACGTGTGAGTATTCGATGAGTTCTGGTCGACAAGAACATCAGGAATATGGTCTACTGGAATATTTAAAACATACCCACCCTGTGCATACAGAAAGTAAGATAAAAATATTGATCTACGTGTTGTTCCTCCATGAGTTTGGGGTGACGAAGAGAGTAGGTACGTATTTTTCGAGGTTTTCTCTTAATGTTTAACGAAAGATTTTTTTTTTTAGTTCTTTATTGGATTTTTTATGATTACAGCCGTTACTTCTATAATGAAAATCGAGACTGTTTAACATAATTACATAATATTTATCTCCTTGATGTAATCAAATAGTTGGGCATATACTTCTAAATCGTCTCAGGGAACCCGTTTGGAAAATTTCTTCTGACAGATGAACTGGCCGGGCATTCCAAGATGACGAGTACGTTTGTTTCTACTGCATTGTCACAGAATATGCAGTGGGGTGATGGAACAAACCTCACTAATGTTTTGAAGAAGGCTTTTGGTTTCACCACGCGAACATTACTAAACCTTCATGTTAGTAATTGAGAACAAAGTCGTATACCTGTTCCCTGAATGGTGTTCGTAGAAATCTTTTTTCCGAAGTTTTAGTTGGTCTCGTTTTATGTTGCGATCCAAGTCAGTATTGGGAAACAGTCTTAAGGGTTGTGGGCAGGAAAGTGAATTGGCACGTTTAGCCTCAAAGTCCGCTGCTTCGTATCCAGATACACCGCGATGTCCACGAACCCGACAAACACCAACTCGGATTCCTAGAGATTTGATTGTATCGAGTGGGTTGCTTGTATAATTTTAACGATCCATACTATGTGAAAAACCCACAAGTCACACTACTCTGACATATACCTGATAACTTTTACGATTTTCTTAACCATAGCTTCAGCTTTTTTGTTATATTTATATTCTTCAGATATTCTAAAATTTTCTCAATAGCTCATGCTGCTTGAATGGACTTTTTTCGTTTTGAACAGGGAAGAATATTTTGGATAACAATGTTTTGCCGGTAGGAACTTTCTATCGAAATAAACTTGATTGTTCACTTCACGTAATAATGTGGTTTTTAGATACTGTTATTAGAAAATTCAGGCGATCTTTACATACAAATATTAAACTATCTATATATAATAAAAACGTATGCCGAATAGGTCTATCACATAGCTTCCTAGTACACATAACCCGATTGTATACATGATCCCTAAAAATTTCATCGATTTCAGATCGGAAATGAAGAAGTAATGGGTGTTACAAGGAAGTCACGTTTGCGCATGCGCAACGTGATGATTATCATAGGGGACCATCTACGCGCCAACCCGCAGAATTTCTGAAAGTTTAATCGAAATCGGACAATAACTTCATATGATTTTGCCCGTTACAAAGTTTTCACGAAAGATATACAAGTAAACAGACACGGAACCAAAATGGTTCAAGAAGACCTGAAACATGAAACGCGAGTGGGAATTTTATTTTTTGGAGAAATTACCTTGCTAGACTTGGAAGCAAAATGTATTAATTGATGGTCGTTGAAAATTCTTTTTTACTCCATTTCATCAAACTTCTGGACATGTGGACGATGTTCTAGTTTTCTCCCATATGCTCCCGGTAGTTTCAGCGGTTTCAAAGTGCAGTAATTATCACTTTGCTAATGGCGTCTTCAAGAAGGTTTCATACAAACAGTTTATTGAATAATTTAACCAAATTCAAATTTCGATGTTGCGCGGCGAGAGTCCGTAATAGTGGGATTGCGTGACTAGAGAATTATTGGAGTTTTGTCGGCAGGACACGCCTCCCCCCTTCTTTCTCATTGCTTAATCGGCCATCGCCCGAGGTACAGAAATAAGTAAACATGTAAATGAAGATTTCATATCAGATCCAATCGGAATTAATTCCGTTCCGCGTGAGTTAAGGTAGTTTAGAGATTACTATTCGTTGACAGACGCCAAAGAATCATCAGCGAGTTCTGGTTTTTACAATTTGTCTTCCGCTTTCAACGCTTTATCGATTCCGTACTTTGTTCCATTCTCATGAATCCCGAGTGTATCCGGACTTCATACCAGAGGTCTAGGATGACCCTAATGATCCTAGAAAGAAAATCTGCTGTCCGATAGTGACCTGAATTGACGATCATCTCCCGGGCAACAAGACAGTGGACTTCCATGACGAGTTTTGTTTTCTCAATCGATCTTATCAGTATTCTGTGACTTGAGTGTGAAATCAAACTCTCTACGTTAGTGAGCCATGAAGTTAGTTTTGTCTCGTAAAAATTATAACGTTTTAAAAAAACTTCAATCCTTTGATTGAGAACTCTCTATTAACTCTAAAATTGAATACAATATTATAAATAATTATAAAGTTTTGAGAAAATCTCAATTTTATTCAACTGATAACTCTCTATTAATTTTAAAATTGAATAAAATATATCAATATAAAATATATTAAATAAAATCAATAAAATATACCACGCCGCGAAATTGATGAATCAACTCAAACAATCCCAACAAGTGTGATCGTAACCACAAACCCAGTCTTGAAAGCCAAGGATACAGAATTGTTAGGTAACCATAACGACAACATTAGTATTTTTACGACATTTCCATTGTATCATTTTGAGTAACCATTCCTCTTTAAATGTTTAATGAAAGGACTCTCAGAACTGTACTATTTCGTTAGAATATAACATGTCGTACTTGGAAAAAGTATCCCCAAAGCGACCCCCCCCCCCCCATCCCCCAAAGTGTAGTTTAGGCTCTCCAAAAACTTGTTGAATTGAAAAAGCTTCTAAAATGTAGAAATTTGGAGAAATGTCCAACACATGTCGTATAGTATGTGGTTGGGTTTCTCACTGCTCTGTTGGACAAACTGATACGAGAGGGAAAAATAAAGTTAGTACGTTCTGATGGGTTATTGACTATTATTGTCGCTCCCTTGTTTTATCACTACATTGAAATACAGTACATAGTAAGTACCAATATATCGTACACTGCGAAGTCACCGATGAATGAGAATTGTTATAAAATAACATGTTTGTATTTCGTTCTGTTCCAATCAGAATAAAATTTTAAAAAACAAATAAATGGGGAAAAAATCCATAAAATAAAATAATGGAAGAATAGCTGGTAATAATTACTATCAAGTTATAAAATTTATAACTTGATAGTAATTATTACTATCAATATTAATATTTAATATTATACTAATTAATCAATTATACTAATAATTATACTAATATTATACTAATATTAATATTATACTAATTATACTAATATTATACTAATATTATACTAATATTATATAATATTATATAATACTAATATTATATTATATTATACTATATATTATATTATATATATTATATATTATATACTCGTATTATTATTATATTATGTTATACTAATATTATATTATACTAATATTATATAATATTATACTAATATTATACTAATTATACTAATTATACTAATATTATACTAATATTAATCAATATTAATATTTAATATTTAATATTTAATATCCATATTAATATTTAATATTATACCTTCTCACTTGCTGCACGCACTAATTAGATACAGTAGTAAACGTGAATATACATCAATACAACTCAGTCTCAATAAAGGAAATAATGAGTTTATTATCTAAAATTTTTGTACTTTTCTTATGGGGACTTATAAAAACATGATAAATCTAAAGAAGCTTCTAAATGTTAAAATTTGAACAAAAAACACGTATGGTATATTAGACGTTGCGAAGTATAGGGTTAAACTGTTCCTATTGACAGAGGGTATCTGTAGTCCAAGTCACATGAACCTGGTATTTACTAACGTGTTTACTCAACTTGCATAGTTTTGAGAAGCTTCATTCACGATGTTGGAAGCGGGAGTACGCGATGTAATATCGACAGCAGCCATTTCCGGAACCCACTGATCATAATGAAGCAACCCTCATCAAAATCGTTACATCGGTTAGAGCCACAAGGGGAGCCACAACAAGCGTTATATACATATTTAGATAGAACTATATGAATTCTTAGAGGAACATGTCCCTTTTCCCTGAATCTTTTGTTGTTGGTTAATTTGAGAAAACGTCAGAAAAAAATAAAGATGGTGGAATCTACCCAATTATCTCCCACCTGATTTCGACATCGGCTGGAATTATAACTTTCAACCCTCACCGGTCCCGGGTCATTTTGGCTTGGTTGTACTTTGTTGAGCTTTGGTATCATTTTTTTGCTGATGGTTCTCCAGGATTCCATTGGCTATCTCTCTGATGCTCAAAAATATGACTTTTTTTGGAGACGTTGGGGGAAGATTACGAACCAAATTCTCCTTCAATTTCATATCAGCACCGACCAAATATGTGCAAACCAGTACGTTGTGAGACGCACAAAGACGCACGTTGGTCATATTTTTTTCTTTTCATCAATACGGGTGGAATAAAAATGTACAAGTTCTTGAAAAACGCTGCAAATTATTACACAATGGTTTATTATTTTTCTGTAGATCACTCGTCTGCAAAGCCACCAACCATCCAACATGGAGAAAAACATCGATCGTATTTCGGTCAGCTATAATTAGAACGGAGATTAGGCCTCTTTAGCGATTCACACTCGTGTTTCTGATTTATCGTACGTCCAAAACTTAAATTCTCGTAGAGAGCGAACGGTTTGTCCTACAGAGCTCCGAGTAGTCTCAAAAGATTTTAAAAATTCTATAGAATCTTTTAAATTGAAGGATAAACAATACCTTTATAGCGAAATTCTTTGAGTTAGGGCGTTTTCAAAATTTCAAAATTCATTTTGGAACCCTTAGACGTAACCTACATCAACCAAAATCTCTGGGGCACAACTAGACCCCAAATGGAGCCCACATATCAAATTTCATCAAAATCGGTCAATGCTAAGTGGCAAAAGTGCCGCGTACGGCGTACGGCGGACGGACGGCCAAATTTTTATTCGATTTTTGGATTCTACGTACCTTGAAACGTAAACCATCACATTTTGAGGGAGTGTTAAATTTTTTTTTTCTTGGTCGATTCTAAAGGTTCATTATTGAAAATAATAAACCAAAAGGTAGGTACACATAATATGAAGACCACAGGGAAAGAAGTGGTAATGTCACTTTTTCCAAAAATGAGTTAGGTTGGCAACAAACTCTCCCAAGGATGTAGTTTCATAATATGAGATCAAAATGGGGCAACAGATGGAAAGACCTCACAAATTATGTAAAATAGTAAATTCAATAGCCCGTCCAAATGGTTCAGAATATGGGATATTTATGGCTAATAAGGCATAACAATGACGCAGGACAACTGAATACTTATTACCAATATGCATCAAAGTGATGTACAGGGACAGAGTGCCCATTCCCAACTAAACGTCTTTTTGACTTAGATTTTAGATAAATGAGAATCGTTAGCTGATAACAAGTAGGGCGCGTCCATTTTCACTGGCACCTCACTTATTACTGAACTCTCAAATCAATCCCGAGTTGCAAGGCTTCCGAAGCGACCCCAAGAGGCAGGACAGTGAATTAAAAAATGGTATACGTCGCGACAACGTAGTATTGGCACACTAGGGTTAAAAACGACTGTATAAAATCTGAAAATATGAGTTTCAGCAGAAGGAAGTTCTCAAGTTCAGGAGCTTCCCTTATTTACAAGCTTTTATTCGTTGTTCGTTCATAATTCAAGATGAATACTCCCGGACCTAGATAAATTGGAGGGCTGATGACTGTTGGTGCTCAGCCTCCATACAAATGCCCGCTTCTTCAAGAGTATCGCCAGCTAGAGATACGACCCGCACATACGTTACCAGTTTAGTGAGACGTCCGGCCAGAGCCCTCCCTCTCAAACCGAATTACCTAAATAAAACAGGCACCCAAGGGATGAAAACCTTTTTACAGCTGTATCAAAGGTTCCATTGTAACATTTTGAAGAATAAATTCCCGTCTAACAACCCTCCTGAATTGTGCTAACATAACTCGCCACCAGATATCGCTGGAGAGCATAAAACAATAGTATAACAAAGCTATCTGAAGAGAGGCTACCGGTTTAGTAAAAAGAGTTTATTCAAGAGCGATATAGTTGAAACAAGGGTTATTTCGGTTGGAAGTTTCTGAAAGGGATGGAAAAGTCAATGTGAAGTGGATTTAAATAAGTGGCCGACTCAAAAATAATCTTGATACTATGAGTGTAGAATATTATGTTCAACCTAAAAGTTGGTTCAATTGTACAGTACTTCTGGTTTTAAGATACGTTTATGGGTATATTCCTCGTGGAAAGGTTCCTTGGGTTCTCTTTTGGGTGTTTGGGTTCCTTCAATTTCACACAACTAGAATACCAAGTTTTCGTTTGTCTACCATCATTCCAAGTTGTTGAGTTGGATGATTGCTTAAATCACATTCGCAGTGTATTGTGTGTTCAGTAGGGATTTCCCCGTAACATTGGAAGCAGATTCGAGCGAGGAAGTTATGTTTTTTTTTCTTAAATTAAGTTGAAGCAGTGAGAATGACAACAGTACATGTCCCCAATCAGCTTATCGAGATATCAGGTGTCAAAGGTTTCGTTCTTGTATGAATCACTCTCAGAGTGTTTAAGGATTGATCAATTTATCAGATATTATACTTTCGAGTGTGGTTAGCATATTGCTCTTGTGCTCAATACGTAGTCCTACAGGTTACAATCTACAAAAAGCCATTTTTCAACAATGGTCAAAAATGGACTTGTACTGCTTTTATTATCATCGATTCAGTTGTTTTGTCAGCGTTGCAAGTGGTTCTATTATAAAAGGAGTTGATCCTACTGTCAATCTTCCCTTAGTACTTCAGTTAAGGAAAGAAACCTCAACTATCAAGTTTCGTTTGCATCAAGTAACAGGACCCACACGCTGTCTACATTACCACATATTCCACTATTCTTTGGTATCCAACATTACCTACATAATTCTGGATTATGTCTTTTGGCTGAGAGTCAAGAAATTATTATTAATCTCTAATTATAAATTTAAAGAAAGAAATGGAATATTAATCCATGTCAAAAGAGAAAAAAAACGTCTGCCAAGTGGGTGTGGCACATAGCTTCCTCGTATCCATAACCCGATTGTATAGTTGATCCAATGCATTGTAGTTAATCTCAAAACATCAAAACAAGTTAATCTGTAACATCCCTGAAAAGTTCATTGAAATCGGATAGAAAAAGTAGAAATTATGGACGTTACAAGGAAATTCACGTTTGCGCATGCGCAGTGGCTACTATCAGTCCGAAGGTGGTGATTTTCATAGGGGACCATCTAGATACTAATCTGTAACATCCCTGAAAATTTCATTGAAATCGGATAGAAAAAGTAGAAATTATGGACGTTACAAGGAAATTCACGTTTGCGCATTCGCGGTGGCTACTATCAGTCCGGGGATGATGATTTTCATAGAGAATCGTCTACACACTAACCCGCACAATCCCTGGAAATTTCATTGAAATCGGATTGAAAATGTGGAAGTTATGGCCGTTACAAGGAATTCACATTTTCACATGCGCAGTCGCTTCTAACAGTCCGGGGTTGATGATTTTCATAGGGGACCGTCTACACACCAACCCGCACAATCCCTGAAAATTTCATTGAAATCGGACAATAACTTCGTATAGTTATGCGCGTTACAAGGAATTCATGACAGACAGACAGACACACAGACACGGAACCAAAATTGTTCAAAAAGGTCTAAAACGCAAAACGCGAGCGAAAATTTTGATTTTGGAGAACTTTTTTTTCGTCCTTGAAAAGTGAAAACAAAGCTTCCGCTACCTTGGTAGACTCGGAAGCAATTAAGTCACGATTGAGATGTCAAATTTAGGATTACAATCCATTCACATTCCTACGTCAATATCTCATCGTTGTCACAGTTGATAATTACTATATTTAGGGAACGCTACCGTTAAGGAGCCTAAATATACAAACAATTCTTAGAAATGCTCATCATTGCTATTAGAAACGAATATCTGTCAAAGGCTGTAACTCAGGTAAGAAAACTGCATTTTTGGCGTAGAAATGATAAAGAAAGCAAATATGTTTCGGGTAATATCTTGAGTAGTCTACTAACTAATATTATAGAGGTGCATATAGGCATTCATTCATACGACTAACTTCCATAAAAAGAGCAACAGCTCTCAAAAACTAATAAGAGATCTTCTGTTGTCATAAGGCCACTGGAGTGTAATCACAAAAATTTTCCACTTGAGACATTCTAGAGAAATGATTGCTATCAGCACTTTTCACAGCAGCAGGGAGAGTAAACCAGAAATTACAGCAACTTCTCAAAATTTTCTGAAAAGAACTTTTTTTCGAGCGTAGGTAAACTAAACAGTTAAAATCACGTTAATGTGACTTGCAGGTGCAGATGAAAAACGAGCTGATAAGAATTTGATAAGCTAGAGTCTGTATCGCCGCCATTTTTGGTTAGCCTCCACTTCGATCGCTCTAGATACAGTAGATACTACAATTCGTATTTTTTGGGTCGCTATCTCCTAGGAACTCTCTAAAGTGGCGCAGTGCTCAATGGTGGGTCAAGGGCAGGGGCGGCTACTGATAGGAGCATAGGCGCATCTGCACCCCCAGCCGATTAAAAAAGAAAAAAAAGCAAATTTAGTTCCTCTGGGTTTGAAGAGTAAGTTGGCTAGTGACAGAAGACACGATCGTAGGTACTGTGCTAGTTGAATCTACGCGCGAAAACAGTGGCGGGGAGCTCCCTCTTTTCTGACCAATCAGCGGCGGTTGGAGCAAAATTTCTCCTCTGCTCTGTTTGTGGATAGAGTGACGTGTTTCGAGGGAGGTGTGCTCGTGAGATTGACCAACCAGAGATCACGAAATGTGACCTTGAGGAGCAGCCCGGAAGATGTGCACTTGGGGTGTGTGAGTGAGTGAATCTCCAATTTCATTATTTTGTCATCCTGCCTCACTGGTTTCCCGGTTTCCTTATCGTAAACAAACAGAACTGATAAGGGCATTTCCCGTTTTTCGTTTTCGGTCCACCGTTTTGTTCAAAGTATTGTGATTATTGCTTCCGAGTCTACCAAGGTAGCGGAAGCTTTGTTTTCACTTTTCAAGGACGAAAAAAAAAGTTCTCCAAAATCAAAATTTCCACTCACGTTTTGCGTTTTAGACCTTTCTGAACAATTTTGGTTCCGTGTCTGTGTGTCTGTCTGTCTGTGTGTCTGTCCGTCTGTCATGAATTCCTTGTAACGCGCATAACTATACGAAGTTATCGTCCGATTTCTATGAAATTTTCAGGGATTGTGCGGGTTGGTGTGTAGACGGTCTCCTATGAAAATCAACATCCCCGGACTGATAGAAGCGACTGCACATGCGCAAACGTGAATTCCTTGTAACGGCCATAACTTCTACATTTTCCATCCGATTTCAATGAAATTTTCAAGGATGTTACGGATTAGTATCTGGATGGTCCCTTATGAACATCATCACCATCGGACTGATAGTAGCCATTGCGCATGCGCAAACGTGAATTTCCTTGTAACGGTCATAACTTCCACATTTACCATCCGATTTCAATAAAATTTTCAAGGATGTTACAGATTAGTATCTAGATGGTCCCCTATGAACATCATCACCCACGGACTGATAGTAGCCGCTGCGCATGCGCAAAACGTGAATTCCTTGTAAAAGCCATAACTTCCACATTTTCTACCCGATTTTGATGACATTTTTAGGGATTACGTGGATTAGGTTGCAGATGGTCCACAATGAATATCAAGGCCTTAAAATTCACAGAAGCCTCTGAGCATGCGCATACGTAAAATCCTAGTAACAGCCATAACATTTACATTTTTCATCCGAATTTGATGAAATTTTCTAGGATTGTCCAGATTAGCGTGTAGATGTTGGTGTTTTGAGATTAACTACTATGCATCGGATCATCTATATAATCGGGTTATGGATACGAGGAAGCTATGTGCCACACCCACTTGGCAGACGTTTTTAGGACTGTTGTAGGTACTATGAATAATTCGGTGCATTACATTAACGTGAACTATTCGTGTTTGTCGGTCGTGGAAAAGTGCAACATTTGAGAAACGTACCTGGACTCCAGCAGACGTTGAAATTTAAAAATCGTGCAGATTCGTACCGTAAGTTTAATGTCGAATAATATTCGACTTCTTATGATATTATTATAAGAAGGTAGATTGGCTTTGCGGGTGTGAAGTGATTAAAAAATTATTTTGCTTTGTTTGCCTACTTTGTTCTACTAACTGAAATGAGGCTTGGGTTAAAGACGGCATAAGTGATCTGGCCCATTTAGCCAAAAAAATTAAAAAACGCATTGCCTGTCTCCCATAAAAACGCTCTGGTGGATTTGCGTATACTGGGCCGTCAAAATATAATGCAACAACTCGACAATGCATATCGTCTTAATCTGTTGCAAAAAACCGAAACGGTTAGAGAGACAGCTATATCGGGAATAGAGAGAGTCAGGAGCTCATTCATTTTCCCAAAAATTCTCAGCTATCAGTGGACCGATTTTCATTCTGTAAAATTATTTGGTTTCCTTTCGTCGTATTCTAAGTTTGTGCCATGTCAAATTTCTCATAAAGTCTATATTTTTTGAAGAAACACCACAATGAATTTTTTGGTGATTCACTCACTGACCAAATATGCGGCTATTAGAATAAATTTTCTCAAAAACGAGATACCCGGCATATTCTAGCAGACGTCCTCAACATATGGAATCCATCAGAAATCAAAAATATTGAGAATTAGCGACCGAAAGAGAAAACGAAAATCAAAAACAGCGCTTACAGGTGAACTTCAGTCAGGCAACCCCCCCCCCCCCCCACCATTCAGAAGACAACAAACCCGCCCGTCAGCTCATCCGCCACCCTCCCGACACAGTTCCTGTACTCAGAAGTTTTATAAAACGCTTGCCAGGTGGGTGTGGCACATAGCTTTCTCGTATCCACAACTCGAAAGTATTGATACTCTTATAATTGAGAAATCATCAAAAAACCGATTTTGAGAATATCACCCCCTATTTTTCACTAATTAATAATAAAAACGTATGCCAAGTAGGTGTGGCACATAGCTTCCTCGTATCCATAACTCGAAAGTATTGATACTCTTATAATTGAGAAATCATCAAAAAACCGATTTTGAGAATATCAAAATCAGAGCGTTTATAATAGCTAAGTCGAGAGCGCGGGCTTGTGAGTGGGCTTCGTCTAACGTAAGGGTCCTATTTTCTAATAATCTCTGTCGTATAGAGGGACTCAGTAATCCCCGAATATAGGAGTCACGAATGTTATCATCACGGTTCATTTCGGCTGTTACCGCCTTGAATTGGCAATCCTTACTCAACATGTTAAGGGATTCCAAGTACTTATCAATCGACTCATTTGGTTGTTGACTACGAATAGAAAGCATATGTCGGGCAACTACTTCATTCGCAGGTTTCTCGAAAAGTCCTTGAAGTATTGAGATAGCGTCCTTGTATGTATGGGTCTCACTCACATGCTCAAAGATATCAGATGAGACGAAGTTGACAAGTATGCGCAACTTTTCCTCGTCACTTGCTTCCGTACTGTGAAGGAAATTTTGAAACCGCTGGTACCAGTGACGCCAAGTAGAAGCCGCGGAAGGAGAATCAGGATCCAAGTCCAAAACGTTCGGACGGAGTATGCGATCCATAATTGATGAAAAAAATTTCTGGTGAATAAATTGTGGTGGAAAAAGAATGAGAATGTTTAACCGATTCGAAGGCTTTATTCACCAGAAATTAACTACAGAATGAAATTAAGAAAATTAGATAAACGAGTTCTTGGATACAACGTTGTAAACCATGTGATGGTTTATAATAATAATACAACACCCCTATTTTTCACTAATTAATAATAAAAACGTATGCCAAGTAGGTGTGGCACATAGCTTCCTCTTATCCATACCTCGAAAGTATTGATACTCTTATAATTGAGAAATCATCAAAAAACCGATTTTGAGAATATCACCAGTATTTTTCACTAATTAATAATAAAAACGTATGCCAAGTAGGTGTGGCACATAGCTTCCTCGTATCCATAACTCGAAAGTATTGATACTCTTATAATTGAGAAATCATCAAAAAACCGATTTTGAGAATATCACCCCCTATTTTTCACTAATTAATAATAAAAACGTATGCCAAGTAGGTGTGGCACATAGCTTCCTCGTATCCATAACTCGAAAGTATTGATACTCTTATAATTGAGAAATCATCAAAAAACCGATTTTGAGAATATCACCCCTATTTTTCACTAATTAATAATAAAAACGTATGACATAGTAGGTGTGGCACATAGCTTCCTCGTATCCATAACTCGAAAGTATTGATACTCTTATAATTGAGAAATCATCAAAAAACCGATTTTGAGAATATCTCCCCCTATTTTTCACTAATTAATAATAAAAACGTATGACATAGTAGGTGTGGCACATAGCTTCCTCGTATCCATAACTCGAAAGTATTGATACTCTTATAATTAAGAAATCATAAAAAAACCGATTTTGAGAATATCTCCCCCTATTTTTCACTAATTAATAATAAAAACGTATGACATAGTAGGTGTGGCACATAGCTTCCTAGTACCCATAACCCGATTGTATAGATGATCCGATGCATACCTAGTTGTTTGATCTCAAAAAATCAAAGTCTAAGTACCTTTCACTACCTTCATAGGGGACCATCTACTCGCCAATCCGCACAATCTCTGAAAATTTCATCAAAATCGGATGAGAAATGTGGAAGTTATGGCTGTGGTAAGTATTTCATGATAGACAGACACGTAACCAAACTTGTTCAGGAAGGTCGTTTCTAAAACGTGAACGCGAGTGGAAATTTGGATTTTTTAGAACATTTTGTTGTTCAATCTTGGAAAGTAAAAGTAATGCTTCCGCTACCTTGGCAGACTCGGAATCAAAATGTTTGCTGTGCCACATACCATCTTCGTACCTAAAACACGACAGCATAGAGATAATCCTATATGCTCAGTAGGTAATCGAAACTTCAATTTCCAACTATCTGTCAAAACCCTCCAAATTTGAGGTCAGACGATGATGACATTCATAGGGAAAATTCAATAGAAACCAATTCGGATTGAAAATGCGAAAGTTAGGCTAGGTGCGTCCGTAGCAACCAGTGTTTTACGAAAAGGTTACACCCCCTTCATTTCCCCAAAATACAGCGTAAAAAATCGGGACCAACGCTATTCTTTATGATTTTTTGTGAGGAATTCAGGAAAAGTACTTTCGCAAATAATACTTGCGCGCGTTTGACACTAACTTCATTTTTTTAAAGAGAAATTCCCCTTTTTTATTAAAGATTTGGATTCTACGTCAAATTTCATGAAAAATTCATACCCGAACCGATTTTTTTATAGCGCGCAACCTGGCTTTTTGAACGCTCTAAGTTGCGCAGCTACACAAAAATTAGGTTTTGGAGAACCAAAAGCAAATTATTTGTAGAATCGATCCCTGAAGTTATTCACCCATATAATACCCATACAGTTACACCCTGTATAAACTTCCCAGCTATGCGAAAATCCACTCGTTTAGCTCGCACAATTATTTAGGTACTCAGAATTTTCATATTTATATTATTTAAATGAAACCTTCATTCTTCTGTGCAACGTTAGAAAAATGAATAGATATATACAAAAGTATTCAAAAATATCAAGTATGCACATATTTTTTAAAAAAACGTTGATTGGTTAAAGTCTTTTTATTCAATATTATTATTAAAAAAAGGTTTTTTTTAATTATGATTGGATAACATAAATATCCCACTTGAGTAACTATGTAATGAAAATTCATTTATCAATCAATTCATTTTCATAATATATGATGAATATCACTCAATAAAATTGCTCATTCAGCATAACTTGGTAGGAAAATGTGGAAGTGAAATTGCAAGCAATGTTACTGATCTATTCCGTGGGGGTCAAGGAGGGTCGGATTGAAGGGGATGGTTGCTAGGCAACCAACCTCATACTCCATTTGCTAGCAACCAATGAGCGAGCGTTATTTTTCATTTACCCTTTCCGTCTCCAATTGTCCAAGAATCGGATTTCTAACCAATCATTCATCAATTATCAATGACAATGAATATGCAAGCTATCTCATTCTTTACTCAACACCTTTAATAGCCCGAATTCTGCGATTCAATGATACAAATAATTAAAGTATGGTAAAAATTCAATGGTGGAAACCGAGATCTACTTATTCTGGATACATTCCCCTATTGTAATTGAAAAAAATCTTTCGTGGAGGATGAGAAACTTTGGGAAAACTTTTAAATGCGACGCTAGCGCCATCTCCTAAAAGAGAATCAAACTAGAGGGCTGTCCCCTTTAGCCTTAACAAAAATAGGTAGATTCTGTCTCGAATCATCGTTAATTTTTCTTTCGAGTTGGACGATGTTTTGAATCGTCACGGGCAAATTCACATTTCAGCTTTGCAATAAGATGGATGCATTTCTTGGGTTTAGACCTTTAATGATAAGTATTTCAGAATTTCTGTAAACCACTAGAGAACATTATTTTTCGTGTCTATTGCACCTACGTATTTAGTGCCGTTTGCAATTTTAAGATGAAAAAGTTACCAAGATTTATCCCATTTACATACCGTTGAAATTTCTATTTGGCAGAGAAAAGCACCTATTCTGTCCCTTCTCCATAGCCTCTCCTGATCTCTGTGCACCCCTGAGTTCAGGGCAGGAGCCGTTTGTGAGCTAATATAAGAGAAACTGAATCGCACTGTCTTGGTGGGAAAATGTGGAATTCAGTCTCTCCAACTTTTGTGATTCGCTAGAGTGAAATGGGATTATTGTAGCCGAGAGAGCGGCGCGGACAGGTATCGACGGGTGACGGTGTAGTTTTTGAAGCGCAGAGAGCATTTCCAATCGCAACCAGCGGGGATGAGCGGGGTCGACCGCAGCTCCAGTGGAGCCAAGCCGTAGCTATGGAACATGCGGAAAGGTCCGTGAGATTTCATTCGAAAATAGGTTGAAACGGGAGAGGAAAGAGGGGGGATAACAGAATAGAAACGGACCATGGTCGGACGGTCGAGGGGACGATGGTCGTGGTCGGCTGTCGTGGAGGGGATGGAAGAGAGGCGATTCGTTCAATTAGAACTGTCGTGGAGGTAGTTGGCTGTGTTAATCGGCCCCAGCCCACATACGTATAATGAAGGTTCATGCATTATTTAAACAGGGCTCCAGTTTCCCTCTATCGGATCCGCCGCCGTCCCCCTCTCGCCGCTTTTCACGATTCCCAATCATTATGCTAATAGATTTATTTCCTACTCCAAGGGAAGATCTTAGAAGAAGCCCGACCTGTCCTTTTTCTCTGCACTGAATAATGTGTGATTACTATTGTTGAAGACTGAACGAAAAACACAA
The DNA here is from genome assembly GCA_009739505.2 of Apolygus lucorum. NCBI lineage: Eukaryota > Metazoa > Arthropoda > Insecta > Hemiptera > Miridae > Apolygus > Apolygus lucorum. The sequence goes on along the minus strand of CM019167.2, from coordinate 54,825,212 downwards.
TATCCGTGCGGAAGTCAGAAATATAATGAATCAAAAAGTTTTCTAATGTATTGTTTTTAGCTACAAAAAGATCTTGGAAACCGTAACACTCAACACTACTCCCTCCTTTCACAACAAACTTTCTTCTTCCACATATGGAGACAACCGATCATGGTGTACCACCCGTAGCCGTCCTCTTGTTGTCCTGATCCTGAATACGACATCGTTCAAAACGTCCACGATCGTGCAAGGGCCTTCCCAACTTCTCTGCAACTTTGGCAGGAGCCCTTTCCTCCTTTTTGGGTTGTAAAACCACACCTGGTCGCCTGTCCGATACTCGTTCAGTTTCGCTCGCACATTATATCGTCTTCTCATTTCCTCAGCCTTGAGCTTCAGTCGTTCACGGGCTATTAAATGAGTTTCTGCCAACTTCTTTTTCAAGTCCTCCACATACTCGGGTCCAGATTTCCCCTGTGGTCGTTCGCCCATCAGCAAGTGAACTGGCAGAGTCAGTTCACGACCCAACATCATTCTGGCAGGTGTGAATCCTGAAGCCGAGTGTTCAGAGGCTCTATATGCCAGCAGGACGATAGGTAACATGTCGTCCCAATCTTGTTGGTGATTGTCATAAATCATCTTCGAGAGCAGCTGCCATAGGGTCCTATTCAAGCACTCTACTAAGCCATCGCTCTGGGGGTGTAACGGAGTTGCCCTGGTTTTATGTACCCCTAAAAGCCGCACTACTTCCTGGAAAACTTCCCCTTCAAAGCTCCGTCCTTGGTCCGAATGGATCTCTTGCGGTACCCCAAATCGAGAGACAACATGATCAACCAAAGCTTTGGCCACAGTGACTGCTTTGGCATCAGGGAGTGGGATGGCCTCCGGCCATTTGGTGAAATAGTCCTGAAGCGTCAGTATGTAGCGATTACCTCGTCCCGATACTGGTAGAGGTCCCATGAGGTCAATACCAACTCTCTCAAATGGTACTCCCGACGTTCTTATTTGCAAAGGCGCCCGGTGTCGACCCTGAGTGCGCTCGCAACACGTTCTGCATGTCTTGCACCACAGGGCGATGTCTCTGTGGATCCCCACCCAGTAATGTCCTGCTCGAATGGCTTTGGCTGTTTTAGCCTCCCCAAAATGACCCAGATTGTGGTACTGCTCGAACAGTGTCTTCCTCCAAGCTTCAGGTACAATCATCTGCCATGTCACTTTCTTTCCATCGGGTGATTCCCATTTACGACCTAAACACCCCTCTACCAAACCCAGGGATGAGAACATGGCGTCATAACTCCGCTCTTCTCCACTACATCCACTCAGTTCAGGAGGATGGGGTCGCTGTCCTTTCTCCACCCAACTTATGACCTTAGCTAATGTCGAATCATTTCTTTGGGCTTCTGCACACTCCTGCAGTCCGTATGTTGCTAACAAATGACATCTCCGAACCTTCTGAATGTCTTCTTGCTCCTCTCGTCGTGCACAGTAACGACACTGCTCTTGAAGGCACGGCCTTCTTGACAACCCATCTGCATTGGCATGACTTTTCCCGGACCGGTAGACAATCGAGGGAGTATAGGGAGCTAGGATCTCAAACCATCTCGCCATTTGACCATCCGGATTCTTGAAGGAGAGTAACCATTTGAGTGACGCATGATCTGTGCGAATTGTCAATGGAAGCCCATTGGCGATTCCATACTCTGAAAAGTGCTGTACTGCTTTGACCACACTAAGGAGTTCTCGTCTTGTCACACAATAATTCCTCTCAGTTTTCGACAAACACTTACTGAAGTAACTAATCAATTTTTCTTTTCCGTCTTGTATCTGAGATAAGGTTGCACCAATGGCCAAGTTACTTGCATCTGCATCAATGATGAATGGCGCATTGTCAACAACGTGCCCTAATACTGGTGGGTTCATGAAAACCTCTTTAAGCTGTCTAAAAGCTTCCTCGTACCTTTCAGTCCACTCGAATGGTTTCCGGTTTTCTGCTTCATAGAGAGGTTTCATCTTTTCAGCAAACTTTGGAATGAAGTCACGATAGTAAGCACAGAACCCTGTGAAGGCTCGAGCCTCAGTTGCATTTTTAGGAGAGGGCCAGTTCTGAATTGCTGCTGTTTTCTTTGGATCTGTATGGATTCCATCTGGAGACACGCAGTGCCCTAAATAACTCGCCTTGTTCTGAAACAGAGAAGTCTTTTTGATGTTCAATTTCAGGTTTGCTTTGCGAAGTAACTGAAAGAGCTCTCGTAGAAGTTCCAGATGCAGTTCAAATGTCACTGCAAAGACCAAAACATCATCAATGTACACCAGCACACCCCCTTTCAGCAGTAGTGACGACAAGACCTTGGTCATTGTTCGTTGAAATGTGGCTGGGGCGTTGGTAAGTCCAAAAGGCATTACGTTGAATTGCCACAGGCCAGAGGGAGTACAAAAAGCGGTTTTTTCCTTGTCCTCCTCTGCCATTGGGATTTGCCAGTACCCACTGTGAAAGTCGAGCGTTGAGAACCATTTACTTCCTTCCAACCCATTCAATAGTTCATCTGTCTTCGGTAGGGGATGCGCATCCTTCTTTGTGATGTTATTCAATTTACGGTAATCCACGCAGAATCTTGTACTCCCATCCTTTTTTCCTACCAGAACAATGGGACTTGCCCATGGGCTTTGCGAAGGTTGTATCACCTTTGCTTCAATCATCCCTTTCACAAGCTTATCCACCTCTGCACGTTTTACTGGAGCTAGCCGCCTTGGTGGCTGTCGGATGGGCCTATGATCTCCAGTGTGGATCTGGTGTGGTTGAACCTTGGCTGCACCATAGTCTATTGGACCTTCTGCAAACACGTCACAAAACTCTTGCACCTGCTGCTTTTGCTCTGTTGTTGTTCCTTCATTTGGTACACGTTGCAATAATTCATGCAACGCATCACTCAAGGGTGACTGTTGCTCAACCATCTGGAGTCCCTCATGCCCATTGTCACTAATAATCTTGATGCAAAGCTCTCTGACAGTTAGGTACCCACGCTTCAAGTCGATCACGCATTCATTACCTGCAAGAAAGTCCATTCCTAAGAGGCATGATTCCTTAATATCTGCAATGATCACAGGATGAATAAACTCTAAATCCTTTCCAAGCTTTATTGTAGCTCTGGCTTCCCCCTCTACCTTAATTGATTCCCCAGTGGCTGACTGCAACTGTCTTGTGGTATTCATCATTTTTAATTGTCCACCGAACTTGAGACACACTACTGTGACAGCAGCGCCGGTATCAATAACCATACTGCAATCATGCCCTTCCACCTCTCCTTGCAGGACCGCAGTGAAACCATTCCTTACCCCTAGAATTGTTTCTCTCAGGCCCTTGTCCACTTGCACCGTCTGCGGGCCCATTAAGCCGGCGCTCCCCCATTTCCCGGATCTCGTCTAGGTTCTCTGCTCTGTGGGCACTGCCAACTCATGTGACCCCTCTGTCTGCACCTATAACATTCAATTTCTGCATAGTTGGAGAGCCTACGAGGTGGCGCTCTGCGTTCACCAAGTGCTCGGTAAATGACTTCTGGTCGTTTCCTTTCAGTGTTTCTGATGTTCTCAAGATCGGGATCTTCTAGAAAGTCTTCCTCCATTCTTCGCAATGGTATGCGTCCTGAGACCCCCGCTGCTCTAATAAGGTTGGCCTCAGTTTGGATCGCGAAGGTGACGGCATTTCGCAAAGAAGTGGTTGGGTAGGCCACTACGATTTTCCTCAATTCCATGTTACTCAATCCGTCATAAAATTGCTGTAGCGCCATCGCATCAGCTACCGCAGCAGGAGCTCCTGCAAACGCTTTCGCTGATAATTCTTCCAAATCGCTAGCAAACGTAGCAATGCTTTCTCCATTTGCTTGCCTCCTGATACGAAGTTGGTGAATGAACAACTGTTCCTGGCCTCTAGTACCATACCTACCCTCCAAAGCCTGCACCATCTCATCGATGGACGCACTTTTGCCCAATCGAGCTACAATTCCTAGGGCTTGACCCTGTAGTGCAGCTGTTAGTTGCGTTGCTTGCTCACAGGTCGTCCAACAATTTGCCCTGCTGACCACTTGGAATTTATGAAAATAATTTCCCCAGTCATTTGTTCCGTCGTATGTCCCTAGTTTAACTTTAATTGGTCTTGAGGTGTTGGGTGGGTCAGAGTAAACTCTTCGCTGCTGATGCTCGATATGCTCATCATTTCCTAGTTGCATTTGTGTGACTAGTTCCACTAATGTTCCGATCTGCTGCCGCAATTCAGCTGCTTCCCTCTGCCACCCTTCACTCTCTACATTTTCACTAACCGGGGTTTGTCTACGAGGGGTGACTAGATGCCGAGGGCTAGGTATAGGAGGAACAACTCTTCCACTGCGAAGATGTCGCCCGTCATCACCTTCATTGTCAGACATTCCCAACCAGTACTTAATATCGCAATACGAACCGTTTTTCTCCTCTGTTTTGACTTCTGACACCAGTGTTGAAGACTGAACGAAAAACACAATATCCGTGCGGAAGTCAGAAATATAATGAATCAAAAAGTTTTCTAATGTATTGTTTTTAGCTACAAAAAGATCTTGGAAACCGTAACACTCAACACTATCTAAAGCTTGGTTCACATAGGTGCGTAATGTCCGTAATCCGTAGTGCGTAATTGGATGTTATTGGCTCCAGCCAAATTACGTGGTGGGCGAACGGTTTGTCCTACAGAGCTCTAGATGGTCTCAAAAAATTCTAAAAATTCTATAGAATCTTAAATTGGAGGAAAAACAATACCTTTATATCAAATTTTTTTGAGTTAGGGCGTTTTCAAAATTTCAAAATTGATTTTGGAACCCTTAGAAATGACCTACATCAACCAAAATCTTCGGGGCACAACTAGACCCCAAATAGCCTACATATGAGCCTACATACCAAATTTCATATAAATCGGTCAATGCTAAGTGAGGAAAGTGCCGCGTACGGCGTAGGGCGGACGGACGGCCAAATTTTTATTCGATTTTTGGATTCTACGTACCTTGAAACGTAAACCATCAAATTTTGAGGGGGTGTTAATATTTTTTTTTCTTTGTCGATTCCAAAGGTTCATCATTGAAAATAATAAACCAAAATCGACCGTCAGGTAATCCCAGCAGAAAAAAAACTAGGGTTATTGAACTAAAATACCTCGGTAAGTTGGTCAAGTTATGCCGAGTTGGTCTGAACTTATCTTCCAAAATAAAGTTATAAGCCATTATTACTTTTTATCTCTGTACATTTAGCAAGGCCATGGGGACCATCTTCCGCTACGTCCGCCCCACTGCCCTCCACATCCCTATCCAAATCGTTAGCCGTACACTTAGTTGCTCCATCTCATGGGACCTACCTCGTACAAAACTTATATTTTCCCATTCTCTACTCCGAAGGGAAAAAACGCATTCTCAACAAGTAATTCCAAGCCCACTGCATGGAGAGGTTTCTTTTCTCGCTTTTTTTTTTCATTTTGGAAATTTATGCCGAGATGTAGCTCTAATTAGAGTTTACTGCCTCATTTATTTTCATTAGAATGAGGGTGAGAGTAGCCTTTTGTAATAGAGTGGAGGAAAGTTGCCTTGACAAGGGCTCTCAATTTGAATTCTGTCGTTATTGTCTATATAAAGACAATAATTCATCTAGGGCAATCCCTCCACACGATTGGCAATTCACCAACTGAAATGTCTACCGAGTAATATCAATTCTCAAAACGTCAAATTCGAATTCGGCATCTGTAAAGATCACTCGACTGCAAAGAACACAGCTTTGTCATTGTACCTACCTTCCATATTTTTTTGCTTCACAATCAAGTACGAGTACCTGTGCATTGAAAAAATAAACGTTTCACTTTCGATTCTAAGAAATAAAGAGTTGTGGGTGCCTTCATTAGGAAGTTTGACAACCAGTTGCTAAAGACGCAAAACTGAGTACAACTCGAATAAACGAACATAATTTCGGCGAGCTAAAATTTGAACGGATATTAGGCCTATTCCGCGATTCACACTCGTGTTCCTAATTTATCATAAGTCTAACCCCTTTAAGTTCTCATTGGGTGCGAACAGTTTGCCCTGAAGAGCTCTGGGGGGTCTCATTCAACTCAAAAGATTCAATGTTATTGTAAATTGATGAAAATTCGATACCTTTATACTGAAAGTTTTAGAGCTTTCTACTTTTGCTTCCGAGTCTACCAAGGTAGCGGAAGCTTCGTTTTCACTTTTCAAGGATCCTTGTAACGCGCATAACTATACGAAGTTAATATCCAATTTCTATGAAATTTTCAGGCATTAAGTGGGTTGGGGTGTAGACGGTCCCCTATGAAAATCATCATCCTCGGACTGATGGTAGCTACTGCACATGCGCAAACGTGAATTTCCTTGTAACGGCTATAATTTCCACATTTTCCACTCGAGTTCGCTGAAATTTTCAGGGATCATGCGGATTAGGTTATAGATGGTCGTCAATGAAGAGCATCACCCCCGGACTGATATTAGCCGCTGCGCATGCGCAAACGTGAATTCCTTGTATCGGCCATAACTTCTACATTTTCCATCCGATTTCAATGAAATTTTCAGGGATGTTACAGATCAGTATTTAAATGGTTTTCTATGAATATCATCACCTTCAGACTGATAGTGGCTACTGCGCATGCGCAAACGTGAATTTCCTTGTAACGGCCATAATTTCCACATTTTCCACTCGAGTTCGATGCAGTTTTCAGAGATAATGCGGATTAGGTTGTAGATGGTCTCCAATGAAGATCATCACCTCCGGACTGATAGTACCTGCTGCGCATGCGCAAACGTGAATTCCTTGTAACGGCCATAACTTCCTCATTTTCTATAAGATCTCGATGAAACTTTAAGGGATTACGCGGATTAGGTTGTAGATGGTCCTCAATGAAAATCAAGGCCTTAAAATTTATAGAAGCCTCTGCGCATACGCATACGTAAAATCCTTGTAACAGCCATAACATTTACATTTTTCATCCGAATTTGATGAAATATTCTAGAATTGTCCAGATTAGCGTGTAGATGGTCCCTATGAAGGTAGTGAAAGGTACTTAGAGATTGGTGTTTTGAGATTAACTACTATGCATCGGATCATCTATATAATCAGGTTATGGATACGAGGAAGCTATGCGCCACACCCACTTGGCAGATTTTTTTCAGCTGCTTTTTGAGTTTTCCAAAAACCGGGATTTTCGGATTTAAATGCGGAAACCTTTACACGGCTGGTACCTACACTGCGGGGGTGTAGGCAACTAAACAAATCTGAAGATAGCACCAAAATAATGCTTCCTCGCTTATGTAGATTTGGATAAATTCGAATATGCAGACAATGGAATATATGTAAAGGTACATTTTAATCCTCGCCTTTACTTTTAATGTTTCTATCGAGAAATGCTTGGTGGCAGGTGACGTCAGAGTTGTTATTGGCTCTCCCGCCAACACGAGAGAGGATGGAATCTCTTGTGGAAATACGGCTAAACTAGATTAATTTCCAAACTGAAGATTAGTACAATAACGCTAAATTTGAATGTAACGTCAAATGTGAAAATCCGGCCCTTGCAACTACCCCATTATTTCGGACCTGCATCACTCAAGCAAGAACAAATGCCCTCCTGCTCATCGCCTAGGAATGTAAGTTGCAACTCTCACTCCCCGCCTACGAACTCATAGTCTGTGCGTAGCTGATGATTTTCGAAACGTCAATAAAATCTCACCTTGATAGGAATAAAGTGCTTGTCGAAGATTACGAGGGGCTCAACTCATCTCAACTACATCAATAGATTGAGCAACAACAAACAGGACAAGTCAAATATTTGCAGAGGCGTCGTCTACTAACACTTCCCCTCTACGGCTATACCTTCAATCACACAACCACCTCACCACCTTCTGACGAGAAACATACTTCTAAGTTGTCTCAACCTCCACTTTCTTGCTTGTTCACGCTGGTTATGACTTGTTATTTACTTTTCTCTCTCAGAAAACATTGAAAATCGTGCCGTTCTTGTTTTCAACGAGACTCCAAGATAAATATACAGTTCAGGGAGCATCCGGGGTTCACGAAAAATGTGGATATTGAGCGTATGGGAAGGTCAATAGGGACGGTAAGGAAGCCTTTGCAAAAGCTAATGTTTCTTATTTGTCGATAGGAAAAGCAATATAATCGCTTCAAATCTTCCCGGAATTTCATCCCGTTCGATGAATATAATAATTCCCAATATTATCAATTTTTGAAGTACATTAAAAACTGGCATTAGAATTGTTTGATAAAATATTTATTGTTAGTTTACTTTTTTATAAAAATATTATAGTAATTTATATGTTTCTAAAAAATAACTAAAATTCCATTCTAAAAAAAATTCTTCCTCTATTAATCAAGCCAAATTATTATACATGGCACCGTTGCTGACTTAGAAGTTCCATTAATTCGTCAAAATACAAAATAGTAAAAATAAAGAATATAACTGTTCAATCGTCAGATTTTAAGCCATAGCGTATCTCTTCCAAGAAATAGCTGAAGAAATAAACAGTAGTAGTATTTCCTGAATTAGTGGACTTAGAACATTTCAAACCATATATTTGTTCTGAAAAGAAAATAACGAAATAATCAAATTACGAGTCAAACGAACCGTTTTAGATGACTCTAAGTAAATATTTTTTTTACAAGGATCACGGCCCATAATTTCTAAGATCAATCGAATGAGACCACCCAGAGCTCTGTAGGACCAACTGTTCTCTGTAGGACCAACCACCCTATAAGAACTTGAGCGTAGGAATTACGATAAATCATAAACACGAGTGTGAATCGCAACAGAGGCCTAATCTCCGTTCAAATTATAGCTGACCAAAATGCTATCGCTGTTCGAATCTTCGACATATACCTACTCAGTTGTCCGTCTTCAACAACCAGTAATAACATTTCCTAATGTAGGCACCCACAACTCTTTATTTCTTTAAAATGAACTTGACTGAAAGTATGGTTGGTAGGTAATAACAATGGCAAAGCTGTGTTCTTTGAATGCGAGTGATCTATACAGGAAAATAATGTATAACTATGATGTATGAGTAACTGTGATGTGGAAATGAACGCTGTAACCTATTTTGTAGTCATTTTTGACCTACATCGAAACCGCCGTAGGCGGAAGGAGGAGGCAAATACTCTTATCGGTGTATCATAGGAAAATATTGTTTTTTTATTTTCTCAATACTTCATTATAATGTCATAACTGAAACAAAGCATATTTAAGTTTTATGATTTGATTGTGCTTCTTTTTCTCTCGTTCCTATACCTACTGACGACCAGGGAAAGAACTGTAGCAACTTTTTGATTTCAAAACAATTCAAATGTCTCTTAGTTCTTTCAAATTTGAAATGAATCGCTTAAAACCCTTTTTAGAAAAAATCCAAGATCAGAAACTCAAGAACAAACGCTGCAAATTATTACACAATGGTTTATTATTTTTCTATATAGATCACTCGTCTGCAAAGCCACCAACCATCCAACGTGAAGAGAAACATCAATCGCATTTCGGTCACCTAAAATTTGAACGGAGATTAGGCCTCTTGCGATTCTCACTCGTGTTTCTGATTTATCGTACGTCCAACCCTTAAATTTTCGTAGGGACCGAACAGATTGTCCTACAGAGCTCCGCGTGGTCTAAAAAAATTTTAAAAATTCTATACTACCTATCTTAAATTGACAAAAAAAAAACAATACCTTGATATCAAAATTTTTTGAGTTAGGGCGTTTTCAAAATTTCAAAATTTATTTTTTAACCCTTAGAAGTGACCTACATCAACCAAAATCTTCGGGGCACAACTAGACCCCAAAGGGAGCCTACATACCAAATTTCATCGAAATCAGTCAATGCTAAGTGGGGATTGTGCCGCGTACGGCGGACGTACGGCCAAATTTTTATTCGATTTTTGGATTCTACGTACCTTGAACGTTTATCGATGTGTCCAATAGCTGGTGCACATTGTCCAATAATTGGGATATACACGTTTTTTACTCAAACATTATTCATATAAAAAGAAATTTGTTCTGATTTTGAAAATTTGATACCACAATCAACTACAATATTTCTGTGAAGCTCAAAAAAAAAAAAAAAAAATCAACAGTTCTGAAAAACGAAATTCAGGAGCATCGAAAGTCAGAGTTTCACCTTAAGGGGGTCGCCGTTCGTTCCTCGTTAAGGATTGGTATTTCCCTAAATTACAGGCGCTAAAACTTTAAAAGTTGTTCCTAAATTTGAAATAACAGGATTTTCGAAATTCATTAGTGCAACAGTCTAGGGGATTGGGAACCTAAAAGATTGCCCGCTGGAATCATCAAAATCGAACAATAATTACCAAAGAAAAACGGGAAAATCCTATCTGAATAAACGGTTTTTTCCGATTGAACGGCGACCGACTGAGACCCTCACTAGTGTCCAATAACTGGTGCCAATCACCTGCCATGAAAAGCAAACCATCAAACTTTGAATATGAGTGGGGGGGGGGTCATTTTTTTTGCTCAATTTCAAAGTTTGATTATTGAAAATAATAAACCAAAAGAAGAGTGAAGCAGTTCCACCTAGTCCTCAGAGTGGATTCGTACAAAATCAACGAGTGCTTCAATTTTGGTTGAGAAATTACTTCTCAACGTAGTAACGACACCAACTTGAGGCTGGAGTCTGTAGAGAATCGCCTAATGAGCCAGAATTAGGCACAACGTTTGGGCAGATGAACGGGGCCAGCGTAGGGATAAAACAAAGCGAAGTTTTAAAACAAGTTCTCGCTATCATTCAAGGCCTTCTGCGCAGCGTGCGGAAGGTGCAGCATTCGGATGACGCGAAGGGCTGAAACTGGAGCCGCGGGAAAATATCGACTGAGAAATGAGGCGCTGGGAGCCTGGGAATGCTTGGAGAGTTTCCTCGTGATAACAGACTTGGCGCTCAATTGGATAATTCACGAAACAGCGTGGAAGTTGGTTGCTCAAGTTCGCTTTGTAACATGCCCTCATCTAATGAACCAAGGCAACTTCTACTTTCAGCGGCAGCGATAGCTATCGAGTTCGGCAAGATATGGACCTGTTACAAGCGGAAATGAAACCGGTTAAAGTGATACGAGTAGTAGGCGCAACCTCGGGCGCAACGAAGAAAGGGGCTACTGGTTTGTTCGTGTCTTCTGGCGAATTTGAGGCAACTCAATTGGCGTTTGTGTATCCAACATGCACTATATTGACTAGCCTTCTCAAAATAGAGGGGATTCGGTTATATTTCGTCTAAATTGTGAATTCTTCCAAGGCTTTATAAAATACGGAAAGCAATAAATTGCTTCTGAGTCTACCAAGGTAGCCGAAGCATTGTTTTCACTTTTCAAGGATGAAAAGAATAAGTTCTCCAAAATCAAAATTTTCACTCGCGTTTATGTTTCAGACCATTCTGAACAATTTTGGTTCCGTGTCTGTCTGTCATGAAACCCTTGTAACGAGCATAACTAGAGGGAGTTTTTGTCCGATTTCAACGAAATTTTCAGGGATTGTGCGAATGGGGTATATGGGGTGGGTCGGAAATTCAGGTTTTTGACCTCAAATTTGGATGCAGCACCATTGAAAAGTGCAACTCCACCAACTCCAACTTTTCCCAACTTTCTCTTCTCCAACTTTTTGCCCATTGATACTATAAAATGTGGTGGAAAAATTAAATAAAGTGATCACACGTTTGAAAACAAGGCGGGCCTCCATGAAAACACACACACTACGCCGCGGGCGTGTGTGTGTAGTAGTTTGTAGTATCCAAGGCCACGAGGCGTTCGAGACTAAACGGGATCTATGGTGGAACGTCTCGTTCCAAGGCTAGCAACTTAATACTTCACAACAACTTACATCATTACATTACCTTTTACAACTTTACATCATTATCTTCCCTAATTTCTTTTGAACATTTTCTCGATAAACAGACCCAATTACCGTCAATCCTGACCCATGTTCTTTAGAAAAACGCTGCAAATTATTACACAATGGTTTATTATTTTTCCATATAGATCACTCGTCTGCAAAGCCACCAACCATCCAACACGAAGAAAAACATCGATCGCATTTCGGTCAGCTTTTATTTGAAAGATTAGGCCTCTTTTGCGATTCACACTAGTGTTTCTGATTTATTGTACGTTCAAACTCTAAATTCTCGTAGTGAGCGAACGGTTTGTCCTGCAAAGCTCCGGGTGGTCTCGAAAAGTTCTAAAAATTCTATAGAATCTTAAATTGAAGGAAAGACCCTTATATACCCTTAAATACCCTTATCAAAATTTTCTGAGTTAGGGCGTTTTCAAAATTTCAAAATTCATTTTGGAACCCTTAGAACTGACCTACATCAACCAAAATGTTCGGGGCAAAACTAGACCCTATATGGAGCCTACATACCAAATTTCATCAAAATCGGTCAATGCTAAGTGGCAAAAGCTCCGCGTACGGCGTACGGCGGACGGACTGCCAAATTTTTATTCGATTTTTGGATTCTACGTACCTACCTTGAAACGTAAACCATCAAATTTTGAGGGGGTGTTAAAAATTTTTTTCTTGGTCGATTCCAAAGGTTCATTATCGAAAACAATAAACCAAAAAATGACTGAAATACCCCATTGGGGTATGGTCACTGTTCACGCGCGAACGTGTATTTCCTTGTAACAGCCATAACTTGGGTTGGTGTTCTTGGTCTTGCGATGGGTTTGCTGGACGACGAATTATGAAATTGTTCACAACTTCGTTGTTGTCATCCTCGTTTGATACCTAGGAGGAAGAGCGCACCAAAGCTCGCAACATATAAAAACTAACAAATCACGAACGAAAAAATTATGTAGAACTACACCACGAAGTCGCTCAAACTTCGACCAAAACGTTGGTTAAAACGATCCATAGTGTTTTTTAGTCGGCACTGTACTGATTACCCTATGCTATTCCTGGTTCAACGATGTTAACTTTCATCTCAGCTATTGTATTCCTTCTGACTCCATGCTATCGATGAAATACGTTAATGATACCAGTGTATCTGTGTATATCTGGTTGACGAAAGACGAAGTAGGAGGCTGAGGGCAATTTACCCCACTATATGAGGACACTTTAAAGCATAAACAATCAAAGAGTACTTCTTGGTACTGCCCTCTGAGGAATCTAGCTGCACTACCTACTTGTACTAGCTTAAGTACTTGCACAAAAGGTGTGGTGTTGACCAGGTTTGTTCAAACTCAAAGAATTTGTTTTTTAATCTGTGAAATTGTACTGCTTCATCCAAAGAATTCTTGCAAACAACACGCAATTATTCAGCAATACAAATCAAAACGCTGCAAATTATTACACAACGGTTTATTATTTGTATATAGATCACTCGTCTACAAAATCACCAACCATCCAATATGAAGAGAAAAACAAAAAAAAATAAAAATAAAAATAAAAAAATAAAAATTAAAAAAAATGAAAAAATCAAAAAGAAATCAAAATCACCAACCATCGATCGCATTTCGGTCAGTTCTAATTTGAACGGAGATTAGGCCTCTTTTGCGATTCACACTCGTGTTTTGATTTATATATATATATATATTTCAATATAAACCCTTAAATTTTCGTAGGGAGCGAACGGTTTGTCCTACAGAGCTCCGCGTGGTCTCAAAAAATTCTAAAAATTCTATAGAATCTTAATTTGAAGGAAAAACAATAGCTTTATATCGAAATTTTTTGAGTTAGGGCGTTTTCAAAATTTCAAAATTGATTTTGGAACCCTTAGGAGTGACCTACATCAACCAAAAGCTTCGGGGCATAACTAGACCCCAAATGGAGCCTACATACCGAATTTCATCAAAATCGGTCAATGCTAAGTGGCAAAAGTGCCGCGTACGGCGTACGGCGGACGGACGACCAAATTTTGGTTTATTATTTTCAACTAGCTGAAAAGCCTACTAAAAGCAGGCAAAGACGATTCCTCCGACTCTCCTCCCGCCACCCACTCCCTCCGACTCATCCCGCCTCCGACTCCTCTCGCCACCGACTCCTCCCGCCTCCGACTCCTCTCGCCTCCGACTGCTCTCGCCTCCGACTCCTCTGGCCTCCGACTGCTCTCGCCTCCGACTCCTCACGCCCCCAACCCCTCCAGCCTCCAACTCTCCACACCCCCACGACCCCTCCGTGCATACGTACGTACGTACGTACGGTTGGCGTTTTATATTATTAGATAATGAACCTTTGGAATCGACCACGAAAGAAAAAATTTTAACACCCCCTCAAAATTTGATGGTTTACGTTTCAAGGTACGTAGAATCCAAAAATCGAATAAAAATTTGGCCGTCCGTCCGCCGTACGCTGTCCGCCGTCCGCCGTACGCCGTACGCGGCACTTTTGCCACTTAGCATTGACCGATTTTGATGGAATTTGGTATGTAGACTCCATTTGGGGTCTAGTTGTGCCCCGAAGCTTTTGGTTGATGTAGGTCACTTCTAAGGGTTCCAAAATCAATTTTGAAATTTTGAAAACGCCCTTACCCAAAAAATTTCGATATAAAGGTATTGTTTTTCCTTCAATTTAAGATTCTATGGAATTTTTAGAATTTTTTTGAGACCACGCGAAGCTCTGTAGGACAAACCGTTCGCTCCTTACGAAAATTTAAGAGTTTATATTGAAACATATATATATATATAAATCAAAACACGAGTGTGAATCGCAAAAGAGGCCTAATCTCCGTTCAAATTAGAGCTGACCGAAATGCGATCGATGGTTGGTGATTTTGATTTTTTCTTTTTTTTCTTTTTTTACTTCATATTGGATGGTTGGTGATTTTGTAGACCAGTGATCTATATAGAAAAATAATAAACCATTGTGTAATAATTTGCAGCGTTTTATTAGATTTTTGGATTCTACGTATCTTGAAACGTAAACCATCAAATTTTGAGGGGGTGTTAAAAATTGTTTTTCTTGGTCGATTCCAAAGGTTCATTATTGAAAATAATAAACCAAAAGTAATTTTTATGTACCTCATTTTCCAGTTTCAGAAGCGTCTGATTTTGAGTTTTCTTCTCTCGTGTCGGAACGAGCTCTCTCTCATTGTTTGTTGCGAGATATTAAGAGTAAAACTGGTGTTAAAAACAATTATACCAAAGCCGAACTGGCGTGAATTAAATTAGAATCTTGTTTAATAGAAAAGTCAGAGAAAGTGAAAGATAAACTGTAAGTTTCGTGTAACTTAATACGAAATCAGCCACAATACACTACGATAATCAAGGATACTCTAGAAAAGTGAAGATCAGAAAAAACAGCATTCTCCAAAAAACTACGTTTCTGTCAATTATTTGATACAATCAAAAACGTAATGGAGGCGCTTCCAGGCTAAACTACCTACTTCACGATGTGAAGTAGGTTTTCACAACACTCCCCCCCCTTTTTGATGCGACAGTGTTTATTGTTATACATGATTGATCTACCTTGAAGTATAGTAAAAGGTTCACCACGAGCTCTTGATTTCTTGACGAACTGCGTCTTCTTTCTCCACTTGAAAATTATAGAATTTTCGTCAATCCACAAGAACCGGAGAAAATCACGTTCATATTCAGATATGCTCATTTGCAGAAACGCTCTTCGAATTTCGGATACAACTCCTATTCTACGCAACCTGAATCTCTGCAAAAGTTTTTGTAGCAGCTCGAGTAGGTTTACACCTTTATCCATACATTTTTTTAAAGAGGGGCTGTCATTTTCTTTTGCGGAAGCTTCGAATACTGGACGAGTCCTTGTCGAGCTTTCTTCTTTAAAGACAGGTCTCTGAGGCAAATAATAATGATCCTTATCCCAATCGTCACGCAAAACCTTCTTAATAATATCCTTTTGTTGCCAATCTTTAAAAACTTTATTGTTCGTTCGCAGCTTGTCACCTCCTAACAATGCGTGGGCAATAGTCACATTGCTTGTAGGTTCAAATCTATGACGGACTGCTAAGTGTTCACGAATGTAGGAATGTTGTGATCCTGTATCTATCGAAGCCCGTACGATGGTATTTTTGGTGACTTTGGGTGACAAATCTAGGCCAGCTCGATAGCTGTGACAACTATGAACACTTATAGCATTGTTGTCAACTAGGTAAGATTCATATTTCAAGAAAATTGTTTTATACCTATCTTGGTAGCTTAGCGCTATCTCCATTTCTTCAATAAATTCATCCTCGTTGGGCTCCATATCGGTTGAAACTAGGCTCTCAAAGACGGCCATATCTAGATCGGCTAGTACCTGGCACTTCTCCTTCAAACTGTCCATCTTGACTCTGAACTCCGTAACGTCACCCTCCGGCCCGGGCTCGGTAATTTTACTCGCGAGTTTAGTAAAGAAAGCACGCACAAACTTGCGACGGCTAACAATTTTATCCATATTTAGTACAAAAAAGAAACAGATCCTAAAACGTCAAACAAAAAATGTCACGGTCGCCACTATTGTTAAAAACAATTATACCAAAGCCGAACTGGCGTAAATTAAATTAAACTCTTGTCTAATAGAAAAGTCAGAGAAAGTGAAAGATAAACTGTAATACGAAATCAGCCACAATACACTACAATCATCAAGGATACTCCAGAAAATTGAAGATCGGAAAAAACAGCATTCTCCAAAAAACTACGTGGCTGTCAATTATTTGATACAATCAAAAACGTAATGGAGGCGCTTCCAGGCTAAACTACCTACTTCACGATGTGAAGTAGGTTTTCACAACAACTGGCAACAAAGAAATCTTCTACCAACCGCAAAAGATTCCTGACAACAACTCCAACAAAATGATCCTAGAAAGAATACGAATAATCTTGGGGAGAAAACCCTCAAAACCCAACTTATGCACGTATTAAATAAACATTGAAACAACATGAAAGTAGGCTAGGATATAAATTTGATGTTCAGCATGTGCCAAACAGATTCATGATGGCGAGCATGGATTTTTCTATTAAGTTTTACGGCTCGACCTTTCAAGCTAGCATCTCTTCTTCAACAGCTTGGGATTTACCTGATTTTGGCACCACTATTTGTTTTCTTTTTGTTTTTAACGGGTTTTCAATCGTTTAAGACCGTTTGAACCTTATCTCTACGATAGCTAACGTATTTCCGAATTCCATGGATGCCAATAACTAAATTTCTACTTTAACAGGTTTAAGCTGGTCTTTCAATTTTCTTTATCAATGAGTTGAAAATCAATTGAGTTGAAAACATATTGTTTAGTAATGCATGCATTCTAGTGGACGTCCCATTGGATAAGTATTGGATCAGTTTAACCAGTTGTTAAGCGATAAGACTGTTTCCCTCGATGTAATTTATTTATTACTTTAGGGAAGAAATAGTGACTCCCTCCCCCCACCCTTATAAACCATAACACTTCTAGCGGCATGATAGCCTCGAATCTGAAGAGCATTTTAAAATCCATGATCTACGACACCCAACATGCGAATTCGAGTTCACCCCCCCCCCCTCACCAATGGTGCCAGTCTGGCACCAAAGCGGAAATACATCGTAACATTGAACTTTTATCTATTAGGTTTAGTAGGCAGTCCGTCGAATGTCACATCCGTATTCAAGGTGAAACACCAAAAAACCCAAGAAATATGAGGTTTATGGTGCCCTGGCACCATGGTGGCACCACTTTTATTTCCATGGTGGTACAGAAAGTAATTCATGCAAATCCTAAGGTATAATGAGAATTTTTCCTCAATTTCAAAGCTTGGATACAATTAGTAAGCAGTAAAGGAACCGAAATATTGAAAAATTGGATATTTTGTGAATATTATCCCCCCACCCATCCCCTCCTCCTGCAAATTTTGGTACTCTGGTGAAATCATGAACAACTCGGAAGTTATTTTAGTCAAACAAAAAAAGAAATACACAAATCGGTTGAGAACTAAGGCCTGGGCAGAGTACACAAGATTTTGTTACACACACACACACATACACACACACACACAGACATACACCTATGGTTTTTTTTCGCGGATTTGGATTCAGAATGGTCTAAAACGGATTACTGTGTGGTTATTTTTTTTTTCTGTTGAGTGTTGTCCTCCTTCACCCCAGATCGATCGCATAAGGACGCCCAAGTCTTACTGTGGGACGTCCTAAAAAACCGCTAATAACTACATGAGGGGTTTATTACCTTCCAGTATATACAACTTACATGTAAAGAAAATGGTTTTGAACACTGACCTCCCTAATTTCGTACATGGTTTGTTACTATGTTTATATTGAAACATAAAGTATCTACCAGAAAAACATAGTCATTCGACAGTTGAGTTCCCTCATATTCATAACGAAATTCTCCAATGAGGGGAGTTTACAATATTCCTACTTTTATAATTAGCGGAAATAATCCCACAATTTTAATAAAACTAAATTCAGTTTCAGAAGTTATTTACACCAAAAAAATATCGTTACCTACAGGATAGGAGAATGCAGACAATTATGACATCTATGATTCATTATTTTAATGCAAATATCACTCGTCTGGGATGAAAACGGGTTTTCCATTCATCAAAGGTGTATTCGCTCAAGGTTTATGTTGACAGAAAGTTCTTACCAGCTAACCATCGTTATTCCAAAGTTGCGGGAGCCAACAATACAAAGTTTGATTCCTGGTTGTTAAGGAAGGACAAGCGAGTGACAAAAAAGTATATTCGAAGAAACAAAGAAAGATCGCATTTGATGAGCTGAAAATTTTGTTAACTTCCGTAAGCGAATGTTCATTCATGTTTGAAGAATGTTCATGTTTTCTTGTTCATGTTTCAAGTAAGTGAAATAAATCAACCAACATGGCGAGAGAACTGACTTCTAAGGACCAGTGGAGGTGGGGGAGAGGGTTCGGGCCCTTGGGGGCTAGCCTGGGAGGTCCCCACTTGTTCTGGTAATTCCACAATAAACGCGCATTTATAGTCTGGTCAAACCTCGATGGCACTTGGATTTACTGATACACTGACACAACAACGAGGTAACGAAGGATGACCGAACTCAGGTAGTCAAAATTTCACATTCCTCAATAACAAACATGTTCATACATAACAAAATTTCGTGACAACAATTCTGAGTTTGAGAAAAAAAAAACAATATAGAGTGAAAAGAGTAAAGATTTTAAATATGATTTTAGTCGAATAATCATATAAAGGAGAAATAAACATAAACTCTGAAGAAATATAATACCGTACCTAGCCACACTTCACAGAATATGGTGAGAAAGCAAACTATGGTGAGGTGTGATCATACGACGGAGTTGGACCGTTGAATCGAACGCGTATCGACCCATCCAGGGGGGAGTCGGTTGAAACATCCCATTACAACTGGAGCAAAACAATCAAATCCTGGGGAGGGAAATATTCCTTTGAGGAAGACCTCTCAGGTGCTCAGCCTGGAGTGAGGGCCCTGATGGAGTATATCCCACTATTATAGTGCAATTCCGTGTACCGATGCCTGTCGTCTTTGATTCAACTAACCACCACTTAAGCCCTCCGCACCGCATTGCATCTCGCCTAACTCGATTGACGAGTGTTCACATCAAACGCTATGAATATGGTGTCACCCGCTGAACAAGGAAATATCCTTACGACCTATTTATGCATTTATTCTTAAGTGAATTCGAAATAATAACTACTCGTAAAACCGCTAACACTGTTGGAAGACATGTATTCGTAAAGAAAGAACTAGAGAAATTTTTCATTCTTAGAATTCAAAAAGGAATGATGTTCACCTTCTTAAACACACACACATTCGTAGTTGACAGTTTGAAACCAAGATCATTAGTCCAAACATCGATCAACATCAACAGAAACATTTTCCAATAATATTCAAATATAATACTAAACTCATCTAATTAACGTTTTCCCTCAATATTGTACTTATCATTTTGCTTCTGAGTCTACCAAGGTAGCGGAAGCTTTATTTTCACTTTTCAAGGACGAAAAACAAAAATTCCCCAAAATCAAAATTTCCACTCGCGTTTTACGTTTCAGACCTTTCTGAACAATTTTGGTTCCGAGTCTGTCTGTCTGTGTGTCCTTGTGTCTGAGTGTCCATCATGAAATCATTGCCTCAGCCATAACATCTACAATTCTCGTCCGATTCCGGAGAAATTTTCAGGGATTGTGCGGATTGGCGTTTAGACAGTCTTCTATGAAAATCATTACCCCCGGACCGATAGTAGCCGCTGCGCATGCGCAAACGTGAATTCCTTGTAACAGCCATAAGTTCAACATTATCCATAAGATATCGATGAAACTTTCAGGGATTATGTGGATTAGGTTGTAGATGGTCACCAATGAAAATCAAGTCCTTAAAATTGACAGTAGCCTCTGCGCATGCGCAAACGTAAAATACTTGTAACAGCCATAACACTTACATTTTTCATCCGAATTTGATGAAATTTCTCAGGATTATTCAGATCAGCGTGTAGATGGTCCCCTATGAGGGCAGTGGAAGGTATTTGGAGATAGACGTTTTTAATTAACTACTATGCATCGGATAATCTATGAACACTCGGGTTATAGATACGAGGAAGCTATGTGCCACTCTCACTTGGCAGGCGGAGAATGCGGTCAGCGGAGTTGCACTACCTGGCCCGCGCCTCACAGAATGCGCTGGACTCGACCTGTCCTCTTCAAAGCATTTAATGAAACTAATAAACTTTTGTTTTGGCGCTAAAAACCACGCATTTCTAGAGGGCACATCGTGAACTAGGATTACTTTCAGGTGTCAAGACATTTCTTGGACCCCTTCACACCCGTTTTGTAAGAATTCCGGTTTTCAGGCACTGAGTGCGCCCGGCGGTGGGTAAAAGCTTTTTCTGACTCTTATTTCCTCAAAATTTGACCTCCTAAAACCATATTTATTATGTTAAACCTTGTTTAATGCTAACCTGACCTACACACCACCTAGGTGACTCTAGCTAGCTTTAATCATTCATAATTGACTTAGTAGAACCAACGGACGATTGCTCTCCAAACCGCCGAAGTTAAGGCCAGTCGGTCCGGGAGATTACCTGGGTAAGTGACCGCTCTAGGGCGGTATTTCTGGTCTTGATAATTTTTCGGGCTGGGCTGTGGTGAACCCCGCTCCACTTAAGTGGTTGAGGCAATGAGTAGTCATGAGCGAAATCATCAGAACCAATTCCGCTCTTTTCTAGATGGAAAATTTAACGCTTTTTCCAACGGTAAAATTAGTTTTAATTTTTCACTGTATCCAGTGGGAGTTAAGGACGTTTTAGTGACGTACGGTTAAAAAAAAAAAAAAGTCTCAAAGTTGATAAAACATGGGAAAACAAAGGGTTAAACAAAAATTGCTAATATGCATTTTCGATCGGATATTAGTTGTAAAATTAAATTCTTCGGGTTGACATTGTTATAGTGTGTTGTTGTGGTCCTGGCGGCAAAGCCTGAAGGGGCATTCCACCAAATTGTCGATAAATCAGATCATCACCTGTCCGATCACGAACTCAAGTACCGCTGGGCGGGTACAGCAGGAACCTCTAAGCGCCTGCATCGAAAGAACAATGTATGACAAATTATTATCACAAATTAATTTATGATAAGCGTGTAATTATGTCGAGCACATCATGTTAGTGCTGCATCAAAAAGGTCGACTCTGTGATTAATTCCGTTTCCCGAGTATAACTATTAAAAATATAGTAACGGTTGGATTCTGATGTAATTTGTATCAACTAACCCCTCCCGTGGATGCTCCACCATAAATATCATCGGAATAATATATATATTGTTTGCAAAGGTAATTTTCCTGAGGTATCAAAGTGGAGTGTCGTTATGAGCTGAGCAATATATGATGGATTTCATCACCGTCCATGTGGAAAAGCGATCAATTCTTCAATATTGTTGCCATGGCCCATAAATTTGAAAATGTGTTAGTTGTGGCTTATTGACGATTTTTTGGTGAGTTCTACTGTATAATACTACAATCATTACCAACTGGTCTTAATTCACTCATAAATCCAAAAATTACATTTATTTTTAGTTCTTCATCAATGGATTTGTCAGGACAAGCTTTTCGAATGGGAGCAGGTTTATTCAACACCATTGTTAACAACGATGCTATGATACAAAAACCGGACCTTTACCACATGTCTCACTCGTCGTGGAATACTGTAACCTTCAAAATTTTAGCCATTACGAGGTCGGTATTGGTTTGAAGACATGAAGAAGGCATTACATCTAATTTTTCGCTAGAAAGATGAAGTATCCCTATTCCGATGAGGATATAAGCCAAAACGATTGACGAGGACTGTAAGATACTGGTTCTCAATATCCAATAGTTTACAAAACTATGTATTGATAATACGACTTACGGTCTTACCTTGTCAGTTTTAAAAATTGTTATACTAAGTATTTTGAACTAAGTATTTTATGTTACCCCGTGTTTCTTGGATGATGTTTTTTGAATGAAAAATTCATCCCAGAAACACGTCACCTAGTACAGAAATAGTCAACGCTCAGCGGAAATGACTCGAATTCGCCTAAATTTTTGCAAATTTTTAGATTTTGAGAACCAGTAATGACAATATTTCTGTTTTAGGTTGTTTGATCGGAATGTAGATATTAGGGAAAGCCAATATTCCAAGAATGGTGTTGATAAGACAAAAAACGGTGCAAAAAATTACACAAAGGATTATCATTTTTCTATATAGATCACTCATCTGTAAAGAACACGGTTCTGCCATTGTTACCACCAACCAACATGAAGGAAAACATCGATCGTATTTCGATCAACTAAAATTTGAAAGGAGATTAGGCCTTTTTTGCGATTCACAACCGTGTTATGATTTATCGAAATTACAACCCATAAATTCTCGTAGGGAGCAAACGATTTGTTTTACAGAGCTCCGCGTGGTCTCAAAAAATTCTATACTATCTTGAATTGATGGAAAAACAATACCTTTGTATCAAAATTTTTTGAGTTAGGGCGTTTTCAAAATGTCAAAATTCATTATTCAACCCTTAGAAGTGACCTACATCAACCGAAATCTTCGGGTCACAACTATACCCCAAATGAAGCCTACATACCAAATTTCATAAAAATCGGTCAATGCTAAGTGGGGAAAGTGCCGCGTACGGCGGACGGACGGCCAAATTTGTATTCGATTTTTGGATTCAACATACCTTGAAACGTAAACCAACCAATTTTGAGGGGGTGTTAAAAAATTTTTTTTGATCGATTCCAAAGGTTCATTATTGAAAATAATCAGTCAAAATATTAGTGCAGTAAGAAGTAATTAAAATTGCTTACAATTTCTTCCTTTCGCTCAGTTTTTTTTTATGTCACAATAATCCTCGTGGCGTGCGGTATGTCCGTTTTAATATGTACAAGGAAGCTGTATGTGTGTGCCAACTAGGCAGGCGATTTGATTTTAATCAATTCGATTCTACCTCAACATCAAATTAGGGATACATTGCAATAGCTAAATATTCTCCGAAGCGTTACGGATAATACTTTTTATAAATCTCTCCCTAAAATTACTGTTTCGGTGATTTTTCAAGACATCCACCATTCAAGAAGTCGAGCGATTTAATTAGGAGCGGAATTAAACATTTCTCGCGGATCCATCGGTGACGATATAATACTAACATGTTTCCCTTGTGCACGTGTGTGCCCACGTGTGTCGAGGCGTCGTGTGTGTCCCAGTATTCACCACCTACTCCGCAATGCAGTCTCAAGTGGGGTGGGCGGTGTTGCCGGCACACAGACCGGAATCACGGGTCAAACAAATGTCTTGTGAACTGAATGAATAATTTATTGTTCCCCGATTTGACGCTGATTTTCCCCCTTTTCCGGGCCTCCTTCGCTGCCTCTAGTCCCTTAGTGCCGTCTACTGGGGAACTTTTCCATTCATTTCAATCTCCTCTCTGAGATTTCACTACATTAATTTGGGCTTCCATGAGAAGAGTTTGGTGACTGAATAAGTGATTGTTTATCGACTTAAGCGGGTTAAACTACTATAAATCATTAAATTCTCTTAACTGATTTTTCAAATTCATCATCGTCTCAAAATGAAACGATAAAGATATTTACAGCCACATAGAATAATATGTTGAAACAAAAATGGCCGAAGTTATTCTGAAGATTGCAGAAACATTGTTGAAATAGGTGAGAAAAAAAGTTGAATTCGAATTCATTGGAATATAGATATTCCTACATCAACCAAAATCTTTGGGGCACAACTAGACCCCAAATGAAGCCTACATACCAAATTTCATAAAAATCGGTCAATGCTAAGAGGGGAAAGTGCCGCGTACGGCGTACGGCGGACGGACGGCCAAATTTTTAATCGATTTTTGGATTCTACGTACTTACCTTGAAACGTAAACCATCAAATTTTGAGGGGGTGTTAAAAAATTTATTTTCTTGGTCGATTCCAAAGGTTCATTATTGAAAATAATAAACCAAAAGGGGACAAACGAAGAAGTGTGAGCAGGAGTATATTTCCTTGTGAATGGTTAACAGTAGAGTAACGACTTCAGAACGTGGATAAAACTCATTGGAAAATTCCTTACTCCAAGTTGATTAATGTGCCGATCAAAGGAGAATATTACCTGAGTGTTCTGTTGCAGTATCTACTTCTGGGATTCTCTTGTCCCATTTTAATTCAGGAATCATTAAAATTTCCGATCATCCACATATCTCATTGGACATCAAAACTCCGACCTCCAAACTTGAGTTTTCATCCGTTTTGACCCATAAAACTTTGCCAAGCGTCTTGAAACTCCCAGCCCATGCCATCTCTCTGGGTTAAGTGCAGCTCGTCAGCCAGACCGTAAATAACAGTTTGATGTTTCATGTTGAGGTCGAGGGAGCTATCACTAAATGTGAGTTTGTGGTAGTCGTTAGAGTTTCGTATGGGGCAGCTGTGTGTGTATGGGAAGTCGGACAACTTTTCCTTGAGAAACTGACTCGTGGGATCAGCGGCCGTCTCATTGAGAATTCCTATTGTCTCCCATTCACCCCGCTCACGTTAATTTTCCAAGCATCCAACTATGGTCTCATAGTAACTTGATCTTTATTAACACCCACAAGTAAATGCATGAGCCTGACACAAGTTCCTTAGATATTTAATCACTACAGTATAAATGCATACACTTACTGGATGCAGCCAATCCATTACTTATAACCAACAATACAACATACCGAGCACACTCATTCCACTCTTAGCCCAAAATATGCATTTCAATTTTGTGTTCGGTTTATTGTAACAAAGGAAGTTCCCCCATTTGATGATTGGCTTTATTGAGTTTATAATCCGTAGCCATACATCAAATTATATTATGGCTTCCATCCTGCCTCAAGTTTTTCAAGGTATCATAAGTACATAAAAAAAACAAAATACTACTGTAGTCAGTCTGTATTGCTCCGATTCCATTTTTGGTTTATTATTTTCAATAATGAACCTTTGGAATCGACCAAGAAAAAAAATTTTTAACACCCCCTCAAAATTTGATGGTTTACGTTTCAAGGTACGTAGAATCCAAAAATCGAATAAAAATTTGGCCGTCCGTCCGCCGTCCGCCGTACGCGGCACTTTTGCCACTTAGCATTGATCGATTTTGATGAAATTTGGTATGTAGGGTCCATTTGGGGTCTAGTTGTGCCCCGAAGCTTTTGGTTGATGTAGGTCACTTCTAAGGGTTCTAAAATCAATTTTGAAATTTTGAAAACGCCCTAATTCAAAAAATTTTAATATAAAGGTATTGTTTTTCCTTCAATTTAAGATTCTATAGAATTTTTAAAATTTTTTGAGACCACGCGGAGCTCTGTAGGACTAACCGTTCGCTCCCTACGAAAATTTAAGGGTTTATATTGAAATATATACATATATAAATCAAAACACGAGTGTGAATCGCAAAAGAGGCCTAATCTCCGTTCAAATTAGAGCTGACCGAAATGCGATCGATGGTTGGTGATTTTGATTTTTTTTTTTTGATTTTTTTGATTTTTTTTTTTTTTCTTTTTTTTTCTTCTCTTCATATTGGATGGTTGGTGATTTTGTAGGCGAGCGATCTATATAGAAAAATAATAAACCATTGTGTAATAATTTGCAGCGTTTTTCCCAAAGTTATTGAGCGGAGAGAGCTCCAAGACCCTGTTTTGGATTCGCTCTTCAGACCCTGCTGTTCTTCCAATCCTGTCTCATAGGGTAGCAGCATTGTTCATCGACAGATTCCAGTCTGCAGCTGATGTACGATGTGTAGCAGGGTAGGTTATCACTTTTCAAGGTTGAAAAATAAGTTCTCCAATATCGAAATTTCCACTCGCGTTTTACGTTTCAGACCTTCCTGAAAAATTTTGGATCCGTGTCTGTCTGTCCGCCTGTCTGTTATGAAATCCTTGCCACGGCAATAACTTCTACAATTCTCATCTGATTTCTATGAAATTCTCAGGGATTGTGCGGGTTGGCGTGTAGATGGTCCTCAATGAAAATCATTACCCCCGGAATGATAGTAGCCACTCCGCATGCGCAAACGTAAACTCCTTGTAACAGCCATAACACTTACATTTTCCATCCGAATTCAATGAAATTTTCAGGGATGTTACAGATTAGAATTTAGATGGTCCCCTATCAAAATCATCTCCCCCAGACTAGTAGTAGTTGCTGCGTATGCGTCAACGTGAATTTCTTGTAACATCCATAACTTCTACATTTTCCATCCGATTTCGACAAGAATTCTCAGCATCATTCGGATTAGTAGATTATTCCCTATGAGAGTAGTGGAAGGTACTTGGAGATTGATGTTTTGAGATTAACTACTATGCATCGGATCATCTATACAATCGGGTTATGGATACGAGGAAGCTATTTGCCACACCCAATTGGTAGACGTTTTTTGTATACCTATCTCAGTACATGCTGGCGTCTATAAAACTGTACCATATTACATAGCAAAATCTAAGATTATCCCAATTATTCTCTCTGAAATTCCCTCACTTTATTAAAATGTAGGGGAAATAATTTTCCTCAAACACTCCACGAAATTTCAAAGAAACCTGCTATACCTACCTACAGAAGACAAAATTACGAATTGCTGGTTCCACCACATTCATTCTTCTTATAATAGAATTTAATATTTGACAAATTTTGTTGAGTTTTCATGGTGCTCAATTTTTGGTTGTCAAATATATACTGAGTAGAAACTCATCACTATTGATCAATTCAAAACTGAGATCGAGAGTGTTTGTTATTTTGTTAGAGGCCCCGAAAGGTCAAAATGCAGTTCTCCACGCCCAAATGGCTTCAGTTTCAATCATAGTGTCGTAGGAACCCGGGATTTTCACAATAACAAAGGGTCGAGATACGTTCGTGTGAGATTCAAGAAGACATTGCCCCAAGGTATTGGGTTAATGGAGACAATGGAGGGCCTCATGACGGCCTCCACCACCCCGGATGCCAGTACGACCCGCGGTGAATTTCGAGGGCACGACCTCGATTGTCATTGACAAACTCAATTACCAAAACTAATTAAAATAGCTACCTTTCCGTGAAAGATAGGGCAAGTGGAATCCAAGTTACACAGAACAGAGTGCTGCGGAGGGGCACGATGAATTGGTGGATTCGGCACTTTGGATTTAAACGACCTCCTTCCGCCCTCCGTGACCACCTGCCCGGTCTAGCCCCACCAGCATTGACCAAAAGGACGATCTCTAATTCCATCAGGAACCCTCCCTAATCAAATACTCTTTGTATTAATTAGCAAAACAATCAAAGCACTTACCCTGCAATATTAATCCTATTCACTAAACCAATTCTGGATAATGGCCTGAGGGGAGTTCCATGAAACAAGGATAAATTTTCTAGGTTGAAATTCGATTGGGCTTTATTGGTGGGTCCTTTACCTACCATCCGAAATAGGTCTCTACTCCCCCGTTGTAGAATCGATCGCTCCTCCCCAAATCGAAATCAAGTTCATCTCTAGTTGCCAGGAATGTTCATGTTTTTGTCGATGTTGTCAAATTTGATGTAAATTGAGTTGATTGTTATTATGACTGAGTTTGAACAATATATTATTCAAGAAATGGAGGAATTCTGTTATCTTTGATGCTTGAGCATGGGGCCAGGCTGTCAGCATGCACGACTCTCTTCTTTCCATTTGGCGTACGAATCCTGTAGACTACATCAGAAAGAATTTTCAATACCCGGCAACGTCCAACCCACGGTGATTGCAGTTTTGGGGTCACCCCTACCGATTTTCGAGGCTAATAGTACCAGACCTGGTCGTCTACTTTGTAGCTTGGAGCTGCGGAGTGAGCATCATAGCGTCGTTTGCTACTTTCTGCGACTTTGCGCATATGCTGACGTGCGAGTTAATGGGTTGCTTGCAGTCTCGCCTGTGCTTCCTGAGCATACGACGATGCTGAGCTTTTTCCTGCAGGAATCCCTCCTGTCAGAAGATGAACAGGGAGTGTGATAGCCCTTCCAAGGTTTAGTTCAGCTGGTTAGAACCCAGTTGACGCTTGCTCTGTAGCACGGTATGCCAGAAGCACACATGTTAGCCATAGATCCCATTCAGTCTGGTTGTTTTGCACCATCTTTGACAACATTTCCCACAATTTCCTGTTAAATCTTTCACTTAGGCTATCACTTTGTGGCCGAAGTGGAGTGGTCCTTGTTTTCTTGATCTGTAGCAACCTCATGACTTCCTTAAATACTTCAGCTTCGAATCCAGTTCCCTGGTCTGAATGTATTTCTCTTGGAACTCCATATCGAGATATCACTGTATCCACTAATCCTCTGGCGAGAGTTTCAGCCCTAATGTCTCAAACACAAAATGCTTCAGGCCACTTCGTAAAATAATCAACAAGAACAACTATATAAAGGTTTCCTCTCTCTGTGCGAGGCAAGGGACCCACAATGTCAACACCAACCCGCTCATATGGTGCTCCAGAAATAGAAGACTGTAGTGATGCTCTCCGTCTTCGACCTGACATTCCACGTCTCGCACAAATCTCACAATTTGCACAATGTATGCGAACATCTTTAGTGAGTCCAGGCCAGTAAAATTGTTGTCGAATTACACTCAGAGTTCTTTGTCCACCAAAGTGTCCCAAATCATGGCTCAGGCTCAAAACTTCTTTTCTTCTTGACAATGGGACAATTACTTGATTCATCTTTTGAGTGCCTGTATTGTTTTCCCATTGACGCACTAGGACTCCTCATAACAGATACAGCTGATCAAACATCACCCATAGCGCCTTACTACAGAGGCTGTACGATGTTGTACCCTGCCAAGCAGGCCTAACCTGGGACTCAACCCATTCATACACCGGTTTGATATCAACATCAGACAGCTGAGCCACAATCGCTTGTCCTTTCACAGGAATTACTTCTCCAGAGACTGTCCGAAGAGAAGCATTGACACTACCACCTAAGCTGACACCAGCTTTTTCCTGTACTCTTGGGTGGACTATAGTTTTTTTAGCACCTGTATCTATAACATATTCACATTCTGTACTATTTACAAAACCTTCCAGGATTAGTGAATCACTAGAAGATGCCCTGTATACTATTAAAGAGACACAAGCATTTTCATACATAGGTTGTACAATTTTGGACTGCTGAAAGATGGGTTGACCAGTAGATGAATGAGGAAAATTATAGACAGAGAACTCCCTTGAACCAAAATGAGGGAACTGTGAATTGAATACCTGATTCTTCTGAGAGCGATTTCTTTTCTTCTTTCTTGTTGTCCTTACTGCCTGCTGGTCTCTTAAAGGCTCTGATAACGGGTTACCTTGCTTAGGCCACAATTTCTTAATCAGGTCCGCCTTCAATGTATCGAGCAGAGCATCCATCATTGAGCCTGAATTTGCAAACATTGCCTCTTCTCTAACACCAGGATCCCTCAATCCTTTTAGGAATTGTAGCCTTAGCATTTTATCAACCGGTTTCGTCTGCCAATCATTCGGCCAAGCCCTCCTTGCCAAAGTCCTAAGCTCTTGATGATAATTGGTAATATCTTCTTCGGGATTTTGTTTACGCTGAAAGAACTTCACCAGATTCAACTGTGTCTTGTGGTAGTGGCCAAACCTTATACCTAGAGCTTTTACTAGTTCTAAATAGGAACTGGAAATACTACTTCAACTAGTATTTCCAAGGCAGGTCCTGAGAGAATGGAAGACAAACGAACTTTGTTGGAGGATTCATCCCTACGGTTTTCTTCAGCAATTGCTTCGAATTGAACAAGATAGGCTTCCCAGTCTTCACCTCCATCATAGATTCTTGGTTTGAACCTCAAACGCTCATTTGAGAGGCTCGATAGAGTTTCTCGGATCAAATGATCAACATTTCCCAGGAAGGAGCTTGTTGTTCCTGATGCCACCAACTACATATCTCTTCTTTCCTCGACATCCCACTTCTGACACCACTGTTGTGGATGTCCAGAGGGGTTTAGCAAAATGAGATTGAATTGCAGAAATGTAAGGTTGATGGCAGAACACGAACCGAGAGATTTTATTAGCAACCTAAATTTGTAAGATAACAACAATAAATATAGTAATTTAGGTAGCCAAGTATTCACGAATCTATAAAAATATATATTATTCAAGAAATGGAGAAATTCCGTTCAAATTATCAATCTTTTTCATCAATTCATACCATATTGTGTTACAGTTAAAAGTAATGGATTCCCGTCTGCTGAATCAACAATGCTTAATTGAGAATTGTGAAGTTAATCAATGCCACAAAAAGAACATTGCCTGTCATGTCATAAACCTTCAACTGAACGATATTGAGTTCTTTCCTTCAATACATGTAATACCTCCATTTTGATATGTATATTATTTTTAATGTGAAAAATGAATTTCATCCATTTTGATATGTACCGTAAAACCGTCAAACTTTACCCCAAGATTTACTCCAAAACATTTCCAAATACAATTTCTCCCACTCGAAATGGGTTAAATTGATTTTTTTAAATAAGTGAATTGATCTTCAGGGCTTCCTGAACATTTTGA
Organism: Apolygus lucorum; assembly: GCA_009739505.2. Classification (NCBI taxonomy): domain Eukaryota; kingdom Metazoa; phylum Arthropoda; class Insecta; order Hemiptera; family Miridae; genus Apolygus; species Apolygus lucorum. The sequence continues at coordinate 54,794,231 of CM019167.2, read as the reverse complement.
GTGGTCGAGCTCATTGATCAGATAGTTGTAACCCCCCTATTTAATTGTTTAAATGTTGGAGTTAAGTTATCTACGAGTACGTCTATCTTTACTCCACTCAGAAAAACTCACGGTTATCGCTACAGAAGTGGGCAGTGGTGCAATGTTACTAGTCGGGATTGAATTCATTACCCCAGAAATGCTTGATAACATCAAGTGTTTATAATATTATTATAAAATATATTCTGAAAAATTGAACTTTTTAGCTTGAAAAATACAAGTTTAACCTAAGAAAAGTGTAAATTCCAATGATAATTCATTTCAACGAATTTGCTTGAAATGCAGTATTTCTGGTTAAGAGATCACAATTTCGGTCTTCCAGTATAGACAGACTTACGTAGGTAATCGAGCAAAACTTTCTACAAGTAAAGAAATATTAAAGGACAATAAACGATAAATGAATGACTTAACAAAATCACAGAAAAAGTCTGTTTTACATTCGATAACTTTCAAATGAATTGCAATGGTAAATTTCAAAGTTGACCCACGAGTAAATAATATTGTAAATCACAACTTATGAGACCAAAGCACGTTTATGTTCATATCATAATGCAGCTGTTCAGTTGTAAAGTTTCGGTAGGGGCGCGTACCAAGCTTTTTCTCATTTCTTCTCCCCATCTCTTACTTCTGACATGATATACACTAAAAACCTTACATTCAACACTGCGAAAATTATAAAACTCAAATATTTTTCGAGATTAAATAAGTAAATATGAGTGAGGCTACCTTTATCCCAAACTTTATAGTGGAGTAAAGATACCCGGTTTGTGGAGTAAAGTTACCATCAAATTTTTGGTAAACAAAGGCATAACTAAGAAAACACTTTTTTGGGAATTTGATTATTGTATTTTGTTCAAAATAAGATATTGAAAGTGATATGATGAGGGCTTGCCTGGTAAATCCACTCCAAACACCAGATATGGAAGAAATTTTGGAGCATGAGAAACAGGACAAAAACAGCTGAACAGGAAACAATGATTGATAACAGCTGATAACATGGATAAAGGCGCCATCGCAAGCCGCATCGATTCTCTGGGATGTGGAGAATAACGAAAACACAATAGCTACCTTTTATCTAGGTTCTACCACGCTTACGTCACAATTGAAGATTCTCACTTTTTGGGGTAAAGTTACCCCTGGTGGGGTAAAGTTTGACGGTTTTACGGTATATTATTTTTAATGTGAAAAATGAATTTCATCTCATTCCCTTGGTTACTTTGACACAGTGATTGCGTTGGTAAGAATGCTATAGTTATGACCTAAACTTCTGATGGACAATAATAATGATGATGTATTAGTACAATCCCGAAATAGTGCCAAGACGTCAATAACGGTAATTTTAGAGTACTCTTCCAAGCAAAATGTTTAAATCTCATGATCAAAAACTTGTTTCCGAAGTTTACAGGATGAATTATATTTTCAAGTGGGAAACCAATTACTGATATATTTGGAATGTCTCAAAACAAATTGTTGAGACCACTAGCCGTAGATGGAAGTTTCCATATTTAAAAAATAACTAAAAACCGGCTAATAGATTTCTTCTTTCCTTGAAATTCTGAAGGTTACTCGATTTTAATTGTGGTCTCTGTAGAGCTGATGGAGAACGCACAAATGCATATGAGGTGTTTGTAAACACCATATGAGGCTATTTAAAGAAATAGATTCTGCGCTGATTAAATTATTTTCCTTCCGGATGGGAAAAGTGGAGGAGAATCGTCTCATAACATGCAAGTATGTGACGGGTCTCGGAGCAACCGCCGGGGCACACTATGCAATAACCCGCACGACAGTCAGGTCTTGGTGGTAAGGTATATCTCGTACGCCTGTGTATGGTACCTATTATACCTCAATGTTTTTATGTCTGTCTGTACATGTAAAAGTGAGTACATGTAAATTAAATAGTGCTACTCTTGATAGTTCCTTCAAAGTTTTTCAGCAACTTTTATGAGAAAATTAGGTATTGAAATATCCTCAACATTTTTGGGGAGGAAAACTGTAGACATTTTTATTCCGTTTTGAAAATTCTTACACGTTTGTCAATGCACTTCCTTCCTTTCACGGCATTACTCAGACCTGTTTAGCAAAACTGTTGGGAAATGTATCAGCCGAAATGCCAGGGAATCGATAGGTATCTGTTGCTTCACTTGGAAAATTGATTGATTGAGGTTAGTTGCCATAAAATGAAGTCAAACCCAAAGAATATCAACACATGACTCACGTCAGGAAAGATTTATTACTGTTTGAACCTGTGATACACTATGGGTTTACGATCTGAAATTTCACTTCGAGGTGACTTTGCACTCTCCTAGGAGCTGTTGCTATGAAAAATGTCAGCCAAGTGGGTGTTGCAAACAAGCTTCCACATATCCACATAACCCGGTTGTATTGATGATCCGATGCACGGTAGGTAGCTAATCTCAAAGTACCTTGCACTAACCTCACAGGGGACTATCTACTAGCCAACCTACACAATTCCTGATTTTTCCGATGCATAGGGTGACGTCACCTGTCAGATATGCTCAAGATATCACTTTCAGGATAACTCTTTTTCTTGAACAGTATAAAACATATTGTTTAGTAATGCATGCATTCCAGGGGACGTCCCATTGGATTAGCATTAGGTCAATTAATACCAGTTGGTAAGCGAGAAAACTGTTCACTCGATGTAATTTATTAAGCATTTTAGGCAAGAAATAGTGATCCCCTCCCCCCTCTTCACCATTATCCACCATAACATTTCTAGCGGCGTGGGAGCCTCGAATTTGGAGAGCATTTTATAAACCATGATCTACGACACCCAACAAGCAATTTCGAGATCAACCCCCCCCCCCCCCACCAATGGTGCCTGTCTGGCACTAAAGTGGCAATACTTCGTAACGTTGAACTTCCATCTATTTGTTTGGGTAGGCAATCCGTTGAAGTTCGTTTCCCTATTCATGGTAAAACATTTGAAAAAAAAATAAAAAATAAAAAACCCATGAAATAGACGATTTATGGTGTTCTGGCACCATGATGGCACCACTATTAGTTCCATGGTGGTACAGAGAATAATTCATGAAAATCCGGAGGTATAATCAAAATTTTTCCTCAATTTCAGAACTTGGATACAATTAGTAAGCTATAAAGGAACCGAAATATTGACAAAACGGATATTTTGTGAATATTATCCCCCCACTCGCCCCTTCCTCTTACGAATTTTGATACTCTGGTGAAATAGTGTGCAATTTGGACGATTTATGAGTCGAACAAAAAAAGAAACACTCAAAGCGGTTGGAAATTGAGGCCTGGGCAGATTTTACAGGATTATGCCCGCAAACGCACGTTTTTCGAGCATTAACCCCCGCTTTCCTCCCCTTAAAAGGCAAAATTCGGAATTCCGTTGACGTAGTGAACAATTAGATAGTTTTCCGCGTCGAACAAAAAAAGAACCAGGAAAATTAGTTGAAAACTAAGGCCTGGGCAGACGACACACGATTTTGTCACACACACACCTATACATACACACAAACACACAGACATACACCTATGGTTTTTTTCGCAGATTTTGATTCAGAATGGTCTAAAACGGATTACTGTGTGGTTATTTTTTTTTTCCTGTTGAGTGTTGTCCTCCTTCACCCCAGATCGATCGCATAAGGACGCCCAAGTCGTAAGACTTGGGACGTCCTAAAAATTTGGAGTTTTCCGAATATTTTTGACACACGCATCAACATTTCTTGTAACGTTTGGCTGCTACTGGATTCTCGAATATCGGGGATTCCATTCACTAATCTTGAATCACTTGATTACGAAACGACTTTTGACACCCAATGACAGTCACCGAAAAATCTGATGATGCCCAATGACAGAGAAACTAAAAATATGAGTAACAAAAAACGCTTTGGTAATAAAATGCATTGAAAAACACCTCCCCATATCCTCATGTCGAAAATCTATGATGGAAAAGATGGTTGGAAATCATCGCTTCCTCAACCAAAATAGCTTGCTCCAGCTTCCTCTACCAACTGATCTCGTGGAGGCTGTCAGTAATTTTCCATCACTGCCTTCAAGTACCAACTGGCTCGTTAAATTCTCTCTGAAGACACTAGATGGCTTCACCGTACTCATGAACCTCAACAAATTCAGTTTAACAAATCTAAAATGCTTATTACTTCGGCCCGAAATTGAGATTATCATTTACTGGTCCCTTCACCCTTTTCTCGTCACATGCAACTCTGTAAAAAACCAATGATATTGGAGTAATACTTTGAAAGTCCGTGGGTACAAGTGTAGTATTTAACTTCAGAGTCAGCCAAGGTTGCAGAAGTATTGTTTTCACTTTTCAAGGTGCAAAAAAGTTTTCCAAAACCAAAACTTTAACGTTCTGACTGCCTTTCTGTGTTGATGGAAGTCAGTTGATCAGTCGGTTGCATCTGCAAAAGTTAACCCATTTAACAACCTTTACTTCTGAGCTTTTCATACGAATTCGAATAAATTTTCAGATTGTGCGGTTTGACGTGTAGATGGTCCCTTAAGAGGGTATTGAAAGGTCCTTAGATTGGAGATTCGATATTATTTACTATGTTTCGGACCAGCTTTACGACCGGGTTGTGGATACGAAGGAGCTATGTGCCATACCTACTTGGTATACGTTTTTGAGGTTTTTAATGTGAGATGAGAAAAAAAAATGAAGAACCGCTGATTTACTCATGAATGGGACTTTTCAAGGTTCCGAAATGAATTTTCAAGCAGAATCCGGGACCTTTCATTAATGTTGGTCGCGTTGGAGGAGAAGGAAATCCCCGCCATTAACAACCGCACGACAGTCGAACACATCCTCGCTTTTTTCCAACTCCGCCGTTCTTCTGTAGTCACGCCGTATCAACTCGCAAGAGGCTTTAAAAAACCGCGGCTCCGGGTAATCCCGGCACCTGAGGGGGCAGTATAACTCAGTGCACTTCACACCCCTGCCGAGCTAAAAGAGTTAGTGAATTCACTGAGAGCTTGGCGCTTCGGACAATTGCGTTACTGTGTGTGATCGAGCCAGCTGACTTCGTTCTGGGCAGTGGAATTGCTTCTGGTGAACCAGCTCAGTGAGCTCCGCGGGGGCCGACCATCAACTCTCCTGATTACTACCTGCCACTCAAGCTTTTACGACGGTTCGGTTTATGAACGTATTTTTGTCTTGTGGCCGCCCAGCGATATTTCGTTTGTTTCCTCCTTTTCTCATTCTATCTCATGGGCCTTCAAATCGGAAAATTCGTTGGTTCACTATTCAGATATTTATCACAACTGTTTATTGTACCATTTCACGATACAAGAGTAAACGCTGCAAATTATTACGAAAAGGTTAATTATTTTTCTATGTAGCTCACTCGTCTGGAAAGAACTTTGTCATTGTTACCACCAACCAACATGAAGAAAAACGTCAATCGCATTGCGGTAATCAAAAATTTGAACGGACATTGGGCCTGTTTTGCGATTCACACTCGTGTTTATGATTAATTGTAAGACCAACCCTTAAGTTGTCGTAGGGAGCGAACGGTTTGTTTTGCAGGGCTCCACGTGGTCTCTAAAAACTCAATACTATCTTGAATTGAGGGGTCAGCTGTGACCGAGCGAGCTACGGCATGTGTCTCTGGAGACGAGACTCGGACCGGTTGCAGGAGCTGTGAGTTCGAGGCTCGCCTCGGGAGCATATTTTCGGGCAAGTCGGTCGCAGTTCCCTCTCGTCCCGAGCCAGGGCGGTGAGGCCAATGGGAAGCCATGAGCGCAATCATCAGAACAAATTCTGATCTTCCCTTAGGAAGACAGCTGATGACGTCCGCGACGCCAGGAATGGCAGTCGGACGAAAATATAACCTGAAATGGTTGTTTACTTCACTTTACTTTTCTTTACTATCTTAAATTGATGGAAAAATAATACCTTTATGTCACAATTTTTTTGAGTTAGGGCGTACGGCGAACGGGCAGCCAAGTTTTTATTCAATTTTTGGATCCTACGTACCTTGAAACGTGAACCGACAAATTTTGAGGGGGGTAAAAAAAAAATTTTCTCGGTAGATTCCAAAGGTTCATTATTGAAAATAATAAACCAAAAAGTAAAGTAAACAACCATTTCATTTTGGATTTTCTTCCGACCGCATTCCTGGCGTCGCGGACTTCCTCAGCAGCCTTCCAAAGAAAAGATCAGAATTTGTTGTGATGAGCCCCGGATGCAGATACTCACAAACGTCGGTTACAAGCCGCAGCGCCCACGGCCACACCAAACCCCTATTCAAAAGAGAGTTGTCGCACCGGCACTCGTGACGACCGTAGGCATATAATATCCATGCAACCGTAAAAACAAGTTTCTTGTGCTCAACGTTTTACTCCTGTGTTGTGGTTCTTAATTTTAGCTTTAGTTTGTACAACAGCTTTCTATTTTCCTGGGAAATTTCATTTTTTCACCTCTCGAGACCATCTGCTCTTCATGATAATTCTGTAATCTTCACAAGAATCATGTACGAAGTGATACCGTCGTACAAATTTATAGAATATGTGCAAATCTTAACTATTTTTTTTAACAATGATATTTCTGAATGAATGGAACCGTGTTTTGGTTTATTATTTTCAATAATGAACCTTTGGAATCGACCAAAAAAAAAAAAACATTTTCAACCCCTCCTCAAAATTAGTTGGTTTACGTTTCAAGGTACTTAGAATCCAAAAATCGAACAAAAAAATTCCCGTTCGTCTGCCAACACCTTTGTCCATCGAAAAAAGTTAGCATCTGCGTCTGCTTGCTCCATCTGTTTTGAGTCGTCACGTAATCGAGTCAACGAGCCTGACGTGACGAAAACTTTGTAATAACTGTTTTATACCCACAGAAATATCCGTGGAGGACCAATAGTTTGGAGATCTGGCAAATCGGTGTTGTCATTAGTGGCCTTGTCTTGCGATAGTATCTATCACAGTTGGATTCTGGACGCAGACTGAAACGTCATATTAACCAACTTTCCTATTCGTTAGTACCACATCACACCAAGACTGGAAGTTGGTCCAGTAGTAGACCTTTCCTGATCGGAAATGATATGATTTCTCATATATACCTTAATATTATGAAAGGTAATATGATTATTAGAATACTAACAGGTACTATCAGAATGAAGAAAATAATACTTTCCACTAAAATCCTCAAAAACCTCAGAAAACCAGATTTTTGGCCATTATTTCTGAATTGTCAACCCCCTGCTTGTCGTTCGACTCATAAAACTCCCGAACTTCACATTATGACAACAGAGTATCGAAATTAGCATATGGAGGGAGCGAGTGGGGGGATAATATTAACAAAATATAAGATGTTTTCACATTTTGATTTCTCTATAGCTTACTAACTGTACCCATGGTTTGACATTGAGGGAACATTCATAATAATTCCCCTGAATATTCATGCATTATTCTTTGTGCCACCATGAAGCAACCACGTATTTCGTGGGTTTTCGGATGTTTCACCTTGAATACGGATGGGATATTCTACTTACACGTAGTACATAATAAATCTAACAGATAAAAGTTCGACGATACGACGTGTTACCGTTTGTTGCCAGACTGGCAGCGTTGGAGGTAAGGGAAGAAGGGGACTCGAATTCGCAGTTGAGTATCGTAGATCATTGATTTTAAATTTCTGTCCCAATTCAGGGCTCCTATACCGCTAGAAATGTTATGGTGGCTGAGATTGAAGGGATGGGGGGATCTGCTATTCCTTACTTAAAATAGTAACTAAATTACATTGGTTGAAACGGTGTTGTGCAGGAGGAAGGTAAATAAAAATCCTTGTTTTATCGTTACCTTAAAATTGAACTAATCCTTATCCTATGGATCGTCCCCTCGAATGCTTGCAAAAATCGCGAAAAAATCAAATTGTTTATTGATGAAATAATCCTGGTGAGGACGACTATGAGATATTGCTCATTCAGTTCGACGTACTACGCCATAATATTACAAAATGGTGAACGCAAGAAGATCTGACGAAGGAAGGAGGTGCCTCAAGCAGGCGGCAGACATTGATAAAGCGCTCTCTACGCATCAAACGCGCTCCCTCCGTATAACAACTCCCCCCTCCCTCCGTCCTCCTCAGACCTAGTTCTTCTTCGACGATAATTTCATCCGAAAACCCTGTATCTGATGAAACGGTCTGGTGTCGTCACAAATTGCAACAGTTTAGCTCCCCCGCTCAGTGATTCATCGAACCGCATGGAACTGACAAGCTAATCATATCGGTGAAATGAGGCGATGCTGCCGAGGAAAAGGGGGATCGTAATGAAATTAATTTTCAACGAATTTAGAACCAATTTGTCTTGGAGCGACGAGTGAGCGACGTGAAGTTGCCATCAACCGGAGCTCATCAAAAGCTAATTAGGATTTCTATCTTCTCATTTCTCATTGCAGTTTTTAATTATTCGAACGTACTTCTCAGCCCATCACTAGGTTGATTAGAAGGATTATCTAGTCGCAAACTCGGTTTAGGGATATTCCTTCTAGTTCACGACGCTGGCTGCTCAGGTAAGATAAAAGAAACACGATGGGGTGAGTCACCACTTCTCTCAGTCTCTCTCCATGAAGATGTTCTCTTAAACCCAGTTGATACCTTCATATTATTGTTGTAACTTGTTCCCATGAAACAAAATGATCGAACGGCCTTCGTACTTGAGATGTTCCTCAGTAGGACGAGTGATCTGTGGTAGCTGCTTTCTTCGGAAATGCATTTGTGCACCAGATGCGAAGCAAACGACAGAGTAGGCGTTAGCGACACTCTCAAATATGGTTTGCAGGATTACCCTTATTTTTATCTTTTATTTTGGTTTTCAATTATCAATTGGGTTGAGAAATTAAAAAAAAAAAAACCTTAAAAACTTCCCATTATTTACAGTTAGTATGAACTTGTAAGATTTGAAGGCCGAGTCGGAATTTCGGGTGAAAGGGTATAATTATTATAGGCGGATCGTCATGAATCGGGGGGAAAAGACCTTGTTAGGGAGCGCTTCTTAGGGCTGTAAGCCATTGCGACCTATTAGAAAGGATTACATGGGACTCCAACTAAGCAGAAGCATTTAACTCTCCTTTCCCACCGCCAAATGGGAGGTCCCTTTCTGATCCTATGGGCCTTTCCTACACGGAATACGAGTCCACCCTGAAGATAAAGTCAACCCCGCGTCCCGTCGTCTTGTGTACTGCCCTGCACCCCAGGCCTCCCGCCCTGGCATCCCATCCTCGGCACATCGACCCCTTGAGAGGGCGACGCGAAGGTGCTAGGGGTTCGCGGGGTCGCAAGGCTCTGTCCTCCACTTATTTGAAACGATAAACATATCAAATGAAGAGTCTGTGTAGGAACTCGGTTGCTCTTACTGAGCTCATATCCTTCTGAAAGGCCTCATTAATAGGAATGCGCGTCGAGAGCTTTCCAGTAGTGAGTGCAACTGATTACAATCAATTTCACACCTTCTCAACAAACTCATTAGACCGAAAAGCTCTGATTAAGGGGGTCTCAGTTGGTCGCCGTTCGTTCCTCGTTCCGGGTCAGTATTTCACGATATTGAAGGCCCAAAAACTTGAAAGGTTGTACCTAAATTTTAAATTACAGAATATTTTAGAAATTCATTAGTACACTGCCCTAGGGAATTGAAAAACTGAAATATTGCCGCTGGGTTCATCAAAATCGAACAATAATTGTCAAAGAAAAACGCTGCAAATTATTACACAATGGTTTATTATTTTTCTATATAGATCACTCGTCTACAAAATCACCAACCATCCAATATGAAGAGAAGAAAAAAAAAAAAAAAAAATCAAAATCACCAACCATCGATTGCATTTTGGTCAGCTATAATTTGAACGGAGATTAGGCCTCTTTTGCGATTCACACTCGAGTTTTGATTTATATATATATATATTTCAATATAAACCCTTAAATTTTCGTAGGGAGCGAACGGTTAGTCCTACAGAGCTCCGCGTGGTCTCAAAAAATTCTAAAAATTCTATAAATCTTAAATTGAAGGAAAAACAATACCTTTATATCAAAATTTTTTGAGTTAGGGCGTTTTCAAAATTTCAAAATTGATTTTGGAACCCTTAGAAGTGACCTACATCAACCAAAAGCTTCGGGGCACAAATAGACCCCAAATGGAGCCTACATACCAAATTTCATCAAAATCGGTCAATGCTAAGTGGCAAAAGTGCCGCGTACGGCGGACGGCGGACGGACGGCCAAATTTTTATTCGATTTTTGGATTCTACGTACCTTGAAACGTAAACCATCAAATTTTGAGGGGGTTTTGAAATTTTTTTTTTCTTGGTCGATTCCAAAGGTTCATTATTGAAAATAATAAACCGAAATGGGAAAAACCGTTAATTCAGTTATATTCTTCCTATAAAATGTGGCTAAACTTGAAATTTTCTAGGATTTTAGAAATTAATTAGTGCATGGGCCTTATCAAAATCCTCCGAATGGTCCAGGAGATAATGTTACCTTAGTGTGCAAAAACACAATTTTACAGGAGAGCGAGTTTTCGACGGCCTAATCTCGTCTGCAGTCTACCGCTGTGCGCACACTCTTTTCATCGAACAAGGAATCTATTTAGTTTGTATTATCCATGTCTGTCTATTCCAATTTTTTCTGTCCGTCATGATTACTTAGGACCATCAAAAAAATATTGAGTTCACCATTAACAACAACGTCTGTTACGCTTATCAAAACTATCATTAACGTGTTTGTTGTTACTAACTTTGGTAGTCTATAAGTACGACTTACCGTGATCAAAAAATTCTGAAATTTCTTGTAGTATGTTCCTCATAATATGTAGTTTAAATAAAATTATTATTTAAAAAATACGAAATTTTTTTTTCTTGGGTGGAGTGGTCCCCTTGAAAAATCTGGAATTCATCTCAGTTTCTGCAGCCTTATATGAACAAAGAAACACTATCAATTCAACGTTCAACATCAACAACAACAAACAACAACATCAACAATTCAACATTATAAATTCTAGTTATGTGCCATAGACGACTTGTAATGTTTGCAGAAAGTTGTGGAAACAATTTCTTAGGTTATAGAAATACTTTATGAGCTGTAATGTTTGAAAAAACTGGAAGCTAAATACGAACTGAAACCTGTAAAAACGTTGATTCGACTCATGACACTATATAAAGTACGTATTAACACTGTAACAAACTTACTTACTTACTTACTTCTTTTCATAGAATAACCCTAGAATGACTTCTGGGGTCCTTCGGACCCCAGCGTCAAACTTCTTTTCGTCATGCAACTTTTCTGTGAATCACAGCTTCCCCTCTCCCCCTCCTAAATACACCTCTAACCCTCTCCTTCACGATTCCACTATCAGATAATTCAGTTGCCATCTAGAAATCGAAAAGTGTGCGTATAAAGTGGCTCTGGGGTCCAAAGGACCCCGTGTTGTAGTTAACATGTGATCTTCTGTGCTTTCGTCGGAAGTCAGAGTCGAGTTTCTCACCCATTTTTTGTAGTTTTGTTTTCGTTTTTTGTGAATAGCATGGCGTCAAAACCTTTGTTTACTAACCCCGAAGACATCCATCGTGTGTTACTAGAGCTAGAAGGGGAAAATTTTGAATCAACCATACCAACGTCTCTCAAACTTACGATTCGGCAGATTTTGGGAGGAACCCCTGACATTGCTTCAACTTCCAATGAAAAAACGATGCTTGATAAGAAACAGCGATGTGCTTTCTGTAAGAGGGAAGAAGACAAAAAAAACCAAAAGATTGTGTCAAGGATGTAAAAGACCAATTTGCGATGAACATCGTTCAGCAAAATGCTATGAATGTAGCGAATAGTGAAAATTCTCGAGCTCGGACATTTTTCACGATTTTGACGATCCGTTTTTTGATTTTGATTCATAAAGTATTTGAACTCTCAAATATTAGTTTCTTGGTTTTTTGAGAAGCACATAGAATCTCGTTTTTTTTTCAAATAATGTAAGAAAATGAAAAAATTTGGAACGTATTTAAAGTTTCCATGTGTTTACTGTAAAAAAAAATAGAACATTTCACCAATTTTGGTTTATTATTTTCAATAGTGAACCTTTGGAATCGACCAAGAAAAAAAAAATTTAACACCCCCTCAACATTTGATGGTTTACGTTTCAAGGTACGTAGAATCCAAAAATCGAATAAAAATTTGGCCGTCCGTCCGCCGTACGCCGTACGCCGTTCGCCGTACGCGGCACTTTTGCCACTTAGCATTGACCGATTTTGATGAAATTTGGTATGTAGGCTCCATTTGGGGTCTAGTTGTGCCCCGAAGCTTTTGGTTGAGGTAGGTCACTTCTAAGGGTTCCAAAATCCGATATAAAGGTATTGTTATTCCTTCAATTTAAGATTCTATAGAATTTTTAGAATTTTTTGAGACCACGCGGAGCTCTGTAGGACAAACCGTTCGCTTCCTACGAAAATTTAAGTGTTTATTTTGAAATACATATATATAAATCAAAACACGAGTGTGAATCGCAAAAGATGCCTAATCTCCGTTCAAATTAGAGCTGATCAAAATGTAATCGATAGTTGGTAATTTTGATTTTTTTTCAATTTTTTTTGATTTTTTTTTTCTTTCATATTGGATGGTTGGTGATTTTGTAGACGAGTGATCTATACAAGGTGTCTACAAAACAGTTGTAAGGAATTCAAGGGGTCGATTCTACAACTAATTTCCAACAAAAAGTGTCTCTCAGAAATTTTTTTAAAAACGCCTCTTTAACCGACTTTTTTCACTTTCAAGTTTTTTTTCGTGTTTTCGACCTTACACCATTAAAACGGTCATAACTCTCTTAAATTACACTCAAAAATTAAAAATAAGGATACCGTTGGAAAGAGCGTCAAATTTCCTATCTCCCTGATACCAAATAACAAATTTTTAGTTGAATTACACGAGGAATGAAGCAACCTAAAAAGTGAACTTAGTAAATTTTCGAAAAATTCCCGTTTTTCAACGCCTATAAATCTAGATATTACCAGGTAAAGTTGTGTTGCCGGAAAGCCTAAAAACTGCGCCAGAATCTCAGCTTTCCAACGGTATAATCAAAACATATTTTACAACCGAATTTAGGGGAGAATTTCGTGTTTGAACGCGGAAAAACGTGCATTTTTTCAACGAAATCGGCGCTCTGGCCTCCTGTTTCCGGAGGCCTCGCGGTCACTGCGGCGCCGACTCACCCACTCTCATCGTCCGACCCCTCAGATCGACTAGGCGGAGCGCCGATTTCGTTGAAAAAATGCACGTTTTTCCGCGTTCAAACACAAAATTCTCCCCTAAATTCGGTTGTAAAATATGTTTTGATTATATCGTTGGAAAGCTGAGATTCTGGCGCAGTTTTTGGGCTTTCCGGCAACACAACTTTACCTGGTAATATCTAGATTTATAGGCGTTGAAAAACGGGAATTTTTCGAAAATTTACTAAGTTCACTTTTTAGGTTGTTTCATTCCTCGTGTAATTCAACTAAAAATTTGTTATTTGGTATCAGGGAGATAGGAAATTTGACGCTCTTTCCAACGGTATCCTTATTTTTAATTTTTGAGTGTAATTTGAGAGAGTTATGACCGTTTTAATGGTGTAAGGTCGAAAACACGAAAAAAAACTTGAAAGTGAAAAAAGTCGGTTAAAGAGGCGTTTTAAAAAAAATTTCTAGGAGACACTTTTTGTTGGAAATTAGTTGTAGAATCGACCCCTTGAATTCCTTACAACTGTTTTGTAGACACCCTGTATAGAAAAATAATAAACCATTGTGTAATAATTTGCAGCGTTTTGTTTTGTTTCGTTCCTTTTCTTTAATCCCATAGAGTTGAAGAGCGAACTTAGTTGGTCGAAATAACAACAAGAAAAATAAAAATAAATAAAATAATAGGTGTGGGGTCCAGGGGACCCCTTTTTTCAGATTAAGGTGAATGAATAAAGTTGTAATTCTAGGTTTGAGATAGTTGCCATCATTCAAAGCAGTGAAATCAATGGAGAGACGTATATAAGATCTACTAAGAGCTTATACGAATAACATTCTGGTCGAGTCTACCCACGTGTCTTTTCCACGAATTCGACCAAGTCTTTTATAGGCTAAATTTATTACGCTGTAATACAAAAAGGCCCACAGTGAATTGTGAAATAACTTCCACGATGTCGAGCCGAGTTATAGTTTCCAGAATACAGTTAGTTCTGCTGTGCAGCGGTAAGCTCGTGACCCCACGCGGTCTTCTGAATATAATTAAATGTGGTTAGACGAGCACGAAGTAATAAGTCACGTGAAAACAAGTTTCGTGCATTTGTGTCTTTCTTCATTGAATTTGCCACGCATTTCCACTCCCTTTCCCTTTTCCTTATCAAGATTATTCAATTTGTCGACATTTTCTAGATTTTCCACCCTACCCCTAAAGGGGTCAGTATTTACTTTTACCCCTCCCCCCCATTCGTTTTTTTTCGTCCCGTTTCTCCAGTCCTTCTTCTACTTTACATGTAAAAAGGAATTTGTTCTTTTTAAAGTAACGCAGAGGCGAAAGATTTTTAAAAGTGGTAAAGCTTTAGCGTGAATATTTAATGAAGTTCTTGGAGGAGTGGAGGAGGCAAAACAGCATTAGTCCTCCAAGTCGTGAGGCACGTTTATCATTTTCGCGTAATGTCGATGGGAGGTCCGTCTGAAAGACTGAGAAAGCCTGGGAAATATGTTGAATTAGAACTGCCGCTTTTATGGATGGACGTGGAGATGCCTGGAGCTCAGTTGTGGAATAATAATATTATTTTCTTTGGGAGAGAGGAATTTTCGGCTCATCGAAGCGCCATCTCTCGGTTGAGTCAGTGTGCTTCCCTGCTATCATAGCGAGAACTTCTGAACAGTGTCAACTGTTATCCAACAATTCAAGAGTCGAGATTCAATGTAGAAATTGGAGTTTCAAGTTTTGCCAACTAAGATTAGACCGAGTCTTTTCCAATATTTTGACAGCTGCCTCGATACCAATAATTGGTATCGAGGCAACTGTCAAAATATTGGAGAAAACTGGAAGCTGTCAAGAAAGAATATTGGAATAATATTAATAATCAATAATATCAATAACGTAATAAGATCAATAAAATCAATTATATAACATAATCAATAATCAACAATATCAATTACATCAATAATAAGAATATTGGAAGGAGCTGGAAGAAATATTGGAAGCTGTCAAAATATTGGAGTAATAACCAGTGCTAGGAGGTTAAAGTTGTAGCAAATCGCTAATAATTAGCAGCCTCTGGTACAGGAATTGACACTACAACTAATTTGCTACAACTTTAACCTCCTAGCATTAGTTATTACTCCGCTTTAGAACCCACTTGTTCTCCCTTTGAAACGTTTCCCCCTTAAATTTCGTAGTAAACCTAAAAAGAAATGGGTTTCCATTGGAAAGCTGATGAAATGGAGAATTTTCTAGGAAGATGCATGAATACTTTAAAACCTAATATCTCTTCACCTAATCATCCTCCAAGACATCAAACAGCTGGATCTTCGATGTCCAATGAGTAATAGGTGTAATCCCCATTTGCCCGTCCATGATTCTCAATTTCTGATGCAAATGCTGCGAGGAGAAGTTTGGCTTCAGCATCCAGTTCTAAAACACGTTGTTATTGCCACTGAGGCTGGAAATAAGAGGGAAGAGGGTCAGACGATACCATCTTTTCGACCGACTTCAACGCGCCGAAGGCGCGCGAAAGAGGAGGTACTCAATTCGGGTTGTCGTGGGACGACGATTTTTTTTTTTTTTTTTTTTTTTGTATGTCTGAACACCTTGCATTTCTTTACTCTGGTACCAATCTGTCTGATTCTTCTTGAAATGTGTTTTACCAGTATCCGTGGTGGTCCCATTTCAAACAGATTTCATTTTACTTTGTTAAAAGTATCGAAAATTTGTAAAAGAAGTTGAAAAACGTGGGTCCCGTTTTCGGGAATATTGGTCCGCATTCACTCTTCTTCCCCTGTGACTTCCGACTGAGTCGATGGAGGACCATTTGTGTATAATCAAATTAAAGGTCTGATTGTGAGCTTTAAAATGATATGCTATATGAGGGGGGTTCCGATAACTAAAAGGTGCTGCGGGGGATGAGAAACGGGGAAATTGTAGTGGCTTTTAGGTCAGAACCTGCATGAGCCATATCAAACGTGTCTACGAATGCTCAAGTATGTGAGTTTTCATACCAAGTATGAGCGATAATTATAGTACTGTTAGTAAGGTTTTTTTTACCAAGTGGGTGTAGCACATAGCTCCCTCGTCATTCATAATATAGTTGGATAGGTAATGGTATAGAAGATCGTCAGAACTGAATAGTGCTGTACCAAATATGAGATATGTAGTACAATTTGGTGACAAGAGAGTATTTTACCAAGTGGGTGTAGCACATAGCCCCCTCATCACCGATAACATGATTAGGTAGGTAATAGTAGAGGGCATAGTCAGAACTGCATAGTGCCCAACTAAATATGAGGTATGTAATAGTACAGTTATAGTTAGTTGGAGAGTATTCTACCAAGTGGGTGTAACACATAGCTTCCTAGTCATCATTGAATATAGTTGGGTATGTAATGGTATAGGAGATTGTCGGAACTGTAGGCAGAGGTAGGCATGTAGTACAATTAGGTGATGAGAGGGTATTCTACCTTGTGGGTGTAGCACATAGCTTCCTCGTCATCCATAATAAAGTTAGGTAGGTAACAGTACAGTAGACAGTAGATCGTCAGAACTTCATAGTGCCTTACCAACTATGGGGGATATGTGGCAGTTAGTTGATGAGTATTATATCAAGTGGGTGTAGCACATAGCTCCCTCATCATCCATAACATAGTTGGGTAGGATGGAGGATGCCATATAGAAGATTGTCGGAATTGAATAGTGCCGTCCCAAATATGAGGTACATAGTACAACTCGGTGATGAGAGGGTATTCTACCAAGTGGGTGTAGCACATAGCTTCCTCGTCATCCATAATAAAGTTAGGTAGGTAACAGTACAGTATACAGTAGATCGTCAGAACTTCATAGTGCCGTACCAACTATGAGGGATATATGGCAGTTAGTTGATGAGTATTCTATCAAGTGGGTGTAGCACATAGCTCCCTCATCATCCATAACATAGTCGGGTAGGAGGGAGGATGCCATATAGAAGATTGTCGGAATTGATTAGTGCCGTACCAAATATGAGGTACACAGTACAACTCGGTGATGAGAGGGTATTCTACCAAGTGGGTGTAGCACATAGCTTCCTCGTCATCCATAGTATAGTTGGGTAGGTAATAGTAGAGTAGACAGTAGATCGTCATAACTGCATAGTGCCGTACCAACTATGAGGGATATATGGCAGTTAGTTGATGAATATTCTATCAAGTGGGTGTAGCACATAGCTTCCTCCTCATCCATAATATAGTTGGGTTGGTAATGGTACATATAGGAGGTAGGTATAGGAGATCGTCAGAACTGCATAGTGCTGTACCAACTATGAGGTATATAGTACAGTTAGGTGATGAGAGGGTATTCAACCAAGTGGGTGTAGCACATAGCTTCCTCGTCATCCATAATATAGTTGGGTAGGTAATGGTATAGAAGATCGTCAGAACTGCATAGTGCTGTACCAAATATGAGGTATATAATACAACTCGGTGATGAGAGGGTATTCTACCAAGTGGGTGTAGCACATAGCTTCCTCGTCATTCATAATATAGTTGGGTAGGTAATGGTATAGAAGATCGTCAGAACTGCATAGTGCAGTACCAAATATGAGGTATATAATACAACTCGGTAATGAGAGGGTGTACTACCAAGTGGGTGTAGCACATAGCTTCCTCGTCATCCATAATATAGTTGGGTAGGTAATGGTATAGGAGATCAGAACTGAATAGTGCAGTACCAAATATGAGGTAGGTATAAAGCGCAATTAGGTGATGAGAGGGTTTTCTACCAAGTGGATGTAGCACATAGCTCCCTCGTCAATCATGTCATGGTTGAATTGTGTTGTCAGAACTACCAAGTACCTAGCAATTATGAAAACAAAGTCTACCAGTTAGGGGATAAGAGAGTAGATTGGCAAGTAGGCAAGTGAACCAAATACCTCCTGAATTTGATCCTAAAACGGAAGCTTATCTATATATATTGAAACTGATCTGGATTACAGAATGTGGTCCACTCTACGGCTCCTGGTTCACCTTACTGAAATGATTCACAGTATTACTAAAACTGTTCGAAAAACTGCGGTAAATTAATTTCAAAGTTATATAGAGGACCACTAAAAAGTGAAAAATAAAAAATAATAAAATAAAAACCTTTTTAACAAAAAAATGGACCGACCTCAAAAATGATGTCTGTAAACACCAAAAAGGGAAAAATAATAATCTCAGCGAATACATACTTGATGTAGTAGGTTGTTGGACATAGATATCTAGTCAACAGATGGTATGTTGGAATACCAACAATTATTTTAAGTGGGATTCACACTTATTGTCACACTCATATCATCCGTCATACGATAGCTGTGACGTACTACCTAATAGTTTTGGAACACTTATCTCTACTCGTATGCATGTTTTGTATTGCACGATCGACGCATGTTGTAATACTCACCAGATCATGGGAGTAGTATTCAAAAACCACAGCGTATCCAGATAGGTAGGTAGGTACGTATTGAAGTCGCCGCCGTGCCCATCTGTAGACACAAACATACCATCTTTTTACCATAGTTTTCCGAATTCTTTCAGCTCTAGCACCGATGGCCGCAGGTTTCCGCTGCTGATTTCGGTCTGGGGTCTTTCTATACATGTCTACGGAATATTTGAGCCCGAAATTAGAGAGACGCAAAGAGAAGCAAAAGTTGTAGGACAAGAAGAAATCTGATGCGAATGAATTCTTTAGTTTTTCAGTAACCCAGTCCTTAATGACGATTCTAAAAGTAAAAAAAATACTTGTTTTGTCCTTCGAACAACATTATGTAACAAGAAAAAAATGCGTCAACCTAGTAGGCCTGAACAAGTAAAATTGAAGTGATTTTGATACATTGGAATTTCGGACATTTCCATCATTTCTAGTACTTTAATGATTAACCACCATCCTGTAATCAACAGTGGGGGTCCTAAAACTCAAGAAATGACACTCAAAGGAGATACCTAACACATATCGTCACTATACCTGGTAAACCATGTAAGTCGAGTTTATCAGATTTTACGGGGGACACTAAAAACTAAATAATTCAGTTTTCATTCCACATGCAATAAGTTTTTTCGTTCCATTCCTTAAAACAGTTGGTAACAGTAGTATTTCAAAGAGCCTGAGACTAATTTCATCAAAATTTACTTACAAAAAAATGGACATGCTCTTACCCAGCCTTTGTCACCCGACTTACACGATTTTCAATTTGATTGTTATGAAAATATACCCAGCTTGGGTTATTCAATTATTAGGAATATTATTCAATTTTTTCTCTCCGGGTTTCAAGCTTACACAAAATACCCAAAAGATACGAAAGGAAAATATTCAAATATTAAAGGAAAATGAAGATTCATAGGCGTTGACTAATACACAGTCCAACTTTAAGGCTCCTTGAGTCTAAATTACAGTCTTCAGTCTTAATATTACTTGAGTTGAGCAATAAATTATTATACTAACAATTCCTCAATTACCATTTCTTAAATTCAAACCATTACTTACAGGAACACTTTACCTATCATAACCGTATATTGGTAGGTATGCATTGAATTTAAGTTTAGGTAACTAGGAACTTTTGTTTCATTAAAACAAGGGATGAGTTAGGTATGGGTTAGGGATGGGTTAGAGATGAACTGTATATGGGTTGAGGATGGGTTAGGTGTTAGGATAGGTCAGGGCTCGGTTGGAGATGGACTAGGGATGGGTTAGGGGTTGGGATAGGTCAAGGCTGGGTTAGGGATGAGCTGGGGATGGGTTATAGATGGACTAGGGGTGGGTTGGGTATGGGTTAGGGATTGGTCAGAGATGGATTTCCTTAATTATTATCTCATGATTATCTCTTGTATCATTAATTTTACAGAGTTTCCTGTAAAACATGAGCAGAACAATAGCACACTACTAATCTCTTTTTGTTCATTCTAACATAAGCATTACAGTTAGGTCAAACAGCCAACAAATCAATCAATCCATCTAAAATCATCCTCCTAAATAATGTAAAAATAATTTAGAAACAATGCAGAATAACACGTAGGTAGGTCGTGATCTTAAGGTTGGCCACAGTATGGAAAATCACGTGTCTGCAGAACACAAGGAGTGGAATTTATTGCTGAAATTGAGACTTATAAAAAGGTTTCTATTTATGATCACTTTCTCCTAACTCCATTTATGATTTTGTAAACTTTTACATGGAAAAAATTAAAAAAAAACTGACTATTCTTGATGGAAACTTGCCACCAGCGTGAACTGCGCATTCTTATGAAGGCATACACAGGACTTACATGGTTTTAAATCCAAGCCAATATCCAAGCTCCCTCTGCTGGTTAAGATTGTTGAATTAATTGCCCAAGAGCAGATAAAAAATTACATTGATACCCAATCTATTGTCCATCCTCGACAGTTTGGCTTTCAGCGTGGAAAAAGCACATCGTCTGCAGCATGCTCCCTGGTGGTGGATGTCCTTGAATCCCTTGAGCAGGGCAATCTGACGGCCATAAGATTGTATGATCTGACCAAGGCGTTTAATCTGGTATCTCATGATATTCTTGTTGCTAAGCTTCGTCATTATGGGTTCAGTGACATAGCGGTGGCTTTCTGTGAGAGTCTCCTCAGAGGCTGGTCCCAATGTGTTTTCTACAACGGGGAGAGATCCGAGGCAGCTCCTGTGCCTTGCGGAGTTATGCAGGGCAGCGTTCTCAGCCCCACTTTCTTTTTATTGTATGTCAATGACCTTTTGTACCAGTTCGACGACGGCTTCTTCCTTTATGCTGATGACATAACTTCCTGCGCTTCGGGTCCTGATGCTCCATCGCTGGCAAGTCACCTGGCTGCCACTGACAGCTAGATAAGTGATTGGTGTTCTGCGAACTCCCTAATCCTAAATAAAGAAAAGACACAAAACCTGCAGTTCAACCTGAGCGGTCCTTTGATGGGTTCGGTAAACTTCCTGGGCATTCAGGTGGATAGCCGGTTGTCCTGGCGGGTTCATATTGACGGCCTGGCTCCCCAGTTGGCGAGGTGTAACTTTGTCTTGTTACGGTTATCAACAGCTGTCTCGTTCGACATCCTGAGGACCATTTATTTTGCTTACTTTATGAGCAGAGCATGCTATGGTGTTCCCTTATGGGGAAACTCCGTCCATTGTGGAGCTGTGTTTCGTCTGCAGAAGGCTGCTATTCGTATCATATTCGGCCTGAGTTATAGGCAGTCGTGCCGTGGATATTTTAGGCGTCTGCAGAGTCTTACCATTGCTGGGCTCTATGTATTTCACGTGTTGGTTCTCACGAAGAATAATCTAGAAGGCCTACGACGAGGATGCGATCTTCACGACCATGCAACCAGATCGCGTTATGCCATACGACCTCCGCTGGCTCATCTCTCTACCTCCCTTCGTACAAATCCTCTTCAGCAGGGAGTTCGCCTGTATAATAGACTACCTGATCGGATTCGGGCATTACCGGCTGATCAATTTGGAATGAGAGTGAAGGAAGTATTGATCGACGCAGAGTTGTACACTGTTTTGGATTTTTTTAAGTTGGAATTTTGATTCTACTTATTTGTTTTGCAATTATTTATATGACATTTGTGTTTTATATTATTCTTAATTTAGTACTCCGACTATTGTAATGCCATCTAATTTGGTTCTGCAATAAAAAATATTTTGACTTTGAATTTGACTTTTCCGGCGAAAAAATAGGTAACCGACTTACACGTTTTTTCTGTGCCTTCTGAGTGAAAAACTATTCTTCAGGTTGGAAAACGGCTTCACTAAATTGATCAAGCGACCCTAATTTACCTAGATAGCTCAAAACCTTATTTTCGCAAAAATACCGACTTACATGGTTTACCAGGTATATGGACGATATTTAAGGTCGACCCCCCTGTCTTTTTGAGGTCTTTCGACCCCTTACCATTACACCCCCTCACCCCCTATGTATGACAAACTATTGGGGCTCTCGTGTGAAGAACATTTATAACGTGTGAGCTGTACACGAACCTTTAATAACTCCGTTGGCTCATTATCTTATTGCCTTCTTATCCTTACTCGTACTTACTTATGCTTATTGTCGATACCAATTTGCTATCGAACATCTTTTCAAGTTCTCTTTCACTTGTTACTGTATCAGCTGTGGTTTCTCTTATGCATCTCCAGTTCTTATTTGACTTATGGTGGCCTAGCCATCGAAATCAATTCAACTTTGTAATTTACCGTTTTCGAGGAAATAGACGATGCTTCCACATTTGCCATATCTTTTTTTGCCAGTACTTTGCGGAATACCTTTATGATCACCAGGAGATTCCCCTTGAGAAAGTGGTGGGCTCGGAGCTGAAATCTTTTTTCTCTCACCACGGAACGTTAAGAGGTCATTTGGAAGAGTAAGCGGAGTGCAGTGGGCGGCGACTGGGGAAGCAGAAGCGGCGTGGGTCGGCAGTGGCTCTTGTTTGAACTTTAGCGGTTGTGATTGAGGTGGATAGTCGCTCCTTCCGCAGCTGGAGAAGGAGGAGAATCTCTTGCTCCCCTTCCTCAGACCTTCCAAAGCCATCCCCTCAAAGCCTTTCGCTCACCCGGTAAACAAACCACGGTTCCCAGTAGCTTCGAGGAGTGTTGCGGAAAGAGGAGGGCGAAGGGATGGAATGGTTGATTTATTATCGTCAGAGCTGCCAAACAACGGCATTAACATTATTCAGAGCTAACCAAGCTTCCCCTCCCTGCCGTCCTATCTCACACTCAAACAGACGCCTCTCGACAACCACTACATCCCGGACTTTTCCGCACTCCTTCTCTCGCAGCCTTCTTTTGACATCACTGTCTTCATGAATAAAAATTAACTGATTAACTCGAATCCGTGAACAGCAATTCAACGGGGCAAATACAAGTCTAGCTGGATAAAAACCAGAAGACTCCGCACTTATCGACACATTTTGGCGAGATGGTATGATTTCTGAGCTGGTTATTAATTCTACTCGTTAATACTATTGTGATGGTAGTGGTTGACTACAATCTTTTAAATCTTATACTCGCATTAAAACGCTGCAAATTATTGCACATAGGTTCATTATTTTTCTATATGGATCACTCGTATGCAAAGAACTCGTCTTTGCCAATGTCACTGCCTACCAACCATAGATACAACTTACCTACCACGTACCAAGCGATCGCATTTTGGTAAGCTAAAATTTGAACGGAGATTACGCCTCTTTTGGGATTAACACTCGTGTTTCCGACTTATCTTAAGTCCAACCCTTAAGTTCTCGTAGGGAGCGAACGGTTTGTCCAACGGAGCTCCGCGTGGTCCCTCAAAATTCTAAAAATTCAATACTATCATAAATAGATGGAAAAACAATACCTTCATATCGAAATTTTTTGAGCAAGGGCGTTATAAAAATTTCAACCCTTAGAAGTGACCGACATCAACCAAATGCTTCAGGCACTACTAAACCCCAAATGGAGCCCATATACCAAATTTCATCAAAATCGGTCCATGGGAACTAAGGAAAGTACCGCGTACGGCGTACGACGGACGGAAGGCCAAATTTTCATTCGATTTTTGTATTCTACGTACCTTGAAACGTGAGCCAAAAATTTTGAGGGGGGAGGCGTGAGAATTGGGTTTCTTGGTCGATTCCAGAGGTTTATTATTGAATATAATAAACCAAAAAATGTACCGTAGACTGGGGTGATACTGATCAATTTCTACAGTTTTTCCTTGAAAACTACCAGTGTAATAATTCAAAAAAATCTGAAAAAAATAGTTTATATTCTCCCACATCTTACGAACAGTATCCTATATAAAACTTTGAAATTTTGTTCAATTAAGTTCATTTAAGAAAAAAATTAAATTGATCAGTATCACCCCCCACATAGGGGGTGATAGTGATCACTAATTTAAAATCGAACTTAAACGTATTAAAACAATTAAAAATCGAACTTAAACTATTAAAAATTGTTTTTTAGTACCCTGAGGTAAAAAAAACCACTAGCAACTCATTTCAGAACAATTTTTGTTGAAAAACTAATGAAAACCAACTCTTTACTTATAAAAATCAGAATCAAGCCGAAATTCAAGACTCGTAATATCCTCTTCAGTATTTTTTATTATAATAAGACAATTTGTGGCACATGTTTGGTAACTGACAAGAAACAACTTATTTTAAAGCACTTGTTGCCAAAAATAATGATGGACCAATCACGTTTTGATAGTTTCGGGGCATTTCGGCCGTGATCACTATCACCCCCTGGAAATGAGTTGTTTTTGTTTTTAACAGATAACCAACTGTAGTAACACGGAAAGAACAAACTAATTGCAGATATTTCATGCTTACCTCTAGTAGAAACAAAATCTTTTCGCTAGAACTTCACCACACAACACCCGACACCGGCACAACAGAAGTTACAATCACAATGTCAGCTGGGCCCGATTTTGAGATTTGTTTATTTCCTTATCAGCTACCATGGTAACCTAGACTATCGGGCGGGAACGATATCTCCCCAGAGAAGACATTGTTACGAACACATAACACGACCTAACTTTCCAATTTAGGACTGTGTGGAGTTCTGCAATCGCATGCATATGAAAAAAGGCGTGTTGATCAGTATCACCCCAGCATATCAGTATCACCCCAGTTCACGGTACTACCATTGAACGTCTCAACATTCGTTGACAGAATGATGAAAATACGTTTTATTGACCAGACTATTCAAATACCTATACATTAACAAGGCTGTTAAGTTCCTCTAGGCTATACAGAAGCAGTTGGTTTCTCAATATAGCTTATACAGAACACGATAAAAATATTTGTATGTGCCATCAAATGTCGCTGCTGTTGTTGACCTGGGAAATATCAGTTTCCAAATTAATCTCACCCAAATGGTCACTTTACTTATTGAATTTTGACCATTTTCTCCGTAGTAGCATGAAAATTCTCTGAATATTTTTCAGCGTATACAGAGACTTTGAAACAACCTATGAGTTCATGCTTACACTTGCGATTACCTACCACACACCACCACGTTAAGAACTTGATGGGGCTAAGTGCACCCAGCAGGAAGACTAGTTGAAACGAAGATGCGATAGTAATCCATTTTCATACCTTTATTAGTTTGCTGATTGGGAACCTCCCTGGCAACTAGTGGCTGGAGTGGTGTCACCACTATTGTAAAGGTGATTTTAATATCAAATTGTATTACTATTATGCGATTCCCTTCGTTTTAAAGAAGACGTATTTTTTTCACGAGCGATTTTCAGTTTAACGCTGGCTCATGTCGTGTTCATGAATGTTCTGGTTACACGTTGTATGGCATGTAGCTTTAGAGGTGCAAATTTAGAATGAGCTGCTAAGAAAGACAATAAACTTTTTCAATTATGTTTGCCTCATTTCCGAAGAGATTTGACACTAGAAAAAATATTTGGAGAAATCCTACGTCCTTGGGATTGTATGTTTGATGATAACAATTAATTGGGCTTCCGAAAATCACAACAATGTAATTATTGTTAACGTAAATTACTGAGAAATACGTCGTAACTAAAAGTGAATTTCATTACTCGCGTTCTCGCCTACTGTACTTTACTTTTAGTTACGACGTATTTCTCAATTATATAGCCAAATTCGACGGATCTGTTGAATTGAGTTGGCTTTTCGGAGGCCATGAATTTACGCTTATCGACTGTGCGGTTTCTCGGCAAAGGATATACGCTGCAGTAGATTGAGAGAGGCTTGGAATCTGGGGGGCACAGGAGGGTATGGTATGGGCTTTCGTATTATTGTAAGTTTCAAATATGAGCATATCCGATCCCCAACCAACGGATAACAGGCTAACTTTATCCACTTAACTCGGCCCTAACTAAACGCGGCTCTTGCATACGTTCCCTTCGCCATAACATCCTTGCCATCCTTCTTCCTCCACATCCTCGTCCCTCTAGGTTTTCCCACCGCAAACCAACTTACGTCGGAGTTTCTCCGTAGGAATTTCCGCATTAATTCGAAAGTTGTTGACTGGTTCGGTGGGTTTTTCAGGGCTGGACAGTCCATTTCGTTCACATATTTATGGCCTCCATATTGTGGCCTCCGCGTGTATTATACGAACCTATTCGGAATTTCCAAACATTCGTTTGGATTTGAGAAGGAATCATTAGAAGAAAGTTATCACCCCTCGACCCTCCTTCATATTCACCTTTACGAAAAAAATACATCAACGGCAACATTGTCTCTGATTAGTGTAGGTTCTATACTTATGATATTCAGCTTATTCGTATGGTTTTTATGAAGTTTTTAGCTTATTGAGTGTTTGCAGACAACCAAATGGGTCAATTGACGCGAGAAAAACCCATGGTAAAAATTTCAAGAGTAACATCTTGTTCCCAGGTCTGAACCTGCGCGTTCTGCACCAACCGGGTCTACTCTACTCAGCTAATCGGTGGAACTTTCGATAATTAACTTGCTCATCACGCGATATTTTAGCCCGGGAAGCGTTAGCACTCGAACTAACCGTCTCCCATAAAAGTAGGAACGGCGGAGGAGAAGGGGAGAAAAACTTGGCCGAAGAGTCAAACTTGTCTGGAGGGGAGCGGCAAGTGAATAGAAGGGAACCCCAACAGGGCAAAAACCCAGTTCAATGTTGATTGATGGCAGTGTTTATTGGTGAACTCAAGGAGGAAGAAGATGAATCACTGGGAGCCTACAGACACTCGGATGTCTTGCTCCAACTAACTTGTTGCCGACATGTTAGATTAATCTCTAATTCTACGTGTACTTGCGTCCCGCTGAGTTATCCAATCATTCAACCGCCCATCATCCTCTAAGTTTGAGAAGGGACGCTCAACACCCCGGAGCCCCTTGATGATGTTGATACTACGGTGGGATT
The DNA here is from genome assembly GCA_009739505.2 of Apolygus lucorum. Classification (NCBI taxonomy): domain Eukaryota; kingdom Metazoa; phylum Arthropoda; class Insecta; order Hemiptera; family Miridae; genus Apolygus; species Apolygus lucorum. The sequence goes on along the minus strand of CM019167.2, from coordinate 54,767,139 downwards.
GTACTGGCAACTCCATTGTTCCTTGGACAGCAATTTCGCTTCCCTAACCATCAACGTATTGGTCGGTATCGTTGATACCGCTCAATCCGGCTGATTCTTTCTACACGTTGGATGAGTCAAACCACACAGTGTCCTCATACAGTAACATCATTATATCCATTATTACCATTTTATCATTGGTTGTGATTAGTTCAACAATGTGAAAGAAACCAGATGGTTAGCAGGATCCTCGCTCATACGAACCGTCTCAGTTTTAGCTCATTTTCGAGAAGAAACCCTGCTAAGTTGGTGGCAAAACCAACGGCCGTTAGTTGGTTTAATGAAATAATTCCCGTGAGATTTCCGAAGTTAAGAGGGTTTCAGTCAGTCGCCGTTCTTTCATCGTTCCGGGTCAGTATTTCGCGAAATCGAACATCCCTGAAAATTTCATTGAAATCGGATGGAAAATGTAGAAGTCATGGCTTTTATAAGGAATTCACGTTTGCGCAGGCGCAGTCGCTTCTATCAGTCCGGGGATGATGATTTTCAGAGGGGACCTTCTACACACCAACCCGCACAATCCCTGAAAATCTCGTAGAAATTGGACAATAAGTTCGTATAGTTATACCCGTTACAAGGATTTCATGACAGACACACAGACAGACAGACACGGAACCAAAATTGTTCAGAAAGGTCTAAAACGCAAAACGCGAGTGAAAATTTTGATTTTGGAGAACTTTTTTTTCCCTTGAAAAGTGAAAACAAAGCTTCCGCTACCTTGGTAGACTCGGAAGGAAAAAAAAACAAAAAAAAAAAAAAACACGAAATATGCGGTTTAAGGTGTCCTGGCACCATGGTGGCACTACTATTAGTTCCATGGTGGTACAGGGAATAATTTATGAAAATCCGGAGCTATGATGAGAACTTTTCCTCAATTGCAAAGCTTCGATACAATCAGCAAGCGATAAAGGAATCGAAATATTGAAAAATCGGATATTTTCTCAATGGTATCCCCTCACTCATCCCCTCACCATGCTAATTTGATACTCTGGTGTAAGAGTGTGCAATTTGGAATGTATTTGAGTAGAAAAAAAAAACACTCAAATCGGTTGGAAATTGCGGCCTGGGCAGATTCCCCCCCCCCCCCCCCTTTAAAAAGCAAAATTCGAAATTCAGACGACGTAGGGCACAACTAGATAGGTTTCCGCGACGAACAAAAAAAAACCATGAAAATCGGTGACGATCGGAGACGACACAAGATTTGTCACACACACACACAGACATTCACCTATGGTTTTTTTCGCGGATTTGGATTCAGAATGGTCTAAAACGGATTAGTGTGTGGTTATTTTCTTTTTTTGTTGAGTCTTCTTCAACTTTACCCCAGATCGATCGCATAAGGAAGCCCAAGTCTTACTGTGGGACGTCCTAAAAATAGGGGTTCCCATTTTTGATGTTAAAACATTTTATTAAAATTATTTTAAGGGTTATTTAAAATTTTAAAAACGCTGCAAATTATTACACAAAGATTCATTATTTTTCTGTATTGATCACACGCCTGCAATGAACACAGATTCCCCATTTCTACTAGCTACAATTCGTATTTTCACTCGACTATCAAGTTTATTTTGTAAGAATACTTGCCCCCTGCACACTCAATTCGAAAAGATAGGGAGTTGTGGGACATTAACCGAAAGCTTCGAAGCACAACTAGAGCGGCGGAAGGACAGTAAAATTTTTATTCAATTTCCGGATTCTTCATACCTTAAGACGTAAACCAACAAATTTTGAAGGGACGTTTGAATTTTTTTTCTTGGTCGATTCCAAAGGTTCATTATTGAAAATAACAAAGCAAAAATTTTGAATGACATTAAATTTGATTTGTTGCTAGTCCCTTCATTTTGAAATGGTACCAGTTGATGTGAATTATTAGATCACGAGAAGATGGAATTTCTTAGAAGAGTGACGAAGTGATGGAGTGAGGAAATCAAAGGGTTCAAGTGAATGGAGAATCGAGTTATTGTTCGAAAATGCTGGATAAATTACTGTAAGTTCCTTTGAAGATCCGCTTCGCTTTGGAATGTTCAATTTATATTCTCGGTGAAAACCCTCGTTTACTCCTCTGAAATGACGCTGAGTCTTTTTACATCACTCATTCTGTTTCCGCACACTTCTGAAAGATACGGAGAAGACACAGTTCGTCGTTGTATCACTCGAACTCTCACATTAGATGACTGTGGAGAAACAGTAATTCTCACATTATAAACAATCTTACAGTCTCGAAGTAGTGTAATAAGTAACAATTCGGATTTACTTTCTTTTAAACTTCCAAACACACTAAAACAAACCATTTAAGTTTCAGTTGTAATGTCATCTGCTTTAGTGTCTACTAAGAGGGTTTTTGCGGGTTTGCGTGCAGTGTTTAGAGTAAACAACCGATACAGTTCATCAGCTGTCTTCTAAAAAGACGATTAAAACTGATTCTGACAATTTCTCTCGAGGCTACTTATTGCCTCACCCACCCAAGAAGAGAGAGGTTCGCCAACGACCTGACTCAAATACACTGCAAATTATTACACAAAGGTTTATTTTTTTCTATACACATCACTCGTCTGCAAAGAACACGGCTTTGCCATTGTTACCACCTACTAACTTGAAGAAAAACATCGATCGTATTTCAGTCAGCTAACATTTGAACGGAGATTAGGACTCTTTTGCGATTCACACTCGTGTTTCTGATTTACCGTAAGACAACCCTTGAATTCTCCACGATCCTAGATGTCCAAGTTGTCAATGGCAAAAAAAAAAAAAAAAAAAAAATACAGGTTCCTTGATATTTGTGGTTCACTTTCCGCACATCGTACTTCCTTCTCTCTCCAAAACTCCAGTGTTTCCAATTTCGAAGTTCAGGTTTTACACTCTATATTTAAATTAAGGCCATGGAGAGGAATTTTACAGTTTTCTTGAGGCTCGGGAGTGCGATTATACAACTTGGATCTTATCACAACTTGGGGCTTCGAGTGAGAGGGGAGGGGTTGACTGTCGCCATTCGTTGCTGGTTGTAAACGAACGACAAGATTAAATCTCGAGCTTTCTCCACCTCACTGAAACCAAATGAAATTAAGTTTGGGGAGAAAAATAGATAGGCGACCCTTGTGTTTCGCTTCTCTCCGGAACCTTACATGAACTCTCTTGAAAGACCCGCACGATAGATTTTCAAGATGGGTACGGATAATTTAGAGATGAACTGACATCCTTGGTGGAAAGAAACATTTTCTTGATATACCACGCACCATAAAAGACAGATGCGATAAAAGTAACTAGAAAACAGCTCTCGCCTGACACGAGACTGAGCCAGACGCTCTCTGTCGGCCTCTTTCCACACAATTAAACGTGAACCCTCCTATGATATGAGTAGTCGAGCTGAATCACATTGATAGACCGACTCCCATTTGTATTATAAAGAGAAGGTGTAACAAAAAGAAGTTCAAAATGGTGATATATTGTAATGAAATACTTCGTGGTAACAAGTCCAATTTATTCTTGTCAATCCAAAACAAAAAACAAAAAAAAAAAAAACTAAACAACAACTTTTTAAACGATGCCACCATAATAAAAAAATCCTCAAACATGTGTTTGTGGGGTTAATCCCACACTGCTCCCTCTTTTTTCAGAACTGGCCTCCAGTCTTACATCTGCTCTTGCTAGGTGATTAGCATGTAGTAACCGTGTGGATCTTCCCAATTGTACCTCAAACAGAACATCATTTCTTCTTTATTTTACGACCCATGATCCTGTCCATTGTGGGAGCAATTTGGTGCCACCATCACATACAGGTTACCACGACGGTTTCCTATAATCAACGCAAAAACGAGTTGAACCGTTTTTTTTGGGGACTAGAACTACTGGAGACACCCATAGACTTGATGATGGCTCAATTACATCCTGAGCTAGCATTTCTTTGATGAGCTCATCAACCTGGGCCTCTTGTGAAAATGGTAGCCGTCTCGGAGCTTGTTTGATAGGGTAAGAGTCCCCAGTATCTATCTTATGTTGGACAATGTGAGTGCGTCCTAGAGGATCATCATTTTTATCAAATATTGGATGAAACTTCCTAAATAGGTTAACAACCTGGTTGTACTGAGGAGACCCCATTTCTAGATCTGTTCCATCCAAAGCCAGATCAATCCATTCCTCTCTTGTTTCCACAAGCTTTCTCAACTTAGGCCAACGAACTCATATTTTATTTTGTAATCACGACCATTTTGGCAACTATTTCGATTTTTAAAATGGTAAAAAGTTATTGTCCGGAATTAAACACACGCTGTTTACTCGTACCCACATGATGAGTGATTTTCGAATGATGATAGGCGGATGACACAACTGGTCTTTGATGAAAGGACAACACAGCTCCTCGATGTCTAGGTTTGCAGCTGCTGTACACAACCAGGGACCACTTTGCACTTTGTGTGCACTCATACATACATACAGGGAAAAGAGAAGTGAATACCAAGCTAGTAGGTACCTAGTTAGGTGAATTCTCTGTTTCTCATTAGGTAACAACTAGCATCAAGCTAATTCCCCGAGGCCAAATATACCGGTAAATCTTCTATTAACTGGACTTGAACTATGAACCTCATTCCAATCACAAAATAAGTTGAAAGTGATAAAATTTTCTCATGAAATGCGACCACAGGCAACATTGACTACCTATGACTTCCAACAATTTCTGCAGTTCACATGTACGACGAAGAAAAATATGTATTTGAAAAAGAATATGTATTTCTATCAATTTTTTCTATCGACTTTGCCCGCCAACACTTCCTACAATAGCGATAAGACTAGAGTGGTTGCTGCCCAAAATGTCTGAGTGGTTAAATATGGCCACAATATCTTGAGACATCAGCGTTTAGAGAGTTAACACGAAATCGAGGGCAAGGATATTCAGATTCCACTCTGGTTTATGATTAATTGGTTGCGGGGTTATTAAAGAATTAATTACAATTACCATTACTTTGATGTTCTCGTAATTATAATCCTTGGATTTGGAAAGTAGATGCTTAGAGTAACGAATAATTAGAGTCGGATTGATGAGAGTAATCCGATGACCATTCCCATTTCTGCTTGAAAGGTGGAATAGCAATTCGTTCTTGCAAATAATACTAGTGGTATTTAGAAAACTCAATCACAACTACGGTACTGTGCTAAACTATTTTAGCAGAGTTATCGACCCCATTGGTCCTTCGATGTCACACAAATGTAGATACCCATTCTGCGATTAGAATAGTTGGTTTGCTCCAAACTGGCCGCCATTCATCTTTTCTTCAGCCCTGCTAGACTGCTTCCTTGTAGTAAGCCCACAAACTATGTACCGCATAGTTCCCACTTATTCATCCGATTTCTTTCGAACTCAGGAGTACTTTTTCTGTCAAACTAATAAGTCAGCACGTAGTTCAACATCGTGAGATTCGTTCTCACTGAAGTCACCTTGGTGTTAAATAAACGCTCAGAAATAAATAAAATAAAATAAATAAATAAACCCAGTAATATAGTTTTGTTTGCTAAGGAAACGTACTCACTAGAAAAACTCTTCAGAAGTTCAGAACAAAATTAAACTCAGAACATTTATTCATATAAACATAGCTCCCAAATTTGAAATAGAGTTGTAAATATTCCGATGAAAAAAATCAGCTCATATCTCTACCGAATTACTCAAATGTAAACTAAGGTTAGAAGTTAACTAATTATATTGATATGATTTGGGATCAGTTCAATAACAAATCGGAGTTTAATTTTTATAGATTAACTTTAATCTGATGTGGGTACAAAATGAAATGAAAACGGATTGGAATGAAGAAACCTCAAAATATTTAATATTGCGGAGAGATCGCTAACCAGTTGATGGGCACCCAAAGGACTGACAGTAGCCAGCTCCCTCATCTTCTCAGAGGAGAGTAGTATGGATATGTAGCGGTAATTGTTGCGTCTTCCTGTTCGTGGAGCAGCTCGCAGAACGCTACAGAGTACTGTAGAAGAAGATAAATATTTAGAGGGATGACGTATCAGTTAGAGTTGTGCTGAATGATATCTCAGACAGACTTGCGCAACTTTGAAGGGAAAACTCAGACTAGCAAGTGCTCTGAATCTTACATATGTTCGAGCAACAATAAATAATGACCCGAGTTCCGGTAATTATACTGAATCCGAAGTATATGAATGTTTGAGACACTAAGCGCTGCTGTACACAGGGGAAGGTTTCCCGCAATTTCACTCAACGTCGAAAATGATACCAACGAGGGAGTATTCTGACCGTATTTTATATGCCCATCCATGTAACAAACAAATTAGATTGGTTTTTGAGCACGTTCGAATAGGAATAATGCAGTGGTTGCTCTCCCTTACTCAAATAACCAGTTAGGGTGATGGAAAACGTCACGGTTTCGGATATCTGCTAGCCACAATGAAGGTCGCTACGTGAAACTGATCGGACTAAATTCGGAGGATCGTCAGAAAACCAGGTTAAACCACGAAGCTGCTTCGACGAACTGGTCCTATCAAATCATTTGTATTCATTCGTATACCTCTGTGAGATGATACAAAAACAATAAAATTAATTACACAATGGTTTGTTATTTTCCAGTACAGGTGACCCACCTGCATATGAGGCAAATATGCCATTATAATGAACCATTTATCGACTATTACCGATTGTTACCAACACAATATAGGACCTGAATCAATTGTTTGATAATCAAATAGTTTAGCAATTAATTCCAAGTTGAACATTGTGTAACCAGCCCGAATCAGATCCATGCCATGTCCCACTCCAGGTTAATAGTTGCTCCAATTACTTTTATTTGATTTCGCTATATGTTGACAAGAAGTGCTGCAGCATCATGTGCCAATAGTATGTCAACTTCATACTACTGAATTTTGGCAGCTGTGACCTCCGCGAGTGATCTCTGGACGATAACCTCATTGTGCTAGGTTGAAGTGTGGCTCAAGCCGTACTTGCCATCTGGTAGGTTCAGGGCAGAATTATGACGGGCACACCTGGGTCTTATCATGGCAGAGCAAAAAATGTGAAGAACATGCGAGTTTGTTCCGGCTGTTCGACATCCCATTCGGCATAGGTAGATGTCGCTGGTACGCTTGTCTCTTGTCATCCTCACTCCTGTTGACCCAACAACCTCCATCCCCGCAGTTTCGCTGAAGGGTTCCTGATCCATGCATTGCTAGCTCTGCTATCGCATGATTTTGCCAATTCAGCTCCATATCGGCTGAAAATCGGTTAAAATAGATGTTAAAAGCTACGCTCATTCACTAATGCTGCACGACTGCGACTTTTCAGAACGTCCATCACTGAGACTTGAAGTGACCTAATGAGGTTGATCTTGGGTGGAGGACAACATTCAGCAATGATAAAGAAATAAGTTTGCCAGACTATTGTAGCTCATAACCCGAATTTCAGGCTATTGTACCCATAACACGAATGTATGGATGACCTAATACATAGTAGATGTTCTCAAAACTTCAGTTTTCAAGTACCTATCACTACCTTCGAATTTGATGATCCCATGACGAGGACATTTATTGGAAACTACCCAGACTCTAAACAACAAAACCCATGGAAATCCAATCGGAATCAGATGAAATCAGGCTTATCGAGGATTGCACGTTGGCACATGCGGAGAGGCTACTTTCGATCCGGGGAGGATCCTTTTCATAGGGGACCGTCTACACGCCAACCCACACAATCCTGGATATTTCATCGTATTAAGATGGAAATTTCAGAAGTTATGGCTGTCACATGGGTTTTACGTTTGCGCATGCGCTGAGACTATTATCGATCTGATGCCAATGAATTTCGTAGAAAACCGTCTACACGCCACCCCGCACAATCCCTGAAAATAGGGTCAAAAATCGGACAGTACCTTCGTAAAGTTTCGCCCGTTTTATTTGCAGACACGCAGACCGACTGACAGACATAAATGGAACCGAAATTGTTCAGGGAAGTCTGGAAAGCAAGTGGAAAGTTTGATTTTGGAGGACTTTGTCGAAATTTAAAAACAATTTGTCCACTACTTTGGTAAAATCGGAAGCGACATAACCACGCACACATCCGTTGCAGACCACTCTGAACTCAAATCAGCAAAAAAAAAAAACCCTGTCTGTGTGACAAATGTTATGTAATACAAATGTTTGTACTTTGCTCAGGCTCACCAATCGATTTGCGCGATTCTTTTCTTGTTAGACTCAAACATTTTTTTCCCATTTGTACACCACTCTGCTACAGTACCGAAATTTGCGAAGGTAGCCAGTGATGGAGATTATATTCTTGGAAATACCCAATTAGCAATATCTTGGAGCATATTAGGGCTTTATAATGGAACCCAGACTTGGTAATTCAAGGAACATAGCCAATAAACCTCTGGATTTTCATGAAGTATTCAGAGTCCCACCTTGGCACAGAGTAGTGATGGCTTTGTGGGTGTGGCACACAGGACGAATCGTTAAAATGATTCCATCAACCCCTTGGTTAAATATTTTAAAAGAAATTCAATAACAATTGTTTAAACTAACTTGACCGTTCGTTATTATGTACAATAACACATTATGTACATTTTGGCAAAAACTTTCAAGTTTTTTTAAACAACGCAACTTAAATTTTTAGCAGTTCCGCGAACTGCTACGCGGAATAGGCCTGAGGAGGCGCCACTAATCTCCTAGACTGGGAACGAGCTCGGCATTCAGTCACTTTCCTGCCTTGCTCCGGGTAAGTGATCTCTCCACACATTTTAATATTTTGCGGTTTCCCTTGATACCCAAAATCCATTATCATTTCATTTCGGACCTCATGTACGATTAAAGAGTTAATCGATATAAACCACACTCCGTTTTGTTATTGAACCATACCCAATTCATATCTATATTATAATTATTTAATATTAAAGTAAAATTATATTTTGAATCATTGGGTAGAAATACAAGCTGGTTATTCCATCAGAATATTTCCAACTCTGTTTCAAATTATCTTCAGGAGTTTTATATATATACATATTAAGGAATCGTTTTAGAATGTTCCAAAATGGATATCAGTGGGAAAAGTTACAAAGGGGCCATACCAAACATTTTGATTATATTGCAAATGCTTATTTTTATTGAAAATTCGCATAATGTCGATTCTTGAGAAAAAAAAAACGCTGCAAATTATTACACAAAGATTTATTATTTTTCTATATAGATCACTCGTCTGCTTTGCCATTGTCACTACCTACCAACATAGATACTACCTAACTACCACGTACCTACAGCGGTCGCATTTCGGTCAGTTGAAATTCGATTGGAGATTAGGCTTCTTTTGCGATTCACACACGTGTTTCTGATTTATCGTAAGTCCAACCCTTGAGTTCTCGTAGGGAGCGAACGGTTTGTCCTACAGAGCTCCGCCTGGTCTCTAAAATTCCAAAAATTCAATACTATCTTAAGTTGATGAAAAAACAATACCTTGATATCAAAATTGTTTGAGCTAGGGCGTTTTCAATATTTCAACCCTTAGAAGTGACCGACATCAACCAAAAGCTTCGGAGCACAACTAGACCCCAATTGGAGCCCATGTATTAAGTTTCATCAAAATCGCTCCATCGGAATTAACCCATTTCCGCCGAGAATAAAAAAATTTGGAAAATTCAAAATTTTCTTACCTAGTTTTGTTTAACTAGGCCCTCTTGAGTTGAGAAAAATGTCAAAAAAATTATATGGGTCCTAGGAGTGGGAGAATCTACTGTGACATATATGTCACAGTCGTCACCAGACATACATTTCAGTGAACTTTTTCACAAGCAGTGAGAATCTTGGTAGATAAATTATTGATGTTTTACGGAACAAAATATGACTATTATTCAAACACAATCGAACAACGAATTAGAGATCAATCAATTAAAAATCTCAGATCAATAAAGTACAAATCAGAGATCAATCAGATACTGTAATTCAATTATTCAGCTAAATCAAGTAATGTTATGGAATCAGAATTTTCTAAATCAAATAAATTTTGAAATTCTTGCTGAAAATTAGAATAAATGAAGGCAATTGAAAGGAACATAATAAGTCAATAAAACAATTTTTTCAAATAAATGCCGGAAATTTTTAAAAAATCATTTCGTAATTCAATTTTCATATAAATTCAAATCAAATATAAGGAACATGTTAAGTATTACATTATTTCATTATCACTCAGAATAATTGTAGGTAACAGAACTGCTCGTCTAGTTATAGATCACTGCATGAATTCGCCCACTATTTAGTATGGTACGATTAAAAACATTTCCCATCTGATTTCGATGAAATTTTCAGAGATTGTGTGGAATGGGGAAAATCATCCCTTTGAAAATCATCGCCCCGGAACTGATAGTCATTCCTCATGAGCAAACGTGAATTCCTCGGGACAACCATAACATTCTACATTTAACATATGATTTAGATTTAATTTCCAGTTATGCGGATCCCAGGTGTAGACCTGGATGGAAATCATTTTGTAGCCAGGTGAATAACGGCTACAACATGAGTAGTTGCACGACGTTACTGAAAAATGGAAAAGATTGTGAGTGAACTTGAGTTTTAACTGAGTAGATTTTGATGAAAATGATTGAAAACTAAAATGCAAACAACTACCTACCTGACAAATAATAACGGAGGGAAAATAATTGGGATGCATGGTATGAAGTTCATATTTTTGAAATTCGTATGACGACTGTGACATATTTGTCACACTACTATTTCTAGTAGTACCAGAAAGCAATGTTGCCATAAAACAACATTCGAGTTTGTTAACAAACTCGAATCATCTTTTATAAACCTAAGGAAGGAATTACTACCAACAATGGTACAAAATAACCAACAACAATGGATGTAGAGTACTTACAACACGGCGGGGTCTCGAAATTCTCTTCGTTGCGCACTTGGTCAAATACAAACGCTGCAAAATTGACGCGGGGACTTAAATTTCGGTGAAAATCCCTAGTAAGGCACTTCTCCTTGATAACTAAGCGTAATTCAAACGACTCGGAAAATTAGGGTAGCTGTAAACCGAACTGCATGAAGCCTATTACTGTGTTACATATATGTCACAGTCGGCGGAAATGGGTTAAGGAAATTAAGGCGGACGGACGGAAAATTTGTATTCCATTTTCGGGTTCTACGTACCTTGAAACGTAAACCAACAAATTTTGAGGGAGAGTAAATTTCTGCAGATACCTAAGTACCTATGTAATGCACAGATAAGACGGTTTTTCCATCCTCCAAATGTGAAAACTGCTTCCGCTATCTGGTGGACGAAATGCGAAACTTGGGAGAATTGCCTTCATCGGAAGGATCAACCGAGATATCGCGTCAAGGTCAGGTCTCCAGCGCATTCAACAAGATTTCACGGCTCGGTAGAATGAGGGTAATTGCGGATACGGTATAGGCGAGGGCTGCGGAGCGACGAGCGGCGGCGCGGAGGGGGATGGAATGTGCCAGTTTGACCGCGAACCGCAAGTAGTTGCCCCCTCGACGCCCCCTCACCACTCACGCCTCTGCGGCGCCACCACGCCGGATTTCCGATGGCACCACCGCGCTCGTCAGCACTTCCTTCTCCGTCGCCAGAGGCTGCATGCATGACGTCAGCGGCGTACTGTGGTCTCTGAAAACTCTGATTTAGAACGAAATGCAAAAACTATGCAGAATAATACAACGGTTTATTATTTTTCTGTACAGATTAGCCTTAAAGGTACTGTGGGTTGATTCAATGTCACAACGAAATTTGGTGCTTGGTTGATAAGGAAAGTCCTACATAGCTTCTTCGTATCCATAACTCGATTGTATAGATGATACGACGCATAAAAGTTAGTCTCAAAACATCAATCTCTAAGTACAGTCCCGTACCATTAGACGGGACTCTGAACGTCAACCTGCACTATCCCTGAAAATTTGGTCAAAAATCGGACAGTACCTACGTAAAGTTTCGCCCGTTTTATTTGCAGACACGCAGATCGACTGACAGACATAAATGGAACCGAAATTGTTCAGGGAAGTCTGGAAAGCAAGTGGGAAGTTTGATTTTGGAGGACTTTGTCGAAACGTAAAAACAATTTGTCCACTACTGTGGTAAAATCGGAAGCGAAATAACCACGCACACATCCGTTTCAGACCACTCTGAACCCAAATCAGCAAAATAAGCCCCTGCGCAAAATTTAATCTTGCGTACTTTGCTCAGGCTCGCCAAACGATTTGCGTGATTCTTTTCATGTTAGACTCAAACATTTTTCTATGTACAGTCCCGTACCATTATACGGGACTCAGAACGTCAACCTGCACAATCTCTCAATATTTCTGCGAAATCGGATGGAAAATTTAGAAGTTAAGACTGTTACAAGGAAATAGGTACATGTTTGCGCATGCGCAGTGGCTCCCATCAGTCCGGGGGAGATGATTTCCATAGGGGACGACCACACACCAACACGCACAAACGTTCCATCGGAATCGGGCAATAACTTCGTATAGTTTTCTCCGTTAAAAGAACTTCATGACATACTCACGGACACGGAACCAAAATTTTTCAGGAAGCCAAGAACAATGCAACCGCAACCATGGCAGGCTCGGAAGCAATTTCTCACTCGATCAGCTCTACATGTATTTCCGTCAATGAACATTCATTTTCGATTCAAATTCCTGTTTCTTCTGAATCATTCGTCCCAACTTCAAGTCATCATAGGGAGTCACGATTGGTCCTACAGAGCTCTAGGTGGTCTCATTTGATTTTGAAACTGCGATGATATTTCTAAACGATGGAAAAATAATAACTACAATAATCTTAAACATTTTAAAGCAAGGGTGGTTTGAAAACGTTTTTCCCCACTTCCCCAGCCGTAGAAGTGGTTTTGGGTTTCTCCATTCGATCTTCGGATTTTACGTACGTCAAGAAGTAAACCATCGAATTTTTAGAGGTGGGAATTGATTTTTTTCCGACGATTCTTTGTTGGAAAAGATAAACTAAAAACGTCTGCCAGGTAGGTGTGGCACGTAGCTTCTTCTATAAAATGATTTATAGATGTCCCAACGCATGGAATCATAAAAACCTAGAGCCTGATGAACTCTCCAAATTAGATGAAAGAATAAAATGAATGAAAATAAATTTCGCGCTTCTCACACTGATTTAAATTTTGCGCATGCGCAGTGACTACCTACCAACGAAATCCATATGGCACTATCCGAGACTAGGTTCTCGTGCAATGTCTTGAAATTTCGTTCAAATCATGTGTAAACTATATGTTGTCAAAGTTGAGAGGATTTCACATCAGCGCGTGCGGATATAACTGAAATTCTTAGGGAACCATCTAGGCTCTAGGTTATCTGGTTTATTGAACCGGTTCTCATGGGTTCATTGATCATTATTATCCCAAGTCGACTCGGCTTAGTACTAGAATCCCTCCCCCCACCTCTTAAGGGAGTGAGACAATAAGTAGCTCTAAGCGAAATCATCAGAAAACAATTCTGATCTTCCCATAAGAATTCCGCTGATGACGTTTGCGATACGAGGAAATGACAGTAGGACGAGAATACAACTTGAAACAGTTGATTACTTTGCTGTTCCTCCTTATCTAGACTTTGAACCACACAAATATTGAAAATGTAATTGGAATTGAACAGCAACTTCATGTAGTTCTTCCCATTCAAAGGATTTGAATAACCAATGACAAGACAAACCAAAATCAAAATTATTCAGGAAGGTCTAAAACACGGGTGAATTTTTTTTAAATCTGAGGTGAAGGAGAATAACATTCAACGGAGAAGCAAAACCACGTGAAAATCCGTTTTTGTTCTTTCTGCATCCAAATCCGCGGACAGGCCTAAGGTGTATGTCTGTATGTGGTGTGACAAAATGATGTGTTTTTCTGTCCAGGCCTGTAGATCCCATCTGCACAGAAAAGTAACGAATCTTGTAACAATTTGAAGCGTTCTCTCTTCTTAACAATTAGTGACGTTTTTGCTAAATCCGCAAGAGAGTGCTGATGTTCCGGGAGTACAGTTGACGCTACCTAGCTTCTTTTCATAAAAAGAGAGTTTACTTCTTACGTTTTGAGAGAAGGAAAAAGAAAAGGCAAATCCTATTAACCCTTTCTCTGTATTATTCCGATTTGCAAAAAAAGGTCCATTCATTTTTCTAGAATATTGTGTATAGCAGTAAAATTAAACCAAAGTCATTGTAGGGGAAGGTGGACATATTTACAATTGTGTTGGGAAGCCAGTAGTTTCTTGCTTGACAGACATTTTTGAACCTTTTTTGTTACAACTTAATTGCATATAGTAGTCTGGTAGCGTCATGAAACACGTTTGAACCAACTTAGCTCTGAATTAAGTGGCTATCTTGAAGGTTTCTTGGAAAAGTAATTTGTATCAATAGCTCAAATACAAAATGACGAAAAAATACTTCAACAGGTTGTTTCCAGCTGATGGATGATGAAACTTTGCTGGGAACGGGAGACCTCAAGCGCCATCCCTACGTCAATTTACCTCTTTTATATGTCCTCCATCTTGCCTTATTGAGAAAAAACTAGGAAGACAGTTTCCAAGTCCTTTGTTGTAAGAAACTCATTGATTCAAACTGCAGCGCAATTATAAGTGTTCCAGAGTAATAACCCACACAGACCATCGTTTAATTCAGTCAAAGTTTACCGGACAGTACGATATTTTTTATCGGGCGTAACATACACTGCCTTGAGAAATGATGGCTGAAACAGAATTGTGGCTCTTACGGCCAGCAGTCGTTTACGTTCTATGCCGACACGCGAACCGGCAAGGTTTATGATACCTCCTCTCTATTCAAAGCCTTGTTTCTGAATGAACGGGAAATAATTGATGTGGAACTGGGTAGAGGGAAGGCGTATAATTATTTTACGGATTCATTCCAACACAAGTGCCTCTTCTCCATCCCCTTCTTCTCCGCAGTAAAATTTTATTGTTTTCGACGGGAAAGCCGTAAAGTTGCAGATGAACGGAAGTCACCGGTAATAAAATAACAAGGGAAAAGTAAAACAGAAAGAGGTATCCTGGCGGGGAGGAAGCGTCTGTGGGAGTGAGGGGAGGCAGGTTAGGTTGAAGGGAAGGTTACAGGAGAAGGGGGGCTATATGAAATCAGCGAAGGATTTAGTGCCATTCTCATAGCGGGAAGGAAAGACAGAGGATCGCAAGAAAACGCCGAGGAAGGAACCCGAAAAGAATATGACGTCGCAGACACCACTGCCTCTCACTGTGTTATGCATTATTCATTTCTAGGTGTTTTATAAATAAAACGCTACGCAACTCGGATGAAAGAATTTTCTCTTAGTGAAGATATTTAGATGTCGGGAAAAGGGGCACCTTTCAGGAGCAGACGTCCCTATTTAATTTAGACCAACTACTCTTCCTAATCCCCGGGATTAAATAATTGCTAATGACTGCTTTTTAAATGGTGGGGGGAGGGGGGAGAAGGAAAAAAGGTCTTCTAAATCAGGACCTCTTTTGAAGAGATTCTATAAATCTCTTGGTTTCTTTAACCTCGACACTCCAACCCGTCTCATCTGGGGCCAGGAAGTCCCAGGATCCACCCCCTTCATTTAACTACTGTATAGATGAAGAAAGGAAGTATGTGTGACAAATTTGGGAGATTAGTGAAAGAGAAGGTTTTTGAGCGGATATTTCGTTATTCTGAGATAATTTATTAACTAATTTCAGTCAAAATGCGGCTCAAAATACAAGTAGATCAACAAAAAACCAAATATCCTTTTACTATTTACAATAATGAACCTTTCCAAGAAAGAAAAGAGTCTATCAAGTGGGTGTGGCACATAGCTTCCTCGTATACACAATTTAAACGTTTGCGCAGGCGCAGAGGCATCCATACAAACGGGGGCAATGATTTTTATAGAGGACTATGAACACGTCATTTCACACGATCCTTGAATTACTCGTATTATTATTTCTTCTCTTTTCGATATAATTCTCAGAGAATGTGAGGGTTGCCGTATAGATGGTTGGCTCCATGAGGGTTGTGCAAGATATTGACAGATTTATGTTCTGAGTTAAGCTACTATGCTAACGATCTTCTATACAGTTGGGTTATAGATAGGGGGTAGCTATTTGCTATATCCACTTGTTGTGGTTATTGTCCGTCACTTCTGATTGGTGAAAAGTTGGGGTTGAAATATTCAAAAGGCTCCAGCTTGTTAACTTGTAAAAATAAAATTATTGTTCTTCATTCTAGGTATATATTCAATTTAAGAGTGTTTAATTTTTTAGAAAGTTTAAAACCACCCGAAAAGACTTGACGAGATTCATAATTATACCGATTCCTCTATTCAAAAATCATCTGATCAAATTATTCTTCCTTCCGCTTTTCAAACTGTAATTCTTAGATTCCTTGTTGAGCTTCTCAAGCAACGAAGAACCATAATGAAGACGCTTACAACACTCGGATAGCGATGGTTTTGTTTGAATGAAACCATTCAGAGATCTAGAGGACCAACCATTTACCACTTATAAAGACTTCATGTCTAACGGAATGAGTAGCAAGTATGGGTGATCATCACCAAAACAATTAAACCGTTCTGTACTATTTTGCTTCCGAGTCTACCATGGTACCTAGCGGAAGCTTTGTTTTCACTTTCCAAGGTTGAAAAACAAGATCTCCGAAATCAAATTTTCCACTCCCGTTTTACGTTTCAGACTTTCCTGAACAATTTTGGTTCTCTGTTTGTCTGTCCGTCTGTTGGTCAATCATGAAATCGTTGCCACAGCCATAACTTTTACATTTCTCATCCGATTTTGATGAAATTTTCAAGGAATGTGCGGGTTAGCGTTTAGACGGTCCCCTATGAAAATCAAGGCCTTAAATCGACAGTAGCCTCTGCGCATGCGCAAACGTAGAATCCTCATAACAGCCATAACACTTCAAATTTTCATCCGAATTTGATGAAATATCCAGAGATCATGGGGATTGGGTTGTAGATGGTCCTCTATGAAAATCTTGTACCCCAAATCGAAAGTTTTTTGTGCGCATGAGCAAACATCCATTTCCTTGTAACCATAATAACTTCTACATTTCCCATCCGATTTCAAGAAATATTGAGAGAATGTACGGATTGACGTATAGTGTTCCTTATAATGGTAGTGAAAGGTACTTAGAGATTGATGTTTTAAGATTAACTACTGTTCATCGGATCATGTATACAATCGGGTTATGGATTCGAGGAAGCTGTGTGCCACACCCACTTGGCAAACGTCTTTTATTTCGTTGTTCACTCCCATTTTTTGGTGTCCTCAGGGTGGCAGACAGGATTGACTGAGAACGTCCAAGAATTTTCGGAAATTGAGCATTGAAATAGCTCAGGGAAAGTTTCAAATTCGCCAACCTTCCTGATAAATTTGCTTTTCCAATTCCATATTCGCAGAATATACAATACTGTGGGTTTTGCGATATTGTGACTCTCGTTTCGCTCCCTTCTAAACATCGGATACTCCAAATCTCCCACATTTCTGAGAAGCTCTCAAAGAGGTCAATCTCGTAAAGCAATGATATAAAACGACTCGAATTACCCGTTTCGGAAACTGGTAGACATGACGAGAACAGGAACTGGGAGTAAATCGCCAGGTGAGGAATGTCCGTTTGCATCCATCTGAAGGGCGAAGGTAGGTGAAGTTGAGACCCGCCACCGCGTTGATGAAAAGCAGAGAGTTGGAGAGCATCTAATCAGAGCTAATCCTAGCCAACGAACTGACTCGGAGATGGCAAACCATCTGTTAAGTTACAGCTCGCCAGGTGTTTACGCTCTTCGCTCTCACGTTACCCCTTCTACACCCTCTGTATCCCGCGTCTTCCCCACTCTCTCCTTCCTGATGAAGTGTCACAGATTCAGAGCCTCTTTCTTTTGACGCAGGGCATTCACTAGACGCTAATGAATGTCGAGCTTGCCTCTATTCGTTTTGCTAAACTTTGAGATAATATCGTCGCTCGGCAGGGAAAAGGGCCAATACGCGATAACAGCCAAAATTGAGTTATTCACACAGCTCTTTCTGGTATTTGGTACCTAACAAGATGAAGAAAGCATCAGATTGAACAGTATGAAAGTAGAGCGGATATTTGGTAAAAACTCTGAAAACCAACAGCACTTGATGTGCATCAAACTGACTGGGGAAAAGGCCAATACGCCAAAAAATCCAAAATTTAGTTATCCACATAGCTTTTTAGGACGTCCCACTGTAAGACTTGGGCGTCCTTATGCGATCGATCTGGGGTGAAGTTGGACAACACTCAACAGAAAAAAAAAATAACCACACAGTAATCCGTTTTAGACCATTCTGAATCCAAATCCGCGAAAAAAACCATAGGTGTATGTCTGTGTGTGTGTGTGTGTGTATGTGTGTATGTGTGTGTGTAACAAAATCTTGTGTACTCTGCACAGGCCTTAGTTCTCAACCGATTTTCCTGGTTCTTTTTTTGTTCGTCGCTGAAAACTATCTGGTTGTGCACTACGTCGCCGGAATTTCGAATTTTGCCTTTTAAGGGGGGGAAAGGGGGGGTTAATGCTCGAAAAACGTGCGTTTTTGGGCATAATCTTGTGTACTCTGCCCAGGCCTCAATTTCCAACCGATTTGCGTGTTTCTTTTTTTGTTTGACTCAAATAACTTCCGAGTTGTACATGATTTTACCAGAGTACCAAAATTCGCAAGGGGAGGGGGTGAGTGGGGGGATAATATTCACAAAATATCCGATTTTTCAATATTTTGGTTCCTTCACTACTTACTAATTGTACCCAAGCTTTGAAATTGAGGAAAAATTCTCATTATACCTCCGAATTTTCATGAATTATTCTCTGTACCACCATGGAACTAATAGTGGTGCCACCATGGTGCCATGATGCCATAAACCGCTTATTTCGTGGTTTTTTTTTTGTGTTTCACCTTGAATACGGATGTGAACTTCGACGGACTGCCTACCAAAACTAACAGATGAAAGTTCAATGTTACGACGTATTTCCGCTTTGGTGCCAGACTGGCACCATTGTTGGCGTTGGGGAGGTTGGGGGGGGGGGGGGGTAACTCGAATTCGCATGTTGGGTATCGTAGATCATGGATTTTAAAATGCTCTTCAGATTCGAGGCTCCCATACCGCTAGAAATGTTAAGGTGGATAATGGTGGGGGGGGGGGGGGGTCAGTATTTCTTGCCTAAAGTAATGAATAAATTACATCGAGTGAAACAGTTTTATCGCTTACCAACTGGTTTAACTGATCTAATGCTTATCCAATGGGACGTCCCCTGGAATGCATGCATAACTAAACAATATGTTTTCGTTATTTGGTCCTTTACAAGATGAAGAAAGCATCAGATTGAACAATATGAAAGTAGAGCGGGTATTTGGTAAAAACTTAGAAAACCCACAACAATCGCTGTGCAACGGACTGACTGGGTTAGCCCAATACGCCCTTTTGGCAACTCGATTTTTTATTATTGGGAATAATTTTGAATATATATTGGATCAAACTATATTCCAAGAATACCAGAAAAATAACAGAAAGTTGAAAGCTCTCGGCTAGATTGCGTGAGCTCATTTAGAAACGCCGCCACAAAAAATCGCGATTACCCAACATTTTGCATTATACAAACCTTTTTCCTGCCGAGCGTCGATATATCTACACCGCGGTCCAAAATCGATTATTTACTCAACCGATATTCACAAAATGAAGTACGTTTATACTTACCAATTGCCCAACTTTCGAACGACTTTACTGATTTCGATGGGATCTGTTGCATCGTGTCCACCACTAGTTCTGACTGTTCACCATTTCAATTCATACAATACAAGGTACTGAGATACATAAATGCGTACTTGTAATCGCCAATCCTTTAAAAAAAAGTTTAATTAAGCAAAATTTTACTGGATGCCTATAAATCATTCAATTTTTTTACAAAACCTTCTTCAACCCATGAGAGTAATCTCTAATTAATCTAACTTTTGCAATCATGGGCACATGAAATTGTTTATTAGCCAAAAAGGATGTTAGTTTTAATTGAAATATGTATTGAAATTAAATGGCGAGTCACCAGTGGTGACTCAGCCAGGAAGAATATGGAAGGAAAATTGGGTCCCAAGCAGGTGGAATTTTCAACAAGGCCAACAAACCAAACAGGTCCGATCCAAACCACAATGAGGTCCAACCTATGTACCTACTTCCAACTGTTTTGGGATATTGCTGAATGTTTACATTGTTGTTCAAGTTGACAGGGTTTTGATATTGACCATCACCTTCCCTCAAAAACAAAGTGAAATTTGGCCATTGGACAGTTAATATGTAGGAATAATACCATTCCAAATCGATGTGTATCAAGTCAACATTTATATTCCAATTATTATTTCCACTATCAATTTTAGTTTTCCACAACTTCACTGGTTTTGTTTCATACGTATTATTATTTGCGAAAATAACCATAAATATTGTACGTTTCTCTTGTCAATAAGGAATCAAAAACTTTTTGAACCTGAAGTGTTATCGAAATGTATGGGGAATCCCACAAAACTACATTTGCAGCGATGTTCTTTTGTCAATTCTGAGCTCATTCGCGTTTCCAGATTGAAGACCAACCCCATCTATTCGTTGATGATCACACTAAGTGGCAGACAACCATATCTGTGTCATTGAAGTCAGAATTAGTAATAATCGATTTCTAACTTCTTTCTCTCCTGGAAATTGTACGACCCACGGTCATCACAAAATGGGTCAACCGGTCATCACAAAGTATGTGTTAAATGTATTTTATAGAGTGTTCCAAGGTTGAAAGGAAACTGATAATTTTAGAACATTATAAACCCTGTACCATTGTGCTCAAGTTTTGAACGTCATGACTGCTTTGTATGGGATTCCTTGGACGTGCTCAACATTCATTCTATTAGGAATTCGGGCGTCCGAATCGAATTCTACCAGTCTCTTGCTCAGAATATGAATGGAACCTTCCAATAGGCGGTTACTTATTTCAAATCAATTATTATTATTTCAAATCAGTTCTTCGCGAACTCAAAAAATGCAGTCATTTTTTGGTGAGCTGGTACTATGGGGAGGGGAGAGGCTACATGAGAACTAAAATCTTGTAGACTTCCAATCCACGATTTTCCTCAATTACCACGAACCGAACTGTATGAAAATTGGTATATATATGAGCTCCATTTGAGTTATAGTTGTGCAGCGAAGCTCTGGGTTATTGTCTGTGACTACTGAGGGGTGATAAATAGGGGTTGGAATTTTCTAAACGACTTTTCTCAACATCTTTCCACGTAAAGATATTTTTTTTCATAATTTGAGGATATAACTAAATGTTTCAAATCAAATTAGACCACACAGATCTCTGTAGGACCAACTAATCGCTCATTATAAGGGCTTAGGGATAATACGGATGCTTTCGCCTACGTCGAGAAAAGAGATTTGGTTCTCTGTAACTGGTAATTCGCTGTAACAAGACTTCATTGTGTCGAAGTCAGCCGTACTTAGGCAATGATTTATTATACATATACAGGGTATAACACGAGTGGTTCTCGACCTTTCTCCCGCATGTTCTACATCTAATTTCTGACAAAAAGTTCTTCGTGACATTTTTTGGTATTCCCACTCAAAATGCCTTTTCTCACTTTGCAATATTTTTCGTGTTTTTTTTTTTAATTTTGCTCAATTAATGTACATTAACTCAAGAGTCAGCTCAAATCTTTAAAAAATCGTTGGAAAAAGCGTTAAATTTTCAATCTTTTCGGAGCCCAATAAAATTTTTTAAGTGGAGCTGAGATGTGCAAACGACGTATGAAAAGCAAAACTCGTCAAAATGTTTAAATTGCTTGTTTTTTCAGTCTCCTGGTAACCATATCGACGTATGAAAAACCAAACGACGTATGAAAAGCAAAACTCGTCAAAATGTTTAAATTGCTTGTTTTTTCAGTCTCCTGGTAACCATATCGACGTATGAAAAACCAAACGACGTATGAAAAGCAAAACTTGTCAAAAGGTTTAAATTGCTTGTTTTTTCAGTCTCCTGGTAACCATATCGACGTATGAAAAACCAAACGACGTATGAAAAGCAAAACTCGTCAAAATGTTTAAATTGCTTGTTTTTCCAGTCGCCTGGGAACCATATCGACGTATGAAAAACCAAACGACGTATGAAAAGCAAAACTCGTCAAAAGGTTTAAATTGCTTGTTTTTTCAGTCTCCTGGTAACCATATCGACGTACGAAAAACCAAACGACCTAAGAAAAGCAAAACTCGTTAAAATGTTTAAGTTGGTTGTTTTTTCAGTCGCCTGGTAACCATATCACTTCTTGATGCAGATTTGTGAAACCTCCCTAAAAAGTGCGTCTAAATCTCAGCTGTCCAACAGTGTAATTAAAACATATTTTACAATCGAATTTTTAGGGTGAAATTTCTATTTGAACGCGAAAAAACGTACATTTTTTTACGAAATTGACGGTTTGACGGCCGACTCTGGGCTTTCACCGCCGTGGCTCCTCCGGAGCATAGAGATATTGGTTGATAGGACGGAATTCTCGTCTCTCTCTCCATAATAATCTGCTTATTTATAAGCAGATCCTTCGTCCTATCTGGACCTATGGAATTCAGTTATGGGGCTGTGCCGAAAACAAAACAACAAAATAAACAACAAAACAAACAACACAAAAAACCACACCACTCTTGACGATTATGTTAACGTAATGCTGGTTCGCAGAAAGAAGAACAAATTTGTAGTAAACAAGATCGTGAAGGAAGACTTCTTGGCTGTATGAAAACTGTTCAAGGGGATAACAAACAGGAGAAAAGGATTTCTTGAGACCAGGTTAACATCCATTCATTTGAAAAAACATACATGAAAAGGAGCCCAGCTGACAAATAATACATGGTTGTCGACATTTCGAGGAAGGGAACGAGGGAAAACACATGCAAATGCATAATTCCATTATGCTCGGTGGAAGACCGTTATCTAAAGAAAATATCGGTTTAGAAGACATGGAAGAGCCGGAGGAGGAAAATGTTTCCTAACTGAGTTCCAGAAAGTTGTATGATTATGTTTCTTTCTCAAATTACAATAATTGTAATCAATACAGAATTATTCTGTAATTTTCAATAAAAAAATCAAAGACATTATGATGTTAATTGATTCAATCATAGTTTCACACATCGTACTCGTTCTATACAAATAAGAAAAGTGCAGTAAAATAGCATCATGTAAAGTGGAGGCAGCATTTTAGGTGAACATGCGTTACCCCAAATCAGCTTATTTGAACTTGGATGATTATTGCTTAACACGGTCATTGTTGTAGATACTGTTATGAGAAGAGGCTGGGTCTTACTGTAAACGGGCTTTCAAGGAGTGTGCAAATGATATTATGTAGTATTGCTAGATGGATTCTACTCAGCTGCAATAATAAATCTCGTTGAAAAAAGCTCTGAGATCATAATGCTAACTAAAGTGTTTGAATAGGCAGTGGAAGTTTGTTTTTTTCACAAAGGATATAATTCGCTACAAAAATTAGCAATAGAGTGAATTGGGGAAATGTATCCTGCATCTTGGATGCACAAATACAAACATGTTATGGCGAGTGTAAATCGAGTTTTCACACTTCCCCTCACGAGTCATTTAACATGAGTCCCAGTTGCTGGCGAAAGACGACGAACTTCGGTCCGACGAGAGCCTTGGTAAATATGTCGGCAGTCATTTCTTCAGTTGGGCAATATTCGAGTTCAATATCCCCATTTTCGATGACTTCACGAATGTAGTGTTCTTTGATCGCTATGTGTTTTAATTTTTAATCTATAATGGGGTTTGTCGCCCAACTCTGTGCTGCCTGATTGTCTGTGGAAATGCAAATTTTGTGGTGTGGTATGTTACTGTCGTTTGCCAGGTTCTTCAAATGCATTGCCTCCTTCGCTGGTTAGTCAGAGCCATGTATTCGCTTTCTGCAGTCGATTGTGCAACGGTACGCTGCTTTCTGGACTCCCAGCTTATGGCAGATCCTGCAAACGTGAAGCAATGGCCGGTATACGACCTGCCATCGATGCAATTTCCCCAGTTAGCGTCTGATAGTCCAGTGATAGGATGTCCAGTCTTCCGATAGATTAGGCAAAGGTCTTTGGTACCTTTTAGATACCTTAGTACCCTTTTTGCTGCCAACCAATGTTCATTTCGATAACACGAATTAAATTGTGATTGGTAGCTCACTGCATATGATGTGTCTGGTCGGGTTGCGGTCGCTAAATACATGAGTGAGCCGATTAGACTTTGATACGGTACATCGGCCAGTTTTCCATCTGTTGGTTTATCCAATTTCAGTGGAAGCGTGCTGGGCCCATAACCTAAAGTGTTTGAATAGGCAGTGGAAGTTTGTTTTTTTCACAAAGGATATAATTCGCTACAAAAATTAGCAATAGAGGGAGGATAGGAGGGCGTCGGTGGTCTAGTGGACAGTGTACCCGACTGCGGTGATAGGATAAGAACCGTCTTGCGGGGACGCGCGTTCGAGTCTGGTCGCCAGCAGAAAGTTTTCTGTCTATTAGACGATCGGCAATCTCTCGTTCCAACCCAGGGCGGTGATGTTTGGGAAGCCATGAGCGAAATCATCAGAACAAATTCTGATCTCCCCTTAGGGAGACAGCTGATGACGTCCGCGACGCCAAGAATGGCAGTCGGACGAAAATTCAACCTGAAATGGTTGTTTACTTTACTTTTTACTACTTACTTTTTTTTGTTTTTTTCACAAAGGATATAATTCGCTACAAAAATTAGCAATAGAGTGAATTGGGGAAATGTATCCTGCATCTTGGATGCACAAATACACAAATTTCACACTAACCACAAAACACCTAAAGAAGCGTGAAATATATAAATTCTTTCTAAAATGTATTGAGTAGATATACTTAAAAGGAAATTATGCTTGAAGTAAAAGAATCGGATATTTTTTTTATACCGTCTACCTTCAGCATGAGTCTTTTTTGTTACAGTTCAACGTACATAGGCAACAAATATACCACCAATAATTGGTGTATGTAAACAATTATTGTTTGTCAGTTTCTCATAGTGGAGCGTCCTTTTCTTCACACTTTGGTGAAGGAAATCAGGAAATTAGTTTACATATTTCATACCATCCAAAACTACTTCTCGAAGTGCACTTGCATTTTACTGTATGAAGCATTAGTGCAGTCAGTACTCAGTTTTGGCATTCTCTGGTGGGGTAATGCGTACAGTAGCATGCTGGAACCTGTAAATGTAATCCAAAAAGCTATTTGGACGGTACTTCTAAAAAAAAACCTGGAGGTTCCCTCCTAGTACTGAGCTGTTTGACGAGGCCAAGGTTTTCACTATGAAATAACACTATATAAAGCACGCTCTGTTATATTTCCAGAAACACCCTGAAATTTTGGATACTAACAAGCCGAGCTAACATCGAGAACCCGTGCAAAGATACTCACAACCCATGCAGTGATACCCATCCCACCTAACCATTTACTATCTACTTCTCGCCATTTGCATCACAACTTGCCATACATTTTGAGGACAGTACCGGCCCCTCTGGCCCGTCCTCATTCCGTCAGCAGATCAGTATACAAAAAGTCTGTCTTCTCGTACCTCATTGCTGCCACTTCATAGGAATGCTATGATGTGCTGTATTTATACTGTTTAATTAATCAATTTTTACATTACCACATTTTTATGAAGCATAGTAGGTACAGATACGCATACACAAGGATACACATACACATACGCATACCCAGGGCTGTGACGTCACCGGCCACCCATCTCACCTTTCCCTACACTATTTCTCCAATCTCTCCGTTTTGAAGTACCTCTTACTGTTGTTGAAATTGAAACATTATTCCTCGTTGTCAGTACCAGTGCCTTTTTTTTCATCGATTCCCAAAAGACCAGGTTTCTCCAAATAGATCCCCAAAAGGATGGGGTTTGGCTTCCAACGAGCTGATTTTTTTTTTCAATTACAAATGCCTACATCTGTTCAACGCATTTTGACAGCTCAGACTATGAGCGAAATTTAATTACTGAATATATCAAGCCAGATGCTGTGCCATATTTGCTTTTAAATAAATTGGAAGTGTCTCAAGTACCTTAGCATCAACTAGTGACCGCATAAGAATCTCCCGATGTGGTGGCTTCTCCAACACAATGACCAACATTTCGAAGCCAACTAATTGACTCCTTTCTCTCTCCCGGAGGTGGCTCATGAAACCGCCAGAACATCTTTTGAAAACTCTGCAGGAAATGGAAAATCTTTTCAACAAATTTCAAGGGAACACAATAAATAAAGAAGAAACGTTTTCGCGACATTGACGGGAAGAAGGAAACTTAAAAAAAAAAACGTCTGCCAAGTGGGTGTGGCACATAGCTTCCTCGTATCCATAACCCGATTATATAGATGATCCAATGTATAGTAGTTAATCTGAAAACACCAATCTTAAAGTACCTTTCACTACCCTCATAGGGGACCATCTACACGCTAATCTGGACAATACTAGAAAATTTCATCAAATTCGGACGAAAAATGTAAGTGCGGTAGTTTTTAGCTTGACAAGGATTCGAACCTGGGACTCCTACGTGGGAATCCAGAGCATTGCTGACTGACCCATCAAGGGGGTGGTTGAATGGGGTTTGAGATCCTCACCTCACACGCCACTGTTACGGCTGTTACAAGGATTTTACGTTTGCGCATGCGCAGGGGCTACTGTAAATTTTAAGGCCTTGATTTTCATTGGGGACCATCTACAACCTAATCCGCGTAATCCCTGAAAATGTCATCGAAATCGGGTAGAAATTGTGGAAGTTACGTCTGTTACAAGCAATTCACGTTCGCGCATGCGCATCGGCTACTATCAATCCGGGGGTGATGATTTTCATAGGGGACCATCTAAACTCTAATTTGTAAAATCCCTGAGAATTTCATTGAAATCGGATGGAAAATGTGGAAGTTACGGCCGTTACAAGGAAATTCACTTTTGCGCATGCGCAGTCGCTTCTGTCAGTCCGAGGATGATGATTTTCATAGGTGACCGTCTACACATCAACCCGCACAATCCCTGAAAATGTCATCGGAATCGGATGAAAAATGTAGAAGTTATGGCCGTTACAAGGAATTCACGTTTGCGCATGCGCAGTCGCTTCTATCAATCCGGGGATGATGATTTTCATAGGGAACCGTCTACACACCAACCCGCACAATCCCTGAAAATTTCATCGAAATCGGATGGAAAATGTAGAAGTTATGGCCGTTACAAGGAATTCACGTTTGCGCATGCGCAGTCGCTTCTATCAATCCGGGGATGATGATTTTCATAGGGGACCGTCTACACACCAACCCGCACAATCCCTGAATATTTCATCGAAATCGGACAATAACTTCGTATAGTTATGCGCGTTACAAGGAATTCATGACAGACACACAGACACACGGACACACAGACACACAGACACTGAACCAAAATTGTTCAGAAAGGTCTAAAACGCAAAACGCGAGTGAAAATTTTGATTTTGGAGAACTTTTTTCTTTCGTCCTTGAAAAGTGAAAACAAAGCTTCCGCTACCTTGGTAGACTCGGAAGCAAAAACGAGCTGGCTCCAGAAGCCGTCGTTACCAAAAAATGAAAACAGATTTCTAATTAAACTCACAATAATATTGTTTTCGTAAATTTTTTTAGCGTTACTGAACAAAATGCGAATTTTATTTTTTGCGATTTTGCGTTATTTTTTGAAATTGTAATTTTGGTTTATTATTTTCAATAATGAACCTTTGGAATCGGTCAAGAAAAAACATTTTTAACACCCCCTCAAAACTTGTTGGTTTACGTTTCAAGGTAGGATTCTACGTAGAATCCAAAAATCGAAAAAAAGTTTGGCCGTCCGTCCGCCGTACGCGGCACTTTCCACACTTAGCATTGACCGATTTTGCTGAAATTTAATATGTAGGCTCTATTTGGGGTCTAGTTGTGCCCCGAAGATTTTGGTGGATACAATTTTTGAATTTTTATGAGACCACGCGAGGCCCTGTAGGACAAACCGTTCGCTCCCTACGAGAATTTAAGGGTTGGACGTACGATAAATCAGAAATAAGAGTGTGAATCGCAAAAGAGGCCTAATCCCCGTTCAAATTATAGCTGACCGAAATTGCGATCGATGTTTTTGTTCATGTTGGATGGTTGGTGGATTCGCAGACGAGTGATCTACATAGAAAAATAATAAACCATTGTGTAATAATTCGCAGCTTTTTCTTATACATACATACCAAACTGTTCCCTGTATCCATACAAACAAACCTATGTGATATCAGTCCAAGTCAAGTAAGGTTGCTCTAAATAAATTCCTACAATGTTCATTAGTTTAGTGTAAGTTAATAGCCAAAGAACTTTTTATGAGCATCAATCATGTAGGTACATTTACTAGAACTTCTGAACAGTTTACGATAAATGTGGGATCAGACTCATCTCAACAATAATATTAAGCATCAGGTCAATTTAAACCAAGTGGTAAGCGATAAAACTCTTCCACTCGATGTAATTCATTTAATATTTCAGGCAAGAAATAGTGACCCCCCCTCCTCACCTTTATCCACCATAATATGGTGGATAAGATGATATATAATGATATTATGATATTATATATTATAATGATATTATATATATAATATATAATATATAATATATAATATATAATATATAATATATATATAGAACTAGATAATAATATAATTCTATCTAAATATATAATGATCATAAATATCTAATATCGATATAAAATATATATATCTAATATAATACATCCATAATATCCCTGTATAATCTAATATATATATATATTATATAATATGTAATATATAATAAATATATAATATGTATTATATATACCTATATTATATATATCATATATTATATATATATATTATAATGATAATGATTTATCATTTCTAGTGGCGTGGGAGCCTCGAATTTGAAGAGCTTTTGAAAACCCATGATCTACGATACACAACATGCGAATTCGAGTTCACCCCCCCCCCCCCGCAACCATTAACTGCCCGTTTCCCACACTTAAAAGGCAAAATTCGAAATTCCGGCGATGTAGTGCACAACTAGATAGTCTTCCGCGTCGAACACAAAAAGAGCCACGAAAATCGGTTGAAAATTGAGGCCTGGGCAGAGTACACAAGATTATGCCCAGAAACGCACGTTTTTGAGCATTAACCCCCCCTTTTCCCCTCTTAAAAGGCAAAATTCGAAATTCCGGCAACGTTGTGCACAACTAGATAGTTATCCGCGTCGAAGAAAAAAAGAACCACGAAAATCGGTTGAGAACTAAGGCCTGGGCAGACGACACAAGATTTTGTCACACACACACACACACACAGACATACACCTATGGTTTTTTTCGCGGATTTGGATTCAGAATGGTCTAAAACAAATTAGGTACCTATTGTGTGGTTATTTTTTTTTTCTGTTGAGTGCTGTCCTCCTTCACTCCAGATCGATCGCATAAGGACGCCCAAGTCTTTGTGTGGGACGTCCTAAAAACTAAAGAGGAACCGAATGAGTAGTGAACAACATAAGGAATTCTGCACTAGTCGGTAAGACGGTAGGCTCATGGGTGAATGATGACGTCATCATCCCAGGTCCCTCGGCTCGTGACCCTTACCGTGTAGTCTAGTAACCGTGGGTATACAGTAACCTAGTTGTTTATGAAATGATTGTAGAATCTACAATCATTTCATAAACAACTAGGTTACTGTATGTGTGTATTCATCTGATGAATTGAGAAACTAGATGCATAAGAGAAGAAGATATAATATAAGAAGAGAAGATATAATATAATAAGTAAATGTACCTTTTTATAAATGTAAATATTTCGGAAACATATCATTATTCATTCATTCCTCGTGGGGAATAAGCAATAGGTTCAATTCCCTACCCAGTAACAAACCGATTCGGATATATTGGCACGGGGCGTTACCGAAACCAGTGAAAATTATGAGAAATGTAGAAGCCCGAGCCGCTTCGTTCGTTCGGATTCAGTCGTTGGGAGGAACGACGGCCGAAAACCAAATTGTTAATGATTGTTGAAAGCCGCGTAATTATAAATGATCTGCCATCACGAGTGTATATCACATGAGGATTATGTGCGCCCCGTGGCGGACAAATTACCGTCGAGGACGAGAAGAGGTGAGGTTGGTGGGGCGCAGGAATGAATAGAGGGGCATAGATTCCAGTTAGTGAGGCGCTGTACTCGCACCGTTCCACCGAACAACCTCTCCGTCACGCAGGCAATTTACTATCTCGAATCCTACTCGAACGCAAAGATCAGGAAGGTAACAGTCGAACTTACAAGCAAATAGTAAGAAGACTGAGATTGTGAATACGAATAATACGATCGTAGGTTGGAAACTTCATCGTACTGATTACGCCATTCCTGACAATAATTCATTTTGTCCAAAACAACATCAGTAGGGCCGTATAAATCATGAAAAGTACGTGATTTGGCAAAATTACGACAAGGAGCGTTGAGAACGAGAACCCCACCAGTCAAGGGGGTTTCATGCAGCAAATCAGTGGGATTTTTGTCGCTAATCTTCATCATTTCAAACTCCTCCGACCTTCAACTTGGCAAGAAAAATGGAGGCCAACCGAACGCTCCAATATTTTATTTTGAATGCCAAATAGAGATCACCGTAAACTTCAATGTATTGCGGTGTAGGCTTTGATAACATTTGTCGAGTCACAAGAAATAAGAAATACTCAAAATTCTACCTGAGACCGCTAACAGTCCCCAAACACAAATAATTTTGGGAAACAAAGTTGACCAAAACCTCGAAAAATATCTACTGAGAACTCTGGCTACGAAAACTTTTAACTGAGAACGACGCAACAATGTCGTTCCTAGTCTCATACTATTAGGTCCTTTGAGGGGATAAGAAACGAGTCGAGGCACTTGAAGAGTAATTAAAAAGGTTGAAATAAAATAAATAGTCCTTTCAGCGAGAGGAAAGGGTATAACAATAAAATAAAGGCAGAATCGACCTCCTCCAGACAGACGGTTCTAAGGCCTAAAGCGGAGGGGGTTGGTTTGTGAGGATTGAAACTCCGTGTCGGGGAGACAACGAATCTTTGTGTCGACTTTGAAGAAGACTACGAGGCCAGTACTAAAGAGAGAAGGAACAAAGAAAGTTGACGCTGTAATTTTATTTTCATTCGCTGGAACTGGAACGTTCAGGCGGGCGGATACACAAAAAGGTCTCCCACGAGTAAACCACTGAATGCTCCACAAGCATTACCGAGAATAACTACGAATTGTGACGCTAGCGATAAACATTTAAGTTAACTAAAGTTAAGGCTTCCCGAAATGGTGCTCCGTAGGATGTATCCAGTGTTTCACGGTATCCGATTATACATATTATGTAATTATTTTTATCAGCTCTGTTGACATTATCCTAAGGTTTTTGTTATTGAATTGATTGGATTTGAAATATTGAAATTCAATCTTAAAAAAAAAATTGTTTCAGCTATACTTAAGAAAATTAAAATATTATCTGAATGAGATAATAGTCAGCCTAGTAGGTGGCTCATAGATGGAATCGTTAAAATTATACAATCAACCTCCCCCCCAGTCTTGAAAGTATTAAAAAACTAAAAAAATAGGTACTTCCCTCGTCTTACCGAACTCATAGAGCACCCACAAGTACATTGTTATTTTTTCAATTTTCTGTATGCCATAACAACATAAATTTTATCCACAGGATATGTTTTGAAAATTCCAGTAGTTCATAATAGTGCTCTCCTCGTCACTCCGAAATCATGGAGTACCCACACGTATATTGTCATTTTTTTATCAATCGTCAGTACACCACACCAACATACTGTATGCACGGCGTGCGAATATGCTACGACTACATACATTATTCATGTTCTACTTGTCTCTACGAAATCATAGAGTACCCTCTTGGCTATTGCATTCTTGGGAACAACGAATGTAAATATGCAGGTTTTCATAATTTGTGTAACTGGTTTATAACTTGATCTACAATGTTTAATTTCTAAAATCATACTTAAATCAGACATTTCGCACTACCAATTTATGCAACTATTAATAACAAATATTATGCGAGTAATTTTCAAAAACACTTTTTTTGCCTATGTTCTGAAATTTGGACCTCTTTGGACTCCTGGGTTGTCTGAAATTCCTGGCTAACAAACTCGTCTTTTCAAACTACACGTACTCACGTTGATTCTTTCATGAACAATTTTGCAAAAATCCAAATTTTCTCAAATTAATTACTCAACGGAGTGACAGACTATGGAGAGTGGCGGTCTATTACGGATTATGGAGTGACGTAGACCTTTAGGTTACCTATATAATACAATACACATACATACACACACACATACATACACATACATATCATTTTTGGAAAAACTTCAAGGATCGTTTTGGAATGTTGTAAATCAGATTTCAGCAGGAAAAAAAATCAAAAAACTCCAAGCCAAAAATTTCAAGATTATTGGAATAGCTCTATTCCCTTTGAAGTTCGCTTAAAGAAGACACAAAGGCTCCCAAAGATGAAAATTCTTTTGATTTATTTTCTATAATGAACTATTGGGATCGAGTAAGAAAACATCTTTTCTCACCCCTTAAAATTTGATTTTTACGTGTCAATCCGAAAATATGTAGAATCCGAAAATCGATTTTAAAAAAATCCGTCCGTCCGCCATCCGCCGTATGCCGTACTATGGCCGTAACTATGGTTGGTAGGTAGAGTTTTTCAATCATATGAGTGTAACTCTACAGGATGTGGGAACCTTCGCTTTTACTTTTGGCGTACGAAAAAAAAATGTTTTCAAAAACCGTGTTCGAACTTGGCTTTGCTGGTTTAGATATTTGGGTTCGCATCGGTCCATGTGTAAAAATCTTTGTGACAGGAAGATCACTTGATACAGACATTAGGATTTAGACGAAATATCACGGGATTGTGGGACTTGGGCTCCTCATGGTCCCCTATGATTTGCATCGCTCTCCAAACGTTCCAAACATAATTTTCTTAAGAGGTTCAAATGTAGAGTCCCAGTAAAATTGGACGATTTGGCTAATTGTCGGTAAATTTCTTGTTGGGCGATGACTATACGACTCTTCTATCAATTCCATTGTGACTGAATCATTGTGAGCCAGACGTTTCATTTTAGCAAGAAGCATAACTTCTACAGTACAGAGTTCCATTGGTTCGATACAATTCATGGTCAGGCTGGTTGTATCCAACTTATTGCTGTATGAATTTCATAGCCTCGGTTAAGTGATGTTCTCTGGTCATCCGTAAATGTGCAATCCTCCAAGACTTTATTCCAGACAATCTCAGAATTTATGATTTGGAAACATTTTTGGCAATCCCACTGGAATTAACGCAGAAGAGCCACTGCACAACCATCTCGCAAGCCTAAATTTTACAATAATTATCCTCTTATTCCAAGGATAGTAGTAAAGATCGTGCGACGTCCGTCGCGAAGGCCTCGTTGATGTTGCTCTGTCAATCTCATTCCAATTAGGCTCTTGGATTATGTTATAATGAGGTTTTCAAATAGAGTGGGTAGATGTTGGCGGCCTGTTTGTTTTGGTGGTGTCTGTCTAATCTGTTGTTTACTGTTCAGCCGCTGATGCCAAATCACCAAGTCAAGTTGCACGGGAGAGCAGCGCGTACAAGTGATAAAACTTTATTATCAAAATAAAACGTTTCGAGCGATCGCCCATTTAGGCCCTGCACAGTTCTCCAACTTTTGGTGGACAAATTCAAGACGATCGGTTTGGTAAACAATCAGTCAACTCCCGTAAGTCAAAGGAACGCCTGATCTGCTTAAAGACCACCGCGGTCTATGAAAGTTTTCTGGAGAACGCAGGGCAGCCAATCCCTCGCCGTGCTCAAGAAATGTTGCCTTTTGCCAACATCAACTTGGCGTATCTTGACTCACAGTCGTACATGATCCAACTTACCCAGAAGCTGAAATGACCTTCGACAATGGCGTTTGTTCGCTGAGCAGTTTTGTTAGCCTGCTACGGAGCTTTGGAAGAGGACCACAATTTTTGAAGAAAAATCATATTTGGCTAAGAGGCGCATTCTTGGATGAATGGATATGTACAAGCAAAATTGTTGTAAATGGGACACTGCCAAGTTCATCAGATGACGATTAATCCATAAAAAGTAACAGTGTGATGCGGATTTTGGGTCGGTGGCGTCATTGGTCCTTATTTTTCTTTTTGAAGACGTTTGTGAGGACATTACTTTTAACTTTGAGCGCTATGGAGCGATATTAACCAATCTACTTTGGCCCCATTTGGACGACAAGAACGTAGACGACACATGCTTTCAGCAAAGCA
The DNA here is from genome assembly GCA_009739505.2 of Apolygus lucorum. NCBI lineage: Eukaryota > Metazoa > Arthropoda > Insecta > Hemiptera > Miridae > Apolygus > Apolygus lucorum. The sequence goes on along the minus strand of CM019167.2, from coordinate 54,732,704 downwards.
GTGCTACGTGCCACACAGTGAGATTACACATCCCTCACAGAGGGGAAAAGAATTGGCCACCAAGATCGCGCGATTTTACCCCGTAAGACTTTTGTTCGGGGTTTCCTGAACTAAATATGGGTACTTTTCCGTTATATCCCCCCCCCCCCCCAGTCTGTCTTCAACAGGCCCGCCCGGTGTTTCTAGGCATTCCGTCTTACTTACAATACATATTTACGTCGAATCCGGCACAATTTCAAGCTGTGGGAAGGAATTATAATATTTTAAAAAGAAGGAAAAACAAGAATTACCGAGTCTTTAGAAGTTGGCAATGTCGGTGAGGATTTGTTGTGGTTTGATTGCCTCCACATAAATTCGCACAAATAGGTATCGAGTAATGAATTAGCTGTTCGGCATTTTCTTTGTCTTTGTCCTCTGTGAAGAGATGTCTGTAAACCAACCGATTCACAGGGAGGGTATTGGACCCAAGCAAGCGCGCAGCGCCCGTGGTCAATGACTTTACCCCCTTGTTTTTCCAAGAATTCACCGATGTCTCTTTACTCCCTCAAACTGACCGTACATTAGTTTATTAAAATGTGAAAAGGAATCATTACCGGTGCCTAGAAACATCGGGCGGGCGTGAAAAAGTCGCGAAACAGACTGGGGGGGGGGGGGGGGTTATAACGGAAAAGTACCTAAATATGATGCGGTAAATATGCTATGTACTACGTTGCTGTACATCGAGCAATTTTGAACTCATCAAGGAGGGGAAATCCCGAAATTCGTTTTAAATGATGAAATCCCTCACATTCACCTCGTTTTTTTTAAACAAGTTACCAAACTTTTTTATTCCTCCGTTTTCGAACGAAATGGAAGGAAAAAAATTGAAAAGCTGAGCCACATCTGCGAATAATATCGAGGCACCCATGGCCCTGTGAGAAATGGACTAATAAAGATTGTTTTTAATGGCACTAGATTTGCATTTACGGTTGAGCAGTAGGATGGGAAAGGCATTGGAGCTGGTGTAGTATATCCTTCGGGTGCAATATTTTATATAGCCCGCTCCCCCGACTCATATTAGGCCAATTAACAAGGCCGTGCCCGGACCCTTATAATCCTGCTCAAATTGATGCGTTAATGCGGGTTTTTGTGACTAAGGGAGGAGCATTGTGCCTTTCTGAACTCATTCGTTATGTATTTGTCTTTTTTCCTGTTTACCTGAAAGCTTTTGCGTCTTTAAATTTTCACCCGACCGCGGCTCTAGTGCAAAGGAGAGTAATTTGTCTCGTTAGACCTTCTTATGCACTTTCACCCGGCAAAGGCATTGAAAAGAAAGCAATGTTTTCTTATTGGGAGAAAAAAGAAAATGCTACCAGAAATAAAAATTTCACTTCCTCCCTTTCTTGGTTTCCAGTCTGGATGTATGTCGGTAAATCTTTGCATCCGTTGAAAGTACGCTAACGTACGGTCCGATTTCAAATAAATATAAGGATCGAAAGGGTTTTGCCCTGGGTAGTCCCCTGTGAAGCTCATACGCATTTGGGGGGTCCTTTTCATCTATCAGAGAGCTACAGATAGGGGTTCGGCAAGGCTCCTTCCTGGGCACCTACTATTATTGTATTCACAAATGAGTTGCCAGGATAGGTTAGACTTGTCTCCTGTAGCACCTTGATTGTCTGTCAGAACCATATTGTATGCCAATGATGTGGCAGCACTGATATCTTCCTCCACCCCAGACCTGTGCAGGGATGACATGAAAGCAGCTACGGAGTCAGTACCGCAGTGGTGTAAAACCAATCGAGAGATACTCAAACAAAGCAAGAACCAGGCCTTGCACTTTGGGCGAGGGGAAGCGACCCAGCCGAAGCCACACTAAGTGTCTGCGTAGATGAGTCGATACGCTGAGTGTGCACCGCAACCCAGTCGCTTACGAATACTGTCTAGTTGTTTGGACTACATTCGGCGCATGTTCTAAGAAACGTGTATTTACTTAGACTTTTTCGATTCAAGCCTCAGATATGGAGTACAACTCCAAGGAAACTCGGGTGATTGGGAATGGGTATTTGTCCAGCAATAACCTGCTACACCCATATTGGCAGGAGTATCACCTGGAACGCATGACAGGCCTCATTTCAGCTATTTTACCTTGGCCCTACTTGTCCGCATCAAAGCACGTGAGCAGCTGTATACCCGGCAGGGGGGCGGCTATTCTCATAATACGAGTGTTAATACCTCGGGATAACCCAAAAAAAGTGTTAATACCTAAGTGTTAAAAGTGTTAATAACTCGGGATGAATGAAAAAAGCTGCAAACAACAAACATAGACTAGCCCTGTCTCAAAATGGAGGTTCTTTCTATCAAAATTTTAATTAGAATTCGATTGGGAACCTCCGGATAATATGGATGGCACATACCATTCAACATTGTAACCACTAAACTTACGGAGCTTCGTCAACAAACTGCGCAAGTCTGTACGGTTATTTAATAATTAGCACTGTGTTCCCTTGAAACTTAAGCTTTGTACTGCAACCGTTCGGATGAAGAAGTACTACACTCAAGAAAACACAATTCAACAACTGACCTCTTACTTTCTATAAAAGTGTCAACTTACCTCACATTCTTTGCTCCTCTTATTTCGGCGCTGACAAACTAGTTGTTATTGGCGTAAAAATCGTGCAACACGACAATATCAATATACGGAATTTTTTCCAAGGAATCCACCTCGAAACCCTCGTCGATGGCTCTTCTTTTTGGCATATCGACATTTTATATCAATATTCAGGCACATAAACGAAAAAAGCGTTACGTACAGTTGGTTTTCTGATGATTTCCACTTACAACCAAGTCGTTGCTATGGAATTTTATCTTCGTCATTCGTGTTCATAGAAAAATCGTTAACCATTCGTTGGGAAGCCCTAAATTCATACAAAAATGATATACTGCCAAAACTACTGTAATTATGGAAGAAATTGAGATGTATCCCTGAGTCAAAAGAACTGTAAACGACATTCGCGGCAAGAGCTTTTTTACACGTCAACAAACAATGATGGAGAAACCAGATTATTTTTGGTAGGTAGGTAGCGGGAAAAAGTGAGGACATCAAATGTCCCAATGTGTTGCAGATTCGTATACAAGCGTTTATTATAAGCTTCTTGAAACTTCACAGTGAACATTATCTTTTCCAAACCAATCAACTAATAAATTATGGTAAATACCGGTATAAACTATGGTATGGTAACTACTCGGACCCCACTGAAAATATAACGTGATGATTGACATGATAACTCAATGACCGTAAAAGTAACGCAAGATTTTAGCGTCAAAGCAACAACAAGAAAAACAACCAAAATATGCTTCAAAACATTCAATTTAAACGACTAATTCAGACATGTAAAGCCTGAAAAATATATTTCAAATTTTTTTAATGATCACCATTATTTTGCAACTATAATATAGGCAATTCAAGTCAGAAACATGGATATATTATATCCATGTTTCTGACTTGAATTGCCTCGACTGCAGTGATCTCAACGCACTCTATCGTGAGATTCTCGTTTAGAGATGACGTAAGAGGAGTGTCCCGCCAACATAAGGACGGTATTTGAGAACGAAATTTCTTCATTTAAAGACGGCTAAATTAAATGGAATTTCGAACTGCAAACTACTACAAAAACGTTTCCAAGTGCGCTAAATTCGAATCTGACGTCAAAAACACGAAATTCCGACCCATGCAACTTCCCCATTGTATAGACCTAATTGATGTTGTATACGTGTGAATCAGGTGCGAGTTGATTTCAAATAACGTCATTCCAGTTTACTGACATGATACTCAAACAGGAAACGACTGGAACGTGTCATGATATTTAATGGATCTCAATTTGATTCAATTCGTTTTAAGTCTCTCTCCTTGAAATTCTAAAGCTCTGCTCTCTAAAACTGTACTTCAGGCCACGGCTCGCTCGAAATTCATTTAGCTTCATCTGTGTACGAAGTCTCTTCATATTTAATAACTAATTGGCCTCCCTGAGTGGTCGATTGACTGATAGGAATTCAATGCGAATGCTGCAGCTGTGGTGAGAGTCGTCATAGACTTGTCCCATCACGTACGAAGTTTTTTATCTCAAATAATACAAAACTGAGTATGTAGGATTTGCGATCCATCTAATAGGATAACGAGTAGAAACCAGGAATGGGGTCGACTGATAAATGGGCAAAATACGATGAATTGCTCCATCAGAACTCGTATGAATAATATCCGCGCGTTAGGAAATGTTCTTAAAGCATCTGTTTAGAAAAAATTGTTTACATACTGGTACATTGAATAAAAATTAATATAGGTATATTTTTCATGTCAATACACGAAGCAAATTTAAACTGATAAGTGGAGTCTTTTTAACGAAATTAAGTTCACCACTCATTAGTTTGAGAAAAAAAACCCTACCAACATTTCAGAATCGTACGAGTTACGCGATACTTTGCTGGGGTCATACTCTCGCAGTAAAACAAAAAATATTCAAATGCAAGCGGCACTCAACACACTAGTGGACGCTATGCAGTACTCCGTACGACAGCTGTCTAACTTCTGAAGCAGGGCAGTAACTCTTGATGTGACTTCCAATGGTCATCCTATACAAATGGCACGCCCCACTAGGTACTCATCAGTTTTAAGGTCTGAAAGTGAAAAGTCGCGGGTGCGGCATGCAGTCCCGCTAGCGTCCTTGTACGTGAGAGAAGGCCAATAGCAAGCCCCGGTGGGTTTTTGATTCTCTACATACGTGTTACAATGTATATGATTGTGCATTTATTTCATGCATCTACTCTTGTATATTTGGAGCCACTCTATAATCTCTTCCTGGTAATTTTGTGTGAGATCTGCTTATACCCGTACATTAGCGATTCCTGAACAATTTTGGTTCCTGGTCTGTCTGTCTGTGTATCTGTAATGCAATTCTCGTAACAGCCATTACTTCCACATTTTCCATTTGATTTCGAAGAAATATGGTGGTAGGTATTTAGAGATTGTTGTTTTGAGACGCGCTGCAATCAATGCATCATCTATACAATCGGGTTATGAATACGAGAGAGCTACGAGCCACACCCACTTGGCAGCTACTTTTTACTAGAAGTTTTGATTTGTATTACTAGTTTCATAGGTATTTCCATAATATTTATAATTTCATGAATGAATCTCGAACTGAATTTTTTATGTCACTAATAAATTCGAATGTTTATAATGTCTAGCTATTTTCATCATTTGACATAATATTATCTACCTTTCCTATCCGTCCTATTCATTGAACATAGATTCTTATACCCAAAAATAGTGAGAAATAGTGGAAAATTAATGTGCGGTACAGAGTACCTCTAGCTTACACTAAAGTGACAGCCAACACAGTGCCCACTAGTGGCTGAAATAATTAATATTCATTCAAATTTTCTAGTCATCATTAGTCCACCACTTTCCTCTAGTCATTGTAGTTTAGGTACCTCCAGTTTGAGGCCGTCGTCTACGGTGTACCGGTCGGGGTGTCTTGGCCCGTCCTTGGTGGATTTACCTAGTTTGTAATTAGTATGTTATTATAAAACTGGCAGTTGCACATTATGGGTATACTGTCTGGGAGCCGACATGGTGGGTGGGTCCGGGCTCGGCTGGGTACTCTCTGCCGGGCTCTGCTGCTTTTGTGGCTTGGAGGCTTCTTTTTACTTTTCTCTCTCCCCCCCCCTTTGTATTACCTACGTGTTACCTGTCTTGCTATAACTTGATCCCCATTGCTTTGTACCTATAATGCACAATGTGTTATACGACAAAAAAAAAAAATTCATTCAATAGATTCACCTCATTTCAACTACCACTGACAATCCCTACCCCGTCCTACCGAACAAACCCTACCATTTTTATATTTATTTGTTCTTAAATAGGCTGAGAAGTGTAAACATTAACAGTATTCAGATCTATTTTAAATGACATTGGCTATAGGGTTAAGTATTTATAAGTACTAAAATTTAGTACTTATAAATACTTAAACCTATAGCCAATGTCAATTAAAATAGATCAGAATACTGTTAGTGTTTACACTTCTGTATATTTATTATACAGAGCAGGACAGAATAATATTCTGTAGAACCATACTATGGTTCAATAATTACAAGTGGTAAGTGTAGAGAATAGGACTGAGATGGTCCAAAAATAACAAGTAGTAAGTACACAGCACATAGATGGTAGAAGAATTCAATCGATCGTGTGTAAATCAATATTTGAGCTGATCACTTCAGTAAAGCGCTGCAAATTATTTCACAAAGGTTTATTATTTTCCCGTATAGATCACTGGTCTGCAAAGGTCACTACTGGTCACTACTGGTCTGGTCACTACTTTGCCATTGTCACTATTTTTTTTTCTTTTTTACCTACCCACTACATTCACAATGAAGTTTGTTTGGAAGAAATGAACTCTTCAGACTCGATTCGAAACTTACTACACAACAAGTAAAGTTTTATAATGGTGAATTATTATAATTATTAATAAGGCTGAAATGTTGCAAAGTTGAAATTAAAATTTTAGCACATTTAATGAATATTGAGCAAAATAAGATGCCAATAAGCACGCGGTGCTCCCCGACGGTCACCCATCCACGTACTAACCATGCCCGACGCATCTTGACTTCGGTGATCGGACGAGCGCCGGTTCGTTCTGCGTGGTATGGCCGTATACTTCCCATAAAAAATCGAGATCAGTCTTTGACGGTTACAATCTACCAGAACTCATAATAAAACCGTCATTACTGCTCAAAATGTTAAAAAATCCACTTACCTACAGCAATCCTGTTTTGGTCAGCTAAAATTTGAACGGAGATTAGGCCTCTTCTGCGATTCACACTCGTGTCTCTTATTTATCGTAAGTCCAACTCTTTTTTGTCCTACAGAGTTCCACATGGTCTCTAAAAATTCTAAAAATTCAATACCAATTCAATATATATTAAATTGATGGAAAAACAATACGTTTATTTCGAAATTTTTTTGGGCTAGGGCGTTTCCAAAATTTCAACCTTCATTTTTCAACCCTCAGAAGTGACATCAACGAAAAGCTTCGGAGCACAACTAGACCTCGAATGGAGCCCATATACCAAATTTCATCAAAATCGGTTCATGTGCCGCGTACGGCGGAGGGCGGACGGACGAAAAATGTTTTATTTGATTTTCGGATTCTACGTACCTTGAAACGTAAACCAACCAATTTTGAGGGGTGGGGGGTAATTATTTTTTGTTTTTTTGGTCAATTCCAAAGGTTTATTATTGAAAATAATAAACCAAAAAAATTTTTTTCCAGGGTGTAGAAGTAGGTCATAAAACGGAACACATCACTTGTTAACAATTGAGGGTTCAAATGAAAGGTAATTAGAAAATTCATGGTGGATCCTTGAATCAACTGAATATAGAAAATCTTAGGTCTCTTGATTTTGGGGATTTTGGCTCCTCAGTTGTACGTTCGCTCCAAATACCCCGGAGTACGAGTATCCTGCTTCGCCCTCTCATTTTATTCTCGCTCACACCGCGTTATCTTCTTAAAGTCTCTATTTTAAAAAATATCCGACGACTCAGTATTTTCGTTTTGTCTGTTCACAGTACCCATTTCCGACGTTCAAGGAGTTCTTGGCAAGAAAACCGCTCTTCCATGCGACATCACAGCTCGAGACAAAGATGACGCAGTCTACATGGTTCTATGGTTCAAAGACTCCGACGGAGAACCTTTGTACAGGTATGAGACTTTTATACGTGTTTTTGCGCTCTATATTCTCTAGAGATGTATCCGAATACTCTTTCAAGTTGTAGTTCAGAGAAACTTTATATATCAGACGAGCGCTCCATTCTTCAAACGACGAATACCCTTCATAATTACGAAAGTCTCTCCAAGATCCAATATATATTTTATCTGCAGGTACTACAATACCTCTAAGATACATTGAAATGTAGTCACCAAAAATACGGACAATAGTTTCCATGTTTCTTTCTCAGGTGGTATTCAACCCATTCACGAGGGAGTTTGGTCCATTCTAACCGCTAAGCGGAGTATCTGGTGGTTTTATTTCCTTTTATAACCTTCTTAGTATTGATGCCTTTTATCTTGTTTTGCAGATTCGTGAGTTTTGACTTTTTTGTGTTCTTATTTCTGACCGTGAGAGAGAAAAAAACTCACAAGGAATCAACATGCATATTTGTTTACCTTGAAATGTAAGTTTCTTAAAATGAAATCTTGTGGTTAGGCTGACCAGAATCCTTCGATCGTTTTTCAAAGAGTTTTCAAGAATAATGAAGATATGCAGAGGACTCAAAATTTTTAGCATGGACATTTTTTCTACTTAAATCCGTTTCAGAACATTCTAAAACGATTCCCGAAGTTTTTCCAAAAATCATGATGTATATGATAGGGTGTTACATTTGGTGACGGAATCGGCTCATTTCCACCAAAAATTGCCTCCTAGTAATTTTTAGAGGCTTCGTTTTCGAGTTATTTCACGTTTAAGATTTTTTCGTGTTTTCGACCTCATCTCAGTAAAACGGCTATAACTCCCCGAATTTTCATGCAAATTCAAATTTGATTACTTCTTTGAAAAGAGCGTAAAATTTCCTATGTTCTCGACGGAAAAAAAACATTTTTTAAATGGGAAAAACAGATGAAAGATGGACTTGAAACGAAAAATTGGTAAAATCTTGGAAACCTTAACGTTTTTCAAACACTCATAAGTTCGGTAATGCGGCATTTGAATTGTTTCCTGCACGCCTGAAAGATGCGCCAAAATCGTTTCTTTCTGAAAGTGGGACTTATCTAGGAAATTTGTGTTTGAGCGTGGAAAAACGTGAATTTTGGTTTATTATTTTCAATAATGAACCTTTGGAATCGAATAATAAAATTTTTTTTAACACCCCCTCAAAAGTTTGATGGTTTACGTTTCAAGGTACGTAGAATCTAAAAATCGAACCTTCATTAGGAAATTTGATTACTGGTTGCTTAGGAAGCGAAACTGAGTACAACTCGAAGAATCGAACAACGATCGCATTTTGGTCAACCAATATTTCAACAGAGATTAGGCCCCTTTTGCGATTCACACTCGAGTTTCTGATTTATCGTAAATCCAACCCAGAAGTCATGGGTTCTTCCATCTCCAACAACATCTTCAAAACATACTCCAATCATACAGAAGGTATGTTGGTATAGTATATTGAAAAAAATGTATATAGGTTAAAATAAAAATTATATACCTACGTGTGCGTACTCTATAAGTTCAAGATGACAAGGAACATTTTTTTTTTAAATTTTAACCAAGGGGTTGATTTTTACGTTTTGTGCTATGTGCCGCACCTACAAGACTGAATACTTTCTCAAACAGCTGATATTTCGATGTTCCGAACCATGGATTTCGAAATTTCTTTGAAAGTTCGCTCAACAACTCATGCTGCATGATTTTCTCTCTCGGTGATATGAAACAAAATGTTCACTCTAACTTTGACGTTATGCTGTTATTTCAAAAGACTATCGCCATTTTTCTCACTTAAAATATTTTATGTTTTTAGTCTCAGAAATCCAAGATGACCGTACAGAATCCATCACATTGTTTTGTGAAATTAACAAAAGAATGTCTTTTGTAGAAAATTTTTTTGGGGCCCAATTCCACGTCGAGATTTATTTAATTTTCATAGGTGTTTGTAAACAGTTCACCTAACTGAATTTTTATTGGGACACTTGTTCTCCAATTACTTATTTGTTAGAAAAATGTTCATTGTGCGTGTTTATTTATTTTTATTGATTTGAGTACGTCATTCAATTAATTGTCCGTAAGAATTTCAGTACTGCCGCAAGGTAGGTAGATAGCACTACTTTCAGATACGATCGGAACCCCATCTTCCATATTTATTCGGTACCATTTTTGGGTTATTTCTGAAGAGTTGAAAATGTAAGACCTGTACTTCTCAAAATAGTACCTCTGGTCACCCTACTCATAAACCTCCGTGGGACATTGATTTTATAAATGTCGGTAACTAAGCTGTTGGTTAAGGGAAGAGAAAGTGAACGGTCGGGAGAGTTCAATTGCGATAATTAGATGCTATCAGTAAATTAGATCTTGATAAGGTGGTCCCTTCATGAAGCAGGATTACTTTTAAGCGATTTCCCTTAAGGTATTTTGGGGATACCTGATGCTATTCCAGTCGCTTCTGGTCCTTTCCTATTAGTACCCTTGCTTATCCTACAGCAGTCTGTTGAATCAGCAAGGTCATTGTTTACAATGATACGCTTCTCTGCCTTCGTGTTCAGTTTCATAGTGCTATACGTTTACATTGTGTTACACTCTGTTACGTTTTTGGTCTCAAGTACTTCCACACCATTTTCTGGAATTGTTCACGTATAACGCAATACTTATGGTCGTTTTGTATCGGAGTTTCTTGCTGGTATGATTATAATAATATTAACCATAATTTTTTCACTGCCTCAAACGTACAAGAAAGTGACTATCTCTTTATATGATTCTAAGCTATTCTTTCGTAGATGCTTATTTATGGTGAAATTGTCGATCCCAGAATATCAAAGCGTAAGGTAGGTAACTTAACTGAGAAAAAAGCTAACGTTGAAATGGTTGGAAAGCATGGATGAGTGAAAACAATATCGTGACGGTCGTGCTTATCGATGCCTGTCTAAGGCACTACAGGTTGATGGTGGGGGGGGGGGGGGGGCTAAGCCCGCACTCGCTTCTTTCCAAGAGGTTTCCTGTACTTGCTTGGTAGCTACCATTCATCATCACTCAAATGGATTCCTGGAGCCGAGGCCAAAAATCGCACTTCATTTAGGGATACGATTGTTATGTAAAAAATACGATGAGTGGTATGTAAACAATAGATCATGGTCTGCCTTGGATAGCCCGCTGTCTTCTAGTGGCAGAATCAAATTCAAAAATTGTCAATTTATTGATGAAAATTTGTTGATTTTCGGATACTCCAAATTTTTGCTCAATAATGTACTACTTTATTGAAACTCAAGCAGCGTGGTCTGCCCCATTGCAACCCATTGCTTATGTAAGGCAGACTAAAATTGAAAAAATGCAAATTTGAGGGTTAAAATTTATGTATTTTGGGAAAGTTGCAATTTTGGCATGTGGTGCTAGCACGTTAGTAAAAACTTTGTAACACAGTCTGCCATCGGTATTTCGTTGCTTTCTAGCGGCAGACTGAACTGAAACATGAAAAAACTGGCTTTACCTACTTGGATATTCTTGCGGTAACGATTCATCTTCTTCAAGCCTATTCAAATTTTCGATCGAATACTAACTGCAGTGCATGGAAACAACTAAACTAGATACCTTTAATTCAGTATTAATTTTTATGTGTTGAGGGGTGGAGGGGTGAGTGACTAACTGTTTATTTCCGGGAACTTTCGAAAATAACTTGTTGTTTTGTATTAATCAATGAAAAAAAAAACCTGCAAATTATTACACAATGGTTTATTATTTTTCTATAGATCACTCGTCTGCAAAGCCACCAACCATCCAACATGAAGAAAAACATCGATCGTATTTCGGTCAGCTTTAATTTGAACGGAGATTAGGCCTCACTTGCGATTCACACTCGTGTTTTTGATTTATCGTGCACCAAACTTTATATTCTCGTAGTGAGCAAACGGTTCGTTCTACAGAGCTCCGGGTGGTCTCAAAAAATTCTATAAATTCTATAGAATCCTAAATTGAAGGAAAAACAATACCTATATATCAACATTTTTGAGTTATGGCGTTTTCAAAACTTCAAAATTCATTTTTGAAACGTTAGAAGTGACCTACATCAACCAAAATCTTCGGGGCACAACTAGACCCTAAATGGAGCCTACATACCAAATTTCATCAAAATCGGTCAATGCTAAGTGGCAAAAGTGCCGCGTAAAGCGTACGGCGGACGGACGGCCAAAATTTCATTCGATTTTTGGATTCTACGTACCTTGAAACGTAAACCATCAAATTTTGAGGTGGTGTTAAAAAAAAATTTTTCTTGTTCGATTCCAAAGGTTCATTATTGAAAATAATAAACCAAAATGACGATTCATTAGGTTGTTCAGAAAACCTGCAGTATTTGAGAGAAATATGCCATCATATCGCGAAAAACAGAAAATGTAAAAGTAGAGAAAGACTTCACAACTCTGGACGAAGCCAAGATAACCTCGAAAGGAAGGATTCTAGACGGGTGATGTGGACGCCTACTAACTGTGGGCACTATAGCGACGCGAAGTCACTCACATGCGCGGGTCGCTCGGTCGCGCCCCCTCAATACCAAAAAAAATAATACTGAAATAAAGCTATCTTGTTAAGTTGTTTCCATGCAGTGCGATTAATGTTCGATCGAAAATTGTAATAGTCTTGAAGAAGATGAATCGTTAGGTACCGCAAGGATATCCAAGTAGGTAAATCCAGTTTTTTCACGTTTCAGTTCAGACTGCCGCTAGAAAGCTACGAAATACCGATGGTAGACTGTGTTACAAAGTTTTTATTAACGTGCTAGCACCACATGCCAAAATTGCAACTTTCCCAAAATACATAAATTTTAACCCTCAAATTTGCAATTTTTCAATTTTAGTCTGCCTTATATAAGCAATGGGTTACTGAAGGCAGACCACGCTGCTTGAGTTTCAATAAAGTAGTACAGTATTGAGCAAAAATTTGGAGTATCCCAAAATCAACAAATTTGCATAAAAAATTGACAATTTTTGAATTTGATTCTGCCACTGGAAGACAGCGGGCTATCCAAGGCAGACCATGATCTATTGTTTACATACCACTCATATTTCAACGTGTTAAAATGTGAATCATCCCAAAATTGTCTAAATTTTAAATCAAATTTGACAATTTTTCAATTTTATTCTGCCAGGACTTTACATCTGCATGGGATTGGCTGACAAGTCTCAACCCCGTAGGTAGACTTTTAAAATCCAGCTGTAAAAATTTGGGACGTCTCAAACGTTGTGGATTTTTGCACAAAAAGTGTACAATTTTTAAAATTTAGTCTGCCGAGGGTTAACAGCCGTTGAAGAGTGGCAGACTGATGAAAACATTCATGATTGGACCTAATCTCCCATTCACGGAGTTTTCATCTATCCCGGAGACATGATGATTTTTCGCGATTTTTGAACATTTCACATGGCCGCCGTTTTAGGAAGCAACCGTTTTGGAATGGCAGACATGAATTTTCTCTCTCATTTTGTCCCTAAATCCCTATATATCCCTGAATGAAGTGCGATTTTTGGCCTCGGCTCCAGGTCTGTGATGATGTACCTAGGGAGATCAATGTGATCCAAATTAGTTCTTGAGACGAGTTTTATAAGTAATAACTGTGTTTACTTGGCTCCTTGGCAAATTTGCTTGGAGAGGACAATCCTCTACTCCATGCCGTGGGGGCAAGGAGTCTCACTCATCCCCCTCCCACAGTGAATGAAATAGAAAAAATGCCAAGTGGGTGAGGCACATAGCTTCCTCGTATCCATAATCCGACTATAAGGATGATCCGATGCAAAGTAGTTAATCTCAAAACACCAATCTCTAAGTACCTTTCACTACCCTCATAGGGGACCATCTACACGCAAATTTGGACAATCCTAGAAAATTTAATCAAATTCGGATGAAAAATGTAAGTGAGTAGTAAGAGAGTGAGTATGTAAGAAGTTTGGGCAGTGTCAAAGGTTAAAGATGTGATTGAATCAAAAAATTACTTAGCTTGGCTGGGAATCAAACCCGGGACTTCTAGGTGGAAGTACGATTCGCTACTTCTGATCTATTGAGGCCTGGTGATACAAGATTCTCACGTCACACATGTGAAATTCCATCTAAATCGAGTAAAAAATGTGGAAGTTTTGGCTGTTACAAGGAATTCACGTTTGCGCATGCGCAGCGGCTACTATCAGTCTGAAGGTGGTGATTTTCATAGGGTGGTGATTTTCATCTAAATACTAATCTGTAAAATCCCTGTAAATTTCATTGAAATCGGATGGAAAATGTAGAAGTTATGGCCGTTACAAGGAATTCACGTTTGCGCATGCGCAGTCGCTTCTAAAGTCTGGGGATGATGATTTTCATAGGGGACCGTCTGCACACCAACCCGCACAATCCCTGAAAATTTCATAGAAATCGGACAATAACTTCGTATAGTTATGCCCGTTTACTATGATCCACGGACAGCATTTAGGGGGGTCCAAACCTACTGATCAATGAGGAATAAAATGCCTCAGGAATAGTGTTGGGAGCAATGTTACGTATAGGCACACATTCTGGCTATCTTGTTGCTCTATCGATCATGGTGAAACAATATTTGAATCCATTGGGAGAGGGTAATGCATCTACGATGTCGATGTGAACAAGTTCCAGAGAAGCAGCACCAGGAAACGTTTCTTATGGAGCTCAGATGTGTCGACAGACCTGTGCCCTGCTGCAGGAGAGCTAGTAGAAAACGAGCGCTTATGAGCGACTTGGTGCAAGTTAGCGTGAATATGGTCTCCCCTGGATCGATAGTACCTTCTGCGCATGCGCGAACGTAAAAACCTTGTAACAGCCCGAATTTTGTCCACCGAGTTCTTGAAAGTTTTACTGATTTAAGGGTAGAGTAAGGCACGTAGGTATTGATTTTTTGAGTTTAGATTCTATACAACGGATCATCTATACAATCAGGTTGTGGATGCGAAGAAGCTATGTGCCACATCGACTTGGCAGACATTTTTATTATCTTCTCCCATAATGATATGACATTGCAAGTTATCAAAATTCAGCTCGTAAAAAAAAGTTTTTTTATGCGACTCCTACTCACTTCTTACTGTGAAACAACAGTCAATATCGATGACGTCAAACACACCTTAAAGTATAAGAAAATCAATTAGAGGGGAAAGTTTATGAGATGCAGGAATGAGGGGATGGGATTCCTCACGAAAAAACCTTGCCTAACTGAATCCCGGAGGCTCGACTATGCCTTTCCTAACAGTTTCTTACAATCAAAGCCCATTACCGAATCGATATAAGAAATCGTAGGTCTGGAGAATCGTTCTTCCTCCATCCCGGACCGGGAAGCGACGGCGGGGGAACGGGAAAAACGTCCGGGAGGGATATTAAAAGATGCCTTCTTTCGGAAGGACCACTGCTGATGTGATTTAGTAATGCACTCACATAAGTCGTTTCCGTTATAGCATTCAGTCCCGACTGAATGTATAAGATATTGTGAATAAAATCCGCGATCCACCTCTACCGCATGTACCGGGTCGACTCCTGACAGTTGAAGATAAATTCCGTATGGACACGGCTCTTAGTAATTCAATGGGCCTTGATGTTACGTTCGAGGAATGTCCGAATTTTGCACGGGTTTTCTTTCACTGAGTTCCGATGCTTTGGTGTAGAGGATTGGCGGGTAGGGGGGAGGAGGAGGATGAATAATATACAGAGGAATTAGCATGAGAGAGAGCATCGCTAATCCTTCTCACGCGCGGCAGCTGTATGAGAAAATAATTTATCGCGAGTTGAGAAACGGACGTTTTCTCAATTTGGACCTTGTTTAAAATTCGCGACTTCAAAACATGTGCCTTCTCAATTAATTAGGGGTAGTTACGCTAATAAGAAGTGAGCGAATGGGAATGAGAAGGTAGCATAATATTTCTCTTAACGTTATTCCACGAAACATCTCAGGTCATGAATAAATGGATTCTTGAAGATTCATGGAGATACGCTTACTTATGAACTTTGAGTTTCAAGATTATTAGTGTATAGCAATTCCAATCTCGATCCCAGTTTATTTTTCTAAAATTGAGCTCAACGTATTTTAAACAAATATATATATATATATATAGTTCATATGGATTTTTCAATGAAATCTACGAAAATAGCCTGATGCTCGATGCATTTTTTCGAATCGGCAGTTACGTTTTGTGCTTCAGAGTCTACCAAGGTAGCGGAAGCTTCGTTTTTACTTTTCAAGGATGAAAAAGAAAGTTCGCCATAATCAAAATTCTCACTAGCGTTTTGCGTTTTAGACTTTTGTGAACAATTTTGGTTCCGCGTCTGTGTGTCTGTCCAGAAATCCTTGTAACGCGCATAACTATACGAAGTTATTGTCCGATTTCAATGAAATTTTCAGGGATCGTGCGGGTTGGTGTGTAGATGGTTCCCTATGAAAATCATCATCCCCGGACTGATAGAAGCGACTGCGCATGCACAAACGTGAATTCCTTGTAACGGCCATAACTTCTACATTTTCCATCCGATTTCAATGACATTTTCAGGGATGTTACAGATTAGTGTTTAAATGGTCCCCTATGAAAATCACCACCTTCAAACTGATAGTAGCCAGTGCGTACAAGCAAACGTGAATTACCTTGTAACGGCCATAACTTCTACATTTTCCATCCGATGTCAATGACATCTTCAGTGATGTTACAGATTAGTGTTTGGATGGTCCCCTATGAAAATCACCACCTTAGGACTGATAGTAGCCACGTCGTATGCGCAAACGTTTTTTAATTGCTTCCGAGTCTACCAAGGTAGCGGAAACTTTTCAAGGTTGAAAATAAAAAGTTCTCCGAAATCGAAATTTCCACTTGCGTTTGACGTTTCAGACCTTCCTGATCAATTTTGGTTCCGTGTCTGTCTGTCTGTGTGTCTCTCCTGAAATCCATGTAACCGACATAACTATACGAATTTACTGTCCGATTCTGATGACATTTTCAGGGATTACGCGGATTAGGTTGTAGATGGTCCCCATTGCAAATAAAGGCCATAAAATTCACAGTAGCCCCTGTGCATGCGCAAACGTAAAATCCTTGTAACAGCCAATATTTCTACATTTCCCAACAATTTTCAGAATCGTGCCGGTATATGTGTAGTGTCCCTTATGAGGGTAGTGCAAGGTGCTAGGATATTGTTGTTTTGAGATTAGCCACTCGGCATCGGATCATCCATACAATCGTGTTATGGATACGAGATTACATCTGCCACACCCACTTGGCAGACTTTTCATTTCTATCGTCTAGAATGATTCATAAAAAAAATATCTTCAACAATTTGAATCCAACAATTTTATGGATCTACAACATCTACACTTATCGATTAGAATTTCGAATCATCCAAATTGAAAACATCATCTTCATTCAATGACTCACCCAATGTTGTAATTGATTCGAACTTCTTGATCTCGCGACTTGATGTGACGTCAACCTCTTTGAGCCCCATGGCAGTTATGGACTATCATAAATATTCCATTTAACTTCTTCTTTCAACGAGTAGGTGACTACTGCCGAAACTCTATCTTGACATTTTTCGAATCGAATTCAACAGTTCTTTAGATGAGAATTCATCATTTAAATAGAGACTCGTTTACTGAATGCCGTGAACGCGTTTAGTACAAAAGTGTCATTTTTTGGAAAACATTGCATAATACTGAACAAGACCGACAAATCTTAAAAAAAACAACGATATACAGACAAACTGCAAGAAGAGATTAAGAATGAAACGCAAAAGTAATAAAGAATTATGGACCAGACTTGAAATCATGAAGGGATTGCGGATTGAATAACGAAGGGATTTTGTTGAATTTTGAAGAGATTGTTGACGAAACCGAGAAGTAAGATGAGATCACCGATAAATGACATAAGTAAGAAGTGATGACAACCGGAATAAAGCAGGAGTAAGGAGAGACTACAGATGAACGCAAAACTCCCCGTATATTGACGGGATACTTTTATTATCAGAGGGTTTATTCATGGACAGTTCCTTTCTTCAATCTTCCAATTCGTAGAACTGGTTAAACCGTAACTCTATTCGGGGAGAAAATTGGTGGAATATCTTTAACTTACATCCTGCGTCCTAACTACCACGACCTACAACAGTAAGCATGGAGGACATATATGTCCTTAGTATGCTTACGATACATAGTATGATGACTATTAATATATTATCAGTTTGTGATGAGATATTTTATTCAAGATACGAATTGATTGTGAAAACCCATTCTAATAAAAGACGGAGTTCAGAAAAACGTTGTCTATTTCCACGAAAATAATGAGTTACAAAGTTTAAATCTATTTTGACGGTTCAGTTATCATCAGTAACTGACAATAACTTAATACATTATTTACAATATTATTGCATTAACAATTACTGAATCAATAAGTTATCGATGCAGTTTTTGTTGATGATGAAGCAAAATCGATTTTACTTTGTAACTATAATTTTCGTGGAAATATATAACGTTGTTTTTAACTCTGTTTTTGGTTAATTATCTCAATAATGAACCTTTGGAATCTACCAAGAAAATTTTTTTTAACCCTCCCCCCCCCCATCAAAATTTGATGTTTTACGTTTCAAGTTACGTAAAATCCAAAAATCGAATAAAAATTTGGCCGTTAATCCGCCGTACGCTGCGCTGTACGCGGTACTTTCCTTAGTTCCCATGAACCGATTTTGATGAAATTTAATATCCATGTGGGGTCTAGTTGGCTTTCATGTGGAAGCTTTTGGTTGATGTCAGTTACTTCTGAGGGTTGGGAAATATTAGCTGAAATTTTCATAACGCCCTAGCTCGAAAACTTTCTACACAAAGGTAAAGTTTTTTCTTCAATTTAACCCTCCAGCGCCCGAAAGGGACCTACCGTGAAAATTTGAAATTTTTTCTCTTTTTTGTGTTAGTTGGTCTTTAATTGAAGCATACAAACAGTTTTTGCTATTTATGCTGCTGCTGATTATTTGCAATAGAGCCGCACCCTGTAGGGTGCATTGGGCAATTGCGCAACTAAGAGGGCTCTACTACATGTATGGAATAGTACCACAAAAATTAGTTGGAAAACGCTTTATTCGAATGGAAAACTGGGATGCTAATAAAAAAATGAAAAATGGGACAGTTCTGGAAGGTATGTATATAAAAATTTTAAATTGAAATATGGTGGTCATGGATGTGTAGACCAACCTCACAGCCTTTACCCATGAACCTGGTGTTCTTGTGGCATTCATCTGAATCTCCTTTGCTAGCAGGGAACTTTTTCATGTTTTTTAGGTCTTACTTTGATTCTTTTTCTTCATCCGGTGGATCGAACATAAACTTCATGGTTTTTTAGCAGGAACTTTATGGGTGACGATGCAATGTACCTCATCTCTCCTGAACTCACAGTATTTTATTGCTACCTTGAAGGTGGCTTCATAAAACTGCCACGATTTTTGCAGGCAGCACCGATTCCAAATTGGAACACTAGGTACCACCATTTTTTCCATTATAACTGAGTCAAAGATCCAGTGGTCTCGTCAAACAGATCGACGCGACCCATGAAACTGTAGAATCGCTGATTGACATTTGGACAATCTACCGTCATTTTCTGTTTCTTTTAGTTGTCGAAACCAATTCTCCCAACCTTATGGATCCGCATCACACAATGGCAGTTTGATGCCACACCTTGATGCTATTGTCATTCCATCTGACCATATATAAATCGTCAAGATTACGCACCTTGATTGATGACACATAGAGAAATGGATCACATAGATTCTTGATCTATCACATGAACATGAAACACTATAAACACATGATATTTTAAACCACCAAATTTGTAGAGACAATCAAATACAAAAAGAAACAAGCAAAACCTCTGAAATACGGAAAAATTGTAGCAAAAAATGAAATCCAGACGGAAGCCATCTCAGTTGCTCGAATGACCAATGCACCCTACAGGTGATCCCCAACTTTGATGAACCCCCAAACCACATAAAAACGAATATTGACGACTAGATTTTGATTTATCTCGTTACCACAACAATCTGGTAACACAAAAAAGTAACAAGTGACATGATGTATACCCTTTATTACTCATGGTTGACGAATAACTTCAGCCAGTCGTGTTAGACATAATAAACGTGTACAGGGTCGTAGTTGAACGGTTATAACAAAGCCAGAACATTTCAAATACGACTTCTTCTTCTTGATTATCATTAAGTAGACGATTGAGATGGACGCAGATGATGTAACAAACGTTTCTGGCTCCATGGGAAATTTTTATACAGGAAGAACTGAGTGCACCCTACAGGGTGCATTGAGCGCTGGAGGGTTAAAATAGTGTTGAGTCGAATCGAAGACCACGCAGAGCTCTGTAGGACCAACCGTTTGCTCCTTATGAAAACTTGAGTGTTGGTCTTTCGATAAATAAGAAACACGAGTGTAAATCGCAAAAGAGGCATCATCTCCGTTCTAATTTTAACTGTTCAAATAACCATCGTTGTTCGTTCCTTCAAGTTGTACTCAGTTTTGCGTCCTTAGCAACCAGTAATCGAATTTCTCAATTAAGGCACCCACAACTTCCTATTGTTTCGAATTGAGTGTGAAACGTTCGTTTCTTCTTTAAAGGCGATCGTTTAAAATCCTTTTTTTTTTTAAACAAGCTTTTATTATTTGTTAGTAAGTGGCAATGACGACTGATCTATGCAGAAAAATAATAAACTTTTATGTAATAATTTGGTGCGTTTTTGTCACCTATTCGAGACTTTCGAAGCTGTATGGTGAGTTTGTACTCATTTCTGTCGAGGATGAGGGAGACATAAGGGCAGTGGGAGAGAAGGGTCTAGACCTCATTTACACTTGTAATGAGGGTTCAGATGGAGAGAACCCCGCAAAACGGCAGTCCGAGGCAGCGGGGAGCCTATAGTTGGGTAACGCAATAATACCGGGATGGTACTGCCACTGGGCTTCCAGGTGCGGCGAGGCCAACATAATCAAACTCTGGATGGGCATGAAGGAGGGCGAGTTGGTGGCCAAACACTCCTTACCTCCTCACCACCTTACCGACGGAGGAGATTACTCGCTTTTGCTCCGGTTTCCGATGAAACCTAAAGTTTTGCCGAGATTCCCACCACAAGGTTCAATCTCTGCTAAACACAGTAAATGTGGAAATTGACGTTCGTCCCCGCAAATTAAACATACTTGTATAACATCAATACGAACACATGGAATCTTATCATTGCCTCGCATTAATTTTGAGGTTGTATTAAAAAAAAATTCCATTCATGCAGCATGAATTAATGAGCAAATTTTCGAAGAAATCTCTCAGTAGAAGGTATGGTTAACAAAAGGAACAATGGGGTTGACATTTCTTCTAGAATTTTTTTTTTTTACACGATTCTTGGTTTTTCGATCGTTAGTATAGCATACTAACATACTGTATGCACTGGGTATGCTTTGAAGATGTTAGGAGTCCATATTCACGTTCTGCTCGTCTCCACAAACTCATAGAGTATCCACACGGCTATTGTTGTTTTTTTCGATTTTCAGTATAGGTACCTACCATACCAACATACTGTATGCACAGGGTATTCTTTGAAGATGTTAGGAGTCCATATTCATGTTCTACTCGTCTCCACAAACCCATAGAGCACCCACACGGCTACTGCATTTCTGAGTACAACAAATATAAGCACGCATTCATTATAAATAGATACATACTTTTCTTAATTTCGGACAATTTTCATTTTTGAGAAAACGCATTGATGTCATAAATTTAGTGCTGAATCCGAATATACCATATACAATTGACTTGATTGGCATAATTAACTCAGAGTTACCTTTTAGAAAAATCAACGTTATGTGACATGTCATTTAGAACTTTCTGCAGGTTTTATGGAGGAAGTTTGAATATGTGAGTGGTAACAAACTGTGTGCCGTGACCAGAACTCATGCCTAGCTTCTACACTATTGAGAGATCAGCCATCAAACTATAAGAACCTAAAACTCATTTTTCACCTGCAATAATTGTCAAACTGTGATTCTATGTGCAGCAGCTCTTAATCCAAGTGAGATTGAGTTTTAGGTCCCGATTGTTCAATAACTGGCTCAATACGAGGATGAGTGGATGTGGTGAAACCACGTTCACATGGTGCGGAACGCCCGGTTAGGATTAGGCAAAGTGAAAGTGCACGTAACTACAGAACCTAGAAAAAGTGACGAATCTTTTACTACTTCTTACTGCTATTAGAGAAACGATACTTTCCTGTGGTTTCTGCGAGATGATGAGCATAGATATATGATTTTTGGAAAAACTTCAGGGATCGTTTCTGAATTCGTTTTCCTTGAAAATTCGCTAATAAGACTTTATGCTAAGGCTGCATTCCACAGGCTATGCTCTGAAGATGTTAGGAGTATTTAATATTCTTGTCGTCTCCACAAGTTCATAGAGTCCCCACACGGCTATTGTTGGTTTTTTCGATTTTTTAGCGTACCTACCATACCAACATACTGTATGCACAGGGTATGCTTTGAAGATGTTAGGAGTCCATATTCATGTTCTACTCGTCTCCACGAACTTATAGAGTGGGTACTCTATAAGTTCGTGGAGACGAGTAGAACATGAATATGGACTCCTAACATCTTCAAAGCATCAAAGCATCAAATCTGTGGGTACAGGGCTACTTCATTTCAACAAATAAATGCACGTTTTCATTATATATATAAATATATATGAAGGAATCTGTCGATTCTTGAGGTTATTGAGGTGCGGTCGATAGAAACGATAATTTTCTGACGTTTCGTACGTTTATTCGTACATCCATACAATTCATGAACATTTATTTGAATTCGGATGGAAAACGTTAAAGTTAGGTTACCTATTACAAGAGTTACGATTGCGCATGAGAAAAGACTTCTTTCATTCCAAGGGCAATGATTTTCATAGGGGACCATCTACACAATCCCTAAAACTTTCATCAAAAATTGGACAGCAATTGATCATAGTTATGCTCGTTACAAGGATTTGTGGACACCCAGATTGACAGACACGGAACCAAAATGGGAAAGGAAAGTGGGAAACGTAAATTTCTTAATAAAACGTAAATTTTGATTTTGGAGGAAATTGGTTTAATCCTTGAAACTTAGCCTCCGCTACTTTTGTAGACTCGGAAGCAATAACGACACAGAGAATAACTCACGTATTTTGAATACACATACAAAGTTGAAACCCTATAATTTGTTGATGTCGTTGACTTCAATGTTTTTATTATCGTCCCGCTGAGATCGTACTACATCATCCCACTGAACCCTAAACCTTCCAATTTCTCGAGCTACTACAGGTAGGTAGTCGTTATCAATTCATGGGTGATCGAGGATCATCAATCTATTACTTCACAGCCAGCATGACATCCTGGGGAGTTTGTAATGGTGTGAGTGCGAACTGTTGAACGGTTTCGAGAAAACTGGAGGAGGTTTTTTCACCTCTCCGGACACCACTCTGCCATGAAGTTGGGTCAGAAGTCGGACGGTTGGAGATGAGAAGCAGGGAGGGCACTGCCCCCTTCCTGTTCCACCAGAATCCCATGCCTTCCAAACTCGACCTCCTCATTCCACGCCTCTCTAGCAGCAAAACCCTCCGGGAAATAAAAGTGTGCTCCAACTTATAATTTTACTTCCACTTCGATTCCAGCGTAACCCCTCTTCGTCCTTCTCAATGTTTTTCTTCCCACCTTGAATAGCTTGGGTCTCGCGTTTCCTGATGCTAGTCATGAACTTCCAGTGCACTTTTCACGCAGAGAAAGCAGAAAAGACGCGAGAAA
The DNA here is from genome assembly GCA_009739505.2 of Apolygus lucorum. Classification (NCBI taxonomy): domain Eukaryota; kingdom Metazoa; phylum Arthropoda; class Insecta; order Hemiptera; family Miridae; genus Apolygus; species Apolygus lucorum. The sequence goes on along the minus strand of CM019167.2, from coordinate 54,709,148 downwards.
TCGAAATGAAATCCCTAATGTTTGGAAACCAGCAATGAGTTCCCAGTAATTATGACTAGTCAAAATTTTCGTACAATAAATGTGGGAAACTTTTCAATAGATACCGATTCTGAAAAAAAAAGTTCACTACTAAAAAAATACCGGTGGAAACGAAGATCAGTAAATACCGATGGAAAATAACTAAGAAACGACTGACGACTGTTAACACTGTTTACTGTTTATTACTTATTACTATTTATTACTGTTATTATCTCTAGATCAAGTCAGTAAGGCTCAGATGTGCAGGCCATGTAGTACGTCTGTCAAAGACAGAGGTACTGTAAACGCTGTTCGCTTGGGATCCAGAGGGACGTTGAGGAAGCGGTCGATCAAAGATGATATTACTGGACGAAATGGAGGAAGACCTCCCCAAGATGGACTATGGAGGTTATAGAATGACGGTGAAGGATAAAAGCATCTAGTGAGAAGTTGTAGAGGAGGTCTATTTATTTTAAAGATGGAATTACGGGATACTTTGGTCTCTCGGAAAAGTCAACCAGATTACTCGAGCCTGCTTCTTCACAGCCTCCTCCGACCTCAGGAATCATCGACAATTCCTTGTCAGTCTTTTCTCAATTTCAGAGTTGTTGGAGGAGAAGACAAGCAAGCCAGACGTACTCGTAACCAAAATCCTCGGTTGACCACCAGGTCCACCTGCTGGTAGCCATTCCTCACTAAACTCACTATTAAATACGAGTAGTATTGTTGATGAATTTAGAAACATAATCCGGCAACGAGCAAGGGACCCCGGCACCTGCAGTTATAAAAGTCGCGGGAAATACTGATATTTTTTCTTCCCTCACAATGTATGTTTTGGAGTTTCTCGATATCATTTACTACAAGAAGGAAAATTCAACGAGTGGTAGATCTTATATCGGGCTAAGCTCATCACCTCATCCTCCACTACAATGTACGCTTCATCATTGGACTTGCTCATCCAGGATTGAGTTCTCACAGAGTTGGTCTCACGGAGTATTATTCTCGCTGCGTTGCAGTGTAGTATATTTCATGCTTGGTTGAGATGACACGGCTGATCGAAAGTAAACTGTTCAGAGCAGGGTTTATTTATTCCCCGGGCAACGCACCGGTCAAATTTGATTCTGACGCCGGGATCTTCTAGAAGCTCTCTAACTTTCAGTAGCCCAGGAGCTTTGAAGTTTCTGACCAACATCCTGAGTACGCCGCTACTTTACCCACGCATAGGATTAAGTCCATTTGCCCAACTCTCGAAACTCCAATTGGGGAAAAATTACGTTTTATGAACTAAAATACCGGTTATTCAAATAAATTCAATGGAGACTAGATGCTTACGTTGACTACTTAAAAGGACTCAACAGTTCCAATGTGTTATTTTCATTTACAATTACGGTTTCCACGACACCATACAATTTAATTCATCAGCTCCGTCAAAGAGGTGAGATCTTAAGAGCAGGGAAACCCTAATAAATGTGTAGACGTCTGATTGTAGGTAACTAATTTGTCATATCCCGGCTTAGATGACCCACAACTGCTCCTCCAATCAGCTGTGTTCGATGGGACCTTCGAACGATGAAGTTGATCAAATGTGTTGATGACGGTGACACCCTAGCCTTATCTCGTTGCCACTAGGCGATTAGGGGCGGCTATTAATTGAAAGTTGATTCCGTTCACGTGACACCTCTACCACGACCACCGGCGTCGACAACCCTTCGCCTACAGTCACCCTTGGTCCCATTACCGCCACCCTCACTGGCCGCTGTGCTGCTCGTTCGTTATATCGACAGGTGGTGCAATGTGGTTATGATGTTACTGACTGACTTCGCAGGGGATCTTAATAATACCTTTCCCATCCCTGGACTTTCCTTATTGAACATAATACTTACACTGAATTCTTCTGTGCTGTGAAACTAATGAACATTTCATCCCTTTAAACCTGGAAATCATGGGATAGCATTTCCGAAGAAATTCAAAGAAATTATTGAAGAGTTAGAAAAAATCTTAGGAAGCTCCTTCGATGTACGAGCTTAACCCTAAACGGATAGATACCTTGAGTGTCATACACAGGACAGATTGGTGCACTGCATGCCTTTTTCGCGATTTCCACAATTATTTTCAAACTTTAGTGCATCCGCCGTACTTGCTTACTCTCGCTTCACACTCAGTTCGAAGAACGAGTTCAGGGATTGCCCTAATTGTTAGGAAATTTGATTGCTGGTTGCTAAAGACATAAAACTGAGTACAACTCGAAGAAACGAACAACGATCGCATTTTGGCCAGCTAAAACTGAGATTAAGCCTCTATTGCGATTCACACTCATGTTTCTGATTTATCGTAAGTCCGACCCACAAGTTCTCGTAGGGAGCGAACGGTTTGTCCAACAGAGCTCCAGGTGGTATCTAAAAATTCAAAAAATGCAAAACTATTTCAAATTGGTGGAAACCTTTATATCTTTATTTTAAGCGTTTTTGAGCTAAGGCACTTTTGAAAATTTCAATACTCAATTTTCACCCCTCAGAAGTGACTGACACCAACCAAAAGCTTCGCGGCACAACTAGAAATTTCATCATGTTTGTGTGTGTTTTTTTTTCATGTTAACTAAGGTAATACAACGGAAGGACATTTTTTAATTCGATTTTCGGATTCTACGTACCTTGAAACGTAAACCAACAAATTCTGAGGTGGGGTAAAAATTTTAGCTTCCGAGTCTACCAAGGTAACGGAAGCTTTGTTTTAACTTTTCAAGGATGAAAAAAAAAGTTCTCCAAAATCAAAATTTCCACTCGCGTTTTACGTTTCAGGCCTTCCTGAACAATTTTGGTTCCGTGTCTGTCTGTCTGTGTGTCATGAATTCCTTGTAACACGCATAACTATACAAAGTTATTGTTCGATTTCTATGAAATTTTCAGAGATTGTGCGGGTTGGTGTGTAGACGGTCCCCTATGAAAAGCATCATCCCCGGATTGGTATAAGTGTTGGCTGGTGACTCGCTCATCATGTTTTGTGTTCAGAGTTCTGAAACAGAAAAATATGAAGGAGACGGTTTATACCGGTTTTGAGGGCTAACTTGGCGATGTTGAGGCTACCAATGAGCCGCTTTGATACTACTCAGACCTTAGGAGGTCATCTTGTTTACTTGGTTTTATGATGCAAACCGTAATCCCAAATAATAATTAAGGACATTATTCAAATGATTTTATGTTGTCTAAAGCCCTAGTTATTTCCCTCTTTTCCAAGTGTGTCTTCTTTTCAACTAATTTGATGTCATGGAGTATTCTGTAAATATCCCACGGTCAAGAAAATCTCCCACAATACCTTCATACTAAATACCTACGCTACCGTTGTTTGAAAAGTTAGTGTGAAACGTGTTTGAGCACTGATGGGTTAACGGGTTGTGTATTATGGGAAATGAACTCGGTGGCTGCGAGATTCTTGATGGGAAGAGAGAGGACGGACCTCAAAGAGTATTTAATCGATTCCAATCATATCAAACGACCTCCTCTTCTTCCATTTCCTCCCTACTCTCAATATAATTTACGCTGGCAGAAGTTGGGAAGCTAACAGCAATATATTACGGTGAAGAATTAGCACGGATTTTAAACCGACACCCTCCCCTTGTTTCCCCTTTCTCATTCTCTCTCATTCTCCCTGTTTTAGTCCCTCTTTTCTCTCACGCTCTCACAAGCTTGGCTTCCCTCCTCTCTGTCATACTGCTAAAGTTCCCGCGGTTTTGCAGAAGAGAAGTGGGGGAGAAGAAGGTTGAAGGAGATTAGAGATGCACATACTTAACAATGGGAATAATGGCGGGTTGAGAGGCACAGAGTGTGAGGGAGTCTGGTACTGCTAGCAAAGTACTGTTAGTCAAGGAAGAGGTGGAGGAGGTATTGGTCGGACCCATCGCCACTCCTTCCCTATCCTTCCAACCCATTCTCTACCTCTATATCAATGGCTAAAGGTGTCCGCTCGGAATTTAATTACAGGGTGAGCTTTTCCACGTTATGGGATAATGGCGCCACCCCGCCACCACTTCTGAGCTGTTCCACTGCTACCATTCATCCGACCATTACTTTGCAATTAGAAAGCCCTTTTGAGCAGTTGGATGGTTTGTGGTGTGGCGGAGAAGGGTGCCTGGAGGGAGAAAGAGGTGAGTAGGAACAACTACTCAGTACAAAAGTATGGAAGAGAGAGTGATGATTCTTAACACTCATTATTTTCACAGACATATGCTAGAATTTTCCCGCCTATTCCCAGAATCAATGGAATCTATGAGATTCAAAACCATTCAACACCCTGATCAACATCAACGAATCCTCGAGCTGGAAGCAGAGGTGAAACAAACCAAGAAATTAGGCCCTTCCAACACCGTATCTTCTTGGGTTTATTTCCCCCTAGCACGTCCGCTCGCTTGGCTTGATCATCGGAAATCAATAGACTGGCTCATCCGAGTCCCTCCGACATTTATTTATCGTAATCCGTAGTCTCGCGGGAGTTTGGTCACTAATGACCCGGCTGTGATCATATCCGGAAATTTTCAGGAAGTTCGTTTCGGTTGTTTCCTACACCAGATCGCTAATCCACCTCTTTGGAGTACTCTTTGGATACCCCCTGTAGCACTGATACTTTCGCTGTTTGAAGGCGACGACGAGTATTTCGGCCGATACTTCTGCTATTCTTCTCCCAGACTGATTTTTTTTGAGTACTCAAGGTGTTCTATCACTGCGTAAACATTGATGATAATATAAATAAACGGTGATGCAATTAGTAGCCAAGAGCGAAATCATCAAAACCAACTCTGATCTTCTCTTTGGAAGATAACTGATGAAAACCGCGACGCCAGGAATGGCGGACGATATTCAACCTAAAATGGTTGTTTACTTACTTTACTTTCTTACTATATTCGATAACTCCAGCGTGGCATTGGAGATACATTTCAATAAGTTTCCGGTTACAAAAATTCATAGAATAACACTTTGAAAATTCTCCAGAGTCGGAAGGATGAATGCTAAAGAAGGCTCTTCTCAGAAGGATTCAGATTCAATTTGAGTTTTTCAATATACGTATAAACCGAAAAGACTGGAGAACAACTCGGTAACAAAAAAATCGACTTAAATGTGAAAAGAAAGAAACATAAAACGTCTGCCAAGTGGGTGTGGCACATAGCTTCCTCGTATCCGTAACCCGATTGTTTAGATGATCCGATGCATAGTAGTCGATCTCAAAACATCAATTTCTAAATCCCTTCCACTACCCCCATAAGGGATCTACTATGCTAGTCTGAACAATCCTGGGAAATTTCGTCGAAATCGGATGGAAAATGTGGAAGTTATGGCTGTTACAAGGAATTCAGGTTTGCGCATGCGCAGCAACTACTATTAGTCTGGGGGAGATGATTTTCATTGATGACCATCTACGTGCTAATCTGAACAATCCTACATAATTTCATCAAAATCGGATACAAAGAAGTTATGGCTGTGACAAGGATTTCATGACAGACACACGGACATACAGACAGACAGAAACGGAACCAAAATTGTTCAGAAAGGTCTGAAACGTAAAACGCGAGTGGAAATTTCGATTTTGTAGAACTTTTTTTTCAACCTTGAAAAGTGAAAACACAGCTTCCGCTACCTTGGTAAACTCGGAAGCAAAATAAACAGTGATTATCGGAATGAACGTGAAAACTTAACGTAATGATAGTACGACCACAAATAAATCAGTGACTAAGACAAATAATCAAATACCTGTATCTATCTACAAGCCTACTTTTTGTATTTGTTTAGTTCAAATGTAGTCTTTATTTTAGTTATGAAGGAGACTTCCTAATTTGAGAGGAAATACTTCCTGTGAACTCCAAGATAAATATGTCTACCTGTAACGAACACTGCGCACGGACAAATAAACCCTCATAACCCCTTGGTATAGTGGCTCACCTGGTGGGCGTCGGTGGTCTGGTGGACAGTGTGACCGACTGCGGTGATAAGATAAGAACCGTCTAGCGGGGATGCGAGTTCGAGTCTGGTCGCCAGCAGGAAGTTTTCTGTCTATTAGACGATCGGCAATCTCTCGTTCCAACCCAGGGCGGTGATGTTTGAGAAGCCATGAGCGAAATCATCAGAACAAATTCTGATCTCCCCTTAGGGAGACAGCTGATGACGTCCGCGACGCCAAGAATGGCAGTCGGACGAAAATTCAACCTGAAATGGTTGCTTACTTTACTTTACTTTACTACTAGTGGCTCACCTTGGTACAGTTGTTTTTAGTATAGGAGACAAGTGTACATGTGAACTCGATATCACTTCCACCATGTTCTCAACTTCTCATTAATTTTGATAAACTCCACGTAGTAATCCCATTTCTCACCTGTTATTAGAAGAATGATGTTATTAGAAGAATGTGAGCGTAGGCGACTAAATTCCGATAATTCTTAGCATGCGGAATAAATGTCTAGTAACTGATGGAGTAGCATCGAAATCCGTATAAACACACCTCTCTCCTTGAGAGCGGAATTTGGAAGTAAGATTTCACCTGGAAAAAATATCTTTATTACCATTACAGATCATAATGTTGCGCTAGTTTACATCTAGGAACCAATTGAACCATGAAATTAAGGGGTACTTTTTCTCATTTTGTACTTTGTCTTATTCCCTTACTAAACCTCCTTCAGATGCATGGTCATTGATTAATAAATCCATCTAACTTTTATCACTGAAAACTTTCGTATTATAGAACAGCTTCTAAAAAAAATCCACATTAGCTAGAAAAAGTGGGGTTCATTGAACGACTAACCACCACTTGATGAAACTCTTGTGAGGGAGATCCATTTTATCAGTGGTGTTGAATGTAATCAACCTCATTATGGACGCATGCAGTCCCTTTTCTCTTTAATGAGACTTCTTGGCCTCTATGCCATCCGCTCTGCTCCAAGGGTCAAAAAAGTTTCACCCCTCTCGCCACGAACCATCTTCTCATTACTCCCACCATCCACTTTTTCCTCCATTTCCTCTCACCGGATATGTCCAGTAATTATTCATTATATAATGGAAGATACCACCACGAGATTGTTCCAGACGTAATTATTGAGCATCATAATGCATAATGTCTCATCAGGTATTTTTTCCAGCAGTCCAGAGTACCTATACTATCCATAGTGTTGTTGAAACAAGAAAGTGGGTGTCGTAACATGAAATTTGGAGAATAGCGTATCATCCATATTACCCTTAGTCTTGAGAAAACAGCCATGGCACGAACACCAATTTTAAACTAAAATGTATCACACTTAATTTATCGATAAATACACACAAACAAATATGTGGTTATGAGCAGGGTGGAAACCATACTCAGGTTTGGATACTATTGAAGGTTGATACCATGCATAGACGGCCACTTACCTATTATACACAAGGGAGGATAACGTAAAGTGAGGGTATCATGAACAGGAATGATACTGTAGAGGGTGGATTTGTGAAGGGTACTTTCCAGTAGGGTATATATTGTAATAGGAGGGTACCATACATGGGTCTAATTTCTGTAAAGGTGTTCACGAGGTGAATGCTGAACAGTTTGGGTACCATCCAAAGAGTGGTTATTACGAAGGTTGGGTACTTTCCAGAAGGGTGGATGTTGTAAGGGGTGAGTAACATTCACGGATTTGTGATGGTTGGGTATCATCTGCAAGAGTGGATATTGTAAAGGGAGGATACTATATGCAGGTCTAGTTGCTGTGGAAGGCGAGAACTAATCAATGGAGGTGGATTCTGTACAGTTAGGGTACCATTAACAGAATTGACACAATAGTGGGCGAGGGGGTATCATGTACAGGGTGCATAGAATAACGGGTCGGGAATACGAAGTTTACATATCAGAAGGTGAAACTGTATATGATTTGGTGGTATCATCGGAATATGAGATGAATCCTTACATTCACTACATAACACGCACACACATGACACGCATTCACTACATGTAATATCCACGCTGCTATGAACTCAGTGGTTTGTATTGACTCTCGGTTTGTTTTTGTTTTCTAGTTTTGACGTCCGCGGAAGACAGTACGGTCAAGCGAAATTGTGGTCTTCGCCGCAAGCTTTTGGAGATCGGGCGTTTTTCCGGACGGCGACGGAAACGGCGCAGCTGAAAGTCGACGACCTTCGCCTGTCAGACGAGGGGATCTACAGGTGTCGAGTTGACTTTCGGAATTCACCGACGAGAAATTCGAAAATCAACCTCACAGTTATAGGTGAGTTTTCACAAATATTCGATAAAACAATAAACCTAGCAGATTGTTTGAAAGCGGTGGGAGAAGGGATCCGATGTGGCCGTGGGCGCTGCGAGGCACAATCTTCGGTGGCGGGATTCGGACCAAATTCTGCGGGGGTCGTGGGCTTGAGTCTCGGCACCGACGTTCGTGCTTCCAGGGCTCATCGCCGTACATGCAAACATCCCAAGTCAAAAGTACCAGAGTTCACTAAGCGAAGAGCGGATGGGTGGTATCCTGTCAGCCAAGTTGATTTTTCCTCCAATCAAAACCCTTCCCCAGTACAATATACTAAGTGAGGTTTGAATGTACAAGGGAGTTGTAACAACATTAATAATACCTAAAGATAGTTTCACTGCAGTAAGATGGTTTAATAATCGCAAAATTGAAAAGTTTTACATCGAAACAATTCAAGTTATGTTCAAACTTGAAGAGAAAGTGTAGTGGTTGATGATACTGAACTCTTGATCGAGTTTAATATCTCGGTATAATATTTTCTAATAACTATGGTAGGACGCTTCATCTTGGTTAACGTTTTTCCAAGTATCTTGAGACATTTTTGAGCCTTAACAGCAGCCCTGAATGGGTATTTAATTGTGGTTGAATGTTTCTGTACTTCAATGTTCTTCAAACTCGATATTGCAGTTACTGACTTGTGATATTAACTCGCAATTAGTATTGCAAGAAAATATTTCACTTTCTGTAACCTAACTCTTTAACTTTTGGAAAAGAGTTAAACGATTTAAACTAGTGAGCCTGAGAAGCCTACAACGGATTACATTCATTTTTTCTCTGGCGGAACTTGGATATCCAATTCCGGCTTTTCTTCCTTCTCGCCTATGAAGAAGATTGGAAACATTCAGTGAATTTTGTAGTTCTTTCTTCGGAGGTGCCAATTTAGGCGAAGTTGTGAAGAACTCTTGTTTATTTTGAGAAGAAATAATAAACTTCACGTACGTTTTTCCTGGAAAATCCGGGTCGAATTTCTTGAAACGGTAGATCGTAATTTATAAGCAACGCAGTGGCCTTTCGTGATGACCTGTACTGACCTGCGGTTCGGAGTATCGGAACCATTCTTGGAGACGATCCGCCCTCCAGAGCGTGTTGACCCACATAGGGGTTGTTTGAGAGGGTAAGTGTTTGTGGAGGGTGGAGTAATGATTAATCGATAAATCTTTGAAGGAGCCCTTTTGTGGGGTGAGGAACTCACTTTATTTTTTAAATCTCCCGCAGATTCCTAGTGTTCAATATCTTCAGGTCATTGCCAGTCTTGTCATCGTGAAATCAGAATCTCACATGTCGTAGAATGTCAAGTTATATAGAAACTTCATGAGGGACTCCCTCTGCTGACTGGTGAATCCTTCTATCTGGGTCGATATGGATCCAGTTTTGGTAGTTAATTATTAGGGTGAAGTTCCCAATTCTATATACCCAGGTTTTCTGCAACCTAAGCAGCTGTGAGTCACCAAAACTTTGCCACAATCTGTATTATCCATTTGTTCATCAATAAAGTTTCTTAACCACCTTTCAACCTAAGTTTGATTTGATTTTGATTCGCATCAACCTAACAACTTTTAGCATTGAAAATTTTGAAAATTATCTTCACGGAAATTAGTTATGAAATATTCTTAAACATTTTCCTAAGTTTGGCAATTTTAATGTATCATTCATGTCAATAACTCGAGCAAATTTTTCTGAGCTAAAATTAAATCATGTTTTGCTTTTTCTTAACTTTTTAAGCAAAAATTTTCAAGTTTAACATTAAATTGTCTATTGAAAAGACTTCATCGACCACTGTTTTTAGAGAAGGGGTCGACATTTAAAAGTCGCTGCAAACCAGTGCACTACGGTTTAATATTTTTGTGTGAAGTTAACCCGTCTGCAAAGAACTTTCTGATTTATCATTTGTCCAACCACTGAGTGATAGAGTAACTATTTGTTCTGTCAATTAGAACCTTCTAAGGGCACAAGGGAGAGACCTCAGCAACTAGGCTCGCAGGGAGCCATGTTTACGGATTTATTTCGCAGTCAAATTTAATTTTACGATGGTTCATTGCACGAAGCTCTGGGTGGTCCCATTCGTTTTGAAGGTTTAAACGCTGTACCTATTAAACTAATGAAGGACATCAGTAAACCTTCATTAACCTTCAAGGACGCGCGCGTCCGGGAATTTAGCCCCAAGTTTGAACAAACAGGTGCCCCATTCCAAAAAACTCCTGTCAAGAGGGTATGGTACGTACCTTCCTCGTATCCATAACTCGATTGTGAAGATGATCCGATGCATATAATACCAGTCGTTCAAAACCTGCAGCGTCCTTTTTTGCGGGTGTTTAGCCGCGACACGTTCTCTTATGTTTGAATGTCGCTCTCGACCACAATATAAGTAGATAACTTATTTTCATACCTTTCGTTTCATTAAAAAATTATTTTTTCATTTCCAATCGTTAGATTGGACGAAAATGATTAGATAGACAGGTCGGTAGTAACCATAGGAGTTGGCACTTTCGCCAATGTGATTTTAGCCAAACCCCAGTCAATATGAATTTTGGTTCATTATTTTCAATAATGAACCTTTGGAATCGACCGAGAAAAAATTTTTTTTGACACCCCCTCAAAATTTGATTGTTTACATTTCAAGGTACGTAGAATCCAAAAATCGAATAAGAATTTGGCCGTCAGTCCGCCGTACGCGGCACTTTTGCCACTTAGCATCAACCAATTTTGATTGAATTTGGTATGTAGGCTCCATTTGGGGTCTAATTGTGTTCGAAGATTTTGGTTGATGTAGGTTAGTACGTCTAAGGGTTCCAAAATGAATTTTGAAATTTTGAAAACGCCCTAACTCTTTTTTCTTCAATTTAAGATTCTATAGAATTTTTAAAATTTTTTGAGACCACCCGGAGCTCTGTAGGACAAACCGTTCGCTCTCTACGAGAATTTAAGGTTTGGATGTACGATAATTCAGAAACACGAGTGTGAATCGCAAAAGAGGCTTAATCTCCGTTCAAATTATAGCTGACCGAAATAAGATCGATGTTTTTCTTCAAGTTGGATGGTTGGTGGCTTTGCAGACGAGTGATCTATAGAAAAATAATAAACCACTGTGTGATAATTTGCAGCGTTCTTGTATTATTATTTTGTGAATTGTTGGTACCTTATACCTATTCAGTTTAACAGTCTCATTTGGAAATTATCTCTGGTCTCCTCGTAGTTCATATTGATTTCATGATGAACTGAAAATATATCTAGGTTAGTAAACAAGATAGTTACTTGGTTATCTGATAGCTAGTTTTGTTCGATCACTTTGAGCTCCGCAGATCTGCTCAAAATGTCTTTGTAGGGCTTCAGAGATATGGAAAATTTCACTTTATGCTCGAAATATTTTTGTTGGGTATTAGAGACATGGAAAACCTTTTTCGGATACACGGAGAGAAACTGGAAAGTTAAAATACACAATGGGTCAAGAAAAACTATTAGAGAAACTTTCAGTTGGAAATTAGTTTTAGAGTCGATCCCTTGAAGGTTGAACAAGTGTTCACCCTGGAAACACGTAATAAATTTTATTAGACCTGAGATTCATAACTTCATGTCAAAAACCTTACATTTTAAAAGCCCACTTAGGAATCATTCTGCCGGGAAAATAAAAAAAAAAAATCCCGAAAACAATATAGAAGTTGAAAGAAAAATTAGATGATGAGAAAAATAACTTCATTCCAGGGCTATCCTCTAAATTAGAACAAAGGCTTTGTTAAGCAGCGCGTTTGGAAACAGTGAGTATTTGAAATGAGCCAGAGCAGCCAAGTGGGATAAAGAGGCGACTAACTTCGTCCTTTTCCGTGGAATTTGATTGAAAATAAAATGTTCTGAAAAGAAGTTAATGATGGAAGGAGGTGGAAGTGTTTACTGAAACATTTGCAAACAGTTTGTGTTGGGATTGTCGTAAAGGAAAAAATGGAAGAACTTTGTACAGAGCCAAGTGAAGGGAGACCAAAGCTAAATGTGACGTGGTGAAGTTTTTCCGATTCCCAATAACAAGACAATGCCAAAGTAAGACCCCTCCTTCCCAGTAGTCTTCTTACAATACCCCATCCGCTATTCTTCCTTCCTTCCTCAATTCTCTCTCTCACTTCTTCTACTTCCATTCTTTCCTTCTTCTGTTTCCGCTGTTTTTCTTGCCTTTTCTCTCGATCCTTGTTCCCTCTTTCCCTCATCACTTTCGCTTGGTTTAAAAGCTTTATTTCTAGTCTGCCTATTGATTGCAACTTAGTTTTTCCAAGCAATTAGAACTTTGGTAATCAGTTGGGGAACCCCCCTCGTGCCAACGGGAATAAATAGCAGGGATTAGAATTGGAAAGTAACGATATCAAAATGTCCAGTGCGAAAGTGGGGAAAGAATTAGCCACGAATAAGTTTAAGCTTTCAAGGACGATGTAAGTTCTCGTTTGTGAAAATATTACCAACCATAGCAATGCGAAGAGGAAAACAAAACTGTCGTATACAGTACGGAGAAGATGAATCCGTCAACCGGTTCCTCTCTGTTAAAACAATGATAATATATTCATCGATTATTCACAGTGAAGCCATTCTCCTGAGTATCGTGGTAAAAGAAAAAAAGATTGACCAGCCAGAGAACTCAGGTGACTGTCAGAGAACTCTCAGGGTAGATTGTGATTTTAATCATTATTACTAGTGGCTTGTTGCGAACATTGAAAGGTTCCAGCTCACAGATGTCTTGCAAGAAGCTGGTATTTACTTGACTCCTATTCAAAAACCATCTGTGTCTATCGTCGTTTTTATCCCCTTTAGATTTGGAATTTGGAATTCATGAGCAAATAATTTCGTTGAGCTTTCTGAGTAATGAAGAACCTAATTTTGTAATGAAGGCACCCACAACTCTCGGACAAGGAAGTTTTTAGGATCGGTAGTGTTGGAGCCCACTCCAGCGTATTGTTCATAATAATTAATCATGTGAAGTTAGTTGATGTTACTATGTTAGATTACCAATGTTGAAATCAGGATTGTTCAAGAAAAATGCAGTCCAACTAAGACGATACAGAATTTGAGTTCCGTTTATTCTTTTCACTTCTTGGTGGATTGGTACCAAGAAGTAACAGGTAGACTACTGAGATACCTCGATAGCTCTACGAGGGTTCTTGTGGTTGGCAAAGCGGGTTGCCGATTTGGCGTGTTGTCTGGTGTTAGACAGGAAGATTCACTCTCAGCAACGCTCTTCAATATTGCCCTAGATGAAGCAGTGACGATGGATGATAAGAAAGGTAATAATGTCAATAAAACCTGGCAGATCCTAGCCTTGGCCCACAGTCAGAGCTTCCTTAGAGAAGCCTTTGAGGCGATAAGCAGAGAATGGATTCGTATGGGACTAAGGATAAATAAGGAAAAAACCAAGTACCTACGGACAATGTCTCCTTCTGAAACTCCCCGTCAGTAAAATATTGCTCTACGGGACTATGAGTTTAAAAGTGTAGAATCCTTCTGCTACCTCGGAAGTTCTGTCAACTACCGCAATCTTGTTCAGAACGAGATTAGCATGAGACTAATGGCGAGTCTAATAGGTCGTATTTTGCGAAAATTGAGTTATTCTCGTCATGATTGCTCTCAAGAACCACGAAACTCCGATTATACAAAACGCTCGTGCGTCTGGTAGTGTGTTATGGTAGCGAAACTTGGACACTGCGATCAGATGATGTGTTTTTGAAAGAAAAATAATAAGAAAAATATACGGAGGAGTTCGAGATGGTGGTCGATGGAGGAGAAGAGACAATCGTGAAATTGAGGCAATTCTGGAAAACGAAGATATTGTAAGACTCATAAAGACGAACAGAATAAGGTGGCTTGGACACGTTGATAGGATGAGGATGGAGCAGGGGCCAAGATCAATGCTGAGGGCCAGAATTGAGTCGAGAAGGAGAAGAGGGAGGCCGAGGAACCGATAGCTTGATGAGGTGACGCAAGACGTGCATACTGTGGGTTTGCGAAGACTACAGCCAGGGGCCTCACCGGCCTGTGGAGCTCGGCAGTAAGCAAGTAAGACCACTAAGAGCTCTGTAGGAACAATCATTTGCACCCTATAATGACACGAAGGTTGTACGAATAAATAATCAGAAACACGAGTGTGAATCCCAAATGCGATTTTTTGTTTTACCAACTCATAGAATTAAGTTTCATGTCACTTAGCTGCAAAATTTCGTTCATACTTTTCTCGAGTTACGATACTGTTGGTGGTAGGAAGGTGCTTTCTGTCAAATTGAACATGATTGCTAACCTTGGGGGATAATGTAGTGATTCACGCAGAATGATTACAACCGTTGTGTACAACTTGCTGTGAGTTACTCGCAAATTGCCCGAGTAGTATTTAATAGGCTTTCTGAGTTATAGGAAATTTGAATGATGTACGTCTCCTCATCCCTGACGAGACAATACATTTTTTCGTAATGGTTTACACAGTTCTAAAAGGATTTTTGGATGGATTCTTGAAGATTTGAACGCAATTATTGCTGCATTGAGACGTTTTTATTACTTCACACGCTGAAACGTCATTTTCCCACTCATAACAAACTTGTTGAATATTCTCATCAATGTTAACTAAGGAAAGGGAGGAAGATTCTCGGAGGCCTTCATAAAAGGAGCTGTTACTCCTAATATGGCGAGAGAAGTAATTTTATTTTACCCCACGATGCCCTCAGGATTCATGGCCCTCTGGATAGCAGAGCGAGAAGATATAGATGGGGGAGAGGGTGGATACAGAGAATGAAGATCGGACGAAGAGCGAAGGAGTTAATATTTATTTAAGGGAGAATTGCTGGGACTACAAATTGCCAGTGGCTACTTGCCAAGAGCTTGGGGACCTGTTACACCCCACACATAAAGTTGATGGTAGAAAAATATTCTTAAGAAACGGAGAAAACCGCCGAACCTCGATTGGAATAACACGTGTACTGTTGTAGGAATATGAAGTCGTAAGTTCGTGGTGAATTTCAATGATCTTATGGAAGATGATACGTGGATTTGAAACGATATCTGTATGCGATATCGAAGATCTTTATTATCACGATTGAACAGCAACTCACAAGGTTGGGGAACCGAAGGGTTTTAACAGGACTATTATTTTACGATGTATGTATCGGCATTATAGCTTCCTCGCTCATTAGCATAACCGAATGAACAAAACATCTCAGCTCTACTGCTCACACAGCTGAGATGTCATTCCTGAGATCCTCCCTAAAACTTAAGAAACTACAAGATTTCAGCACTCTAAGATGAACGAGTGAGAAATTGGCATCACACAGATCATCTGTCTTACTTCAAATCCGTTCAATATTCAAGCGGCCTCTTAAATACAGGTACAAATTTTGATTGGGGGGGGGGGGGGTTATTGTTATTTATTTTTTTTTTTTGTTTCCCTTGCTCGATTCCAAAGGTTCATTATTGCAAATAATAAACCGAAAGATATAGAACACCATCAACATACTAAATTACATTGAGTGAACAATTTTTTCATCGCTTGTTTTCATCGCTTACCTACTGGTTGAAATTAAACAAATCCTTGGGACATCCCTTGGATTACATCCATTATTAAACAATTTGTTGCTTCCGAGTCTACCAAGGTAGTGGAAGCTTTATTTTCACTTTTCGAGGATGAAGAAAAACTTCTCCAAAATCAAAATTTCCACTCGCGTTTTGCTTTTTAGACCTTTCTGAACAATTTTGGTTCCGTATTTGTGTGTCTGTCAGTCCGTCTGTCAAGAAATCCTTGTAACGGGCATAACTATACGAAGTTATTGTCCGATTTCTATGAAGTTTTCAGGGATTGTGCGAATAGGGTGTGCGCCTGAGTAGGAAAAACTGTTTATTGTTATTTTTAATCTAAGGTAGACCTCATTCTGAGAATTTTGGCACCAACCGCGACCTTCTAGCTTGTGTAAATTTTTTCCTATGAATTTTTGAAGTTTCGACCGTTTATGACGTCACAGTTGGCTGGGGGGTCCCGCCCAGGCGAGAGGGGTGCGTGACGTCATAAACGGTCGAAACTTTGAAAAATCATAGATACAGATCTACTCACGCTAGAAGGTCGCGATTCGTGCCAAAATTCTCAGGATGTAGTCTACTTTCGATTAAAAATCTAAAAAAAATCAAGGCGCACCCCCCATTGGTGTGTAGACGGTTCCCTATGAAAATCATCATTCCCGGACTGATAGAAGCGACTGCGCATGCGCAAACGTGAATTCCTTGTAACGGCCATAACTTCTACATTTTTCATCCGATTTCAATGAAATTCTCAGGGATGTTGAGGATTATGTTGTAGATGGTCCTGTATGAAAATCATCATTCCCTACTGATAGAAGCGACTGCGTGTGCGCAAACGTGAATTCCTTGTAACAGCCATAACTTCCACATTTTCAACCCAATTTCGGCTAAATGTCACGATGTTCTGGTGTGATTCTGAAATAAGAGATGGCAGCACCACCGGGGCCAAATTTCGTTTACTCCTCATTTGAGAACGGATCGAGATATTTTAGTTCCGCAAACAGATTTCTCTTCAAGATCACCGTAAAATTCCGGGTAATTGGTTTAGAAAGTGTGCAAAACTGTTTTTCACACAGTTCCAACAAAAATTTGTTCAAATTTTGAACATTTTCAAGAAGTGGCCTTATAGCCAATTGCAGAACCTTCATCAGAGGCAAGGGACAGTAAAATATCAAATTATTCGATTTTTTCATGGATTCAAACGGCCGTATCTCTTTTTGAGGATACATTTTTTGAAAAACTAGCTGCGCCGGATTATGTGCTAAGACTAAACCTGAAAAAAACAAAAAAAACAAAAAAAAAAAAAATTAAGTGGATACCTCAGTAATTTCTGAGATTTTTGTTCCTGAATGTCGAAAAACACAACTTTCCAGGGTAGCTGATTTTCTAAATCTTACATCAATACTCCTTGTAGATATTTATTGTTCTATCAGTTTCGCTACTTCCACTCTTATAGTGTCCATTTATCAAAATCGGTAGGTAAGATTGAAGAAGAATAGAGGGATGTTTTGATTTTGAGTAGGTGAAGGTTTTGTTTTGGTTCTGGTTGTTGTTTATTGTGATTCGAGTTTCTGAACTTTTTTTTACCATGAAGTTTCTTGTGATCAAAATTACCGAAGCAATTCTTTATTGAAATAGACGTTTGAGGCTCACAAAGCTGCCCTGCGATTTTACGTGGAAAACATTGGAAAATGCTAGATGCTCTTGACTTTGGGTTTGCAGCCAGGTCAATTCTGCTTGAAACATTGCAACGAAAAAGATAGTTGGACGTTGAATAAAACCCGTAAAGCAGCTCGCTTTACGTAAAGCAGTAAGATGTTGAAAAAGAAAGAGTCCAGTTAGAAGAGATGCAAGAGCTATGAGAAGATTGAAAGATCAGTGGCAGGAGGAAGAAGGCGACACAACATCCTACGTTCTAGGCGGATTCAAACCTACGTTTGGAAGGTTAGATAAAGGTCTTCCAATTGGAATTTCGCGTAGCATTTTTTAATAAAATGTTCAGAATAAATTCAATTTTAATAAACCGAAAATCGAAAGAAATTGCGGTCGAACCCCTTTAAAAATAATAAAACGAAATTGAAATCTGCAATTTGGTTCGGTAATAAAACATGCGACCCTCGTTTGGTTGCTCCATTTATTACGCCAGTCATCCATCGATGAGAGTTCCAAAATACATTCTGATCGTTTCACAAAATGCATCGGTACAGGGAATGAGCTCGGAGAACAAGATCATTGCTGTACAAATCAGCGATGGGTCTGCCATAAATTTCTCTCGAGACCATGAGTTTTCTGCGAACAGCGGGGGTTCGAGGCATTCATTAGAGGGAGAAGGCAATTAATGATTGTGACGTTCAGCGTCAGTCAAGAGAGGGCGGCCGGTCTCCTCCACACTTCTGGCGGAGCTCCAATTCATCTCCACCCCTCTCCTCATTTTTTAGGGGCTGAAGGAGGGAGTCGTCCCTCGCAACTCACCCCCTCCCCTCACCCCTGGCTCATCCACTACAAATATTTAGACAACTCGCTCCTTTTAGTATTCCCTTCAAGCCACTACGAACATATTTATCCCGACGAAACGCTCCTCAAACAATCATTTAGGGTTCGTTAAAACCGGAAAAAAATTGAAACGAACAAAAATAAACAAAGCAGTGATTCAAAATCTCAAGTCAAATTCATTACTATTTACACCGACCCTACAGCTCCTTAAAACGAATGCAGTCCAAACATCATGAAGTCCACGTCATTTCATCCAAGGAATCACATCATTTAGTGAAGCACTACAAATATCTATCTACAGATTACTACCTTCCAGATGCCGATGAGAAGAATAAGTAGCGCATACTTAGTACTTGACTTGCATTCTTAGTCTTAACAACTGGCTCGTTTACATCCCTAGCTTGAACTTCAAAGGTGTTTACTAACCTTTCAACTCCTTGACGTGGGTTAATGGTTTCCTCTACTGAAAAAAATCGCTAGTCAACCAAGCGTCGAGGGAGTAATCACTCGTCCTTCTCTTGGAGCAGCGGTCATTCTTGAGCAGGAGTACTCGCTCCCATCAGGTTGTAGCGTTTCCCTCATCAAGGGAGTACTCACTCGTCCTTCCCTTGGTGCAGGGGATCATTCTTGAGCAGGAGTACTCGCTCCCATCAGGTTGTAGCGTTTCCCTCTTCAAGGGAGTACTCACTCGTCCTTCTCTTGGAGCACCGGTCTTGGTGCAGGAGTACTCGCTCCCATCAGGTTGTAGCGTTTCCCTCTTCAAAGGAGTACTCACTCGTCCTTCTCTTGGAGCAGCGGTCTTGGTGCAGGAGTACTCGCTCCCATCAGGTTGTAGCGTTTCCCTCTTCAAAGGAGTACTCACCCGTCCTTCTCTTGGACAGGGGTCTTGGTGCAGGAGTACTCGCTCCCATCAGGTTGTAGCGTTTCCCTCTTCAAAGGAGTACTCACTCGTCCTTCTCTTGGAGCAGCGGTCTTGGTGCAGGAGTACTCGCTCCCATCAGGTTGTAGCGTTTCCCTCTTCAAGGGAGTACTCACCCGTCCTTCTCTTGGAGCAGCGGTCTTGGTGCAGGAGTACTCGCTCCCATCAGGTTGTAGCGTTTCCCTGTTCAAGGGAGTACTCGCTCATCCTTCCCTTGGTGTAGCGGTCTCTCTTAACCAGGAGTACTCGCTCCTGTCAGGTTGTAGCGGGTACTCACTCATCCTTCTCTTAGTGCAACAATCTTTCTTAGCCCTTTAACGTTCTAAGCACTGCACAATTTTTTGTCGTTAACGCAAGGTGTCATACTCAGAAGAACGACGCAAAAATACAGCCAATGCACGCCAAAAAAACTTTTTATATTTGTCTTTTCTCGTGATTTTTAGGTTCTAGTGCCTAATTACGACGTCATCCAAAATAAATTTAAATTTTGTAACACCCTAATTCCTCAGAAAACTGGGTTTTATGGGAGGAGAAGGTGTCCTGCACAGTAGGACATCTTGCGTCTAGGAAGACGACTTGCCAAAATGTCGTGGAGTGCAAGGTGTCCTACACGGCAGGACACCTGAGTGAATGAAAGGAAATTGCGCACTTTATCCCCAATGTTTTACTTTATTAGAAGTAGTTGCACTGTATTACGATTTTTTATTATCATAGTTAGGGAAAATTTCGAATGATAGGAATGAAACTCAGATGAAAAATAGAAAAAATTCTTATTGGAATACCAGAGAACGAAATTCATTTTTTCTTTACGAAAGAATAATCAGAATCAAAGCCTTGGTCTTCTGAGACCCCAAACAATGCCGAAAATTCAGCATGGCTCATTTCCTCCTCATCAGCAAAGTTGATCGGAATGAATACATTCGACTCAGGGTTTCTTGGGTCCGTTTTGTAGCAGAAACAGCAGTAATGCATGCATTCCAGGGGACGTCCCATTGAAAAAGCATTAGATCAATTTAAACTAGTTGGTAAGCGATAAAAATGTATCAGTCGATGTAGTTTATTTAGTACTTTAGGCAAGAAATAGTGGTCTCTTCCTCCCCCTCCTCGCCATTATCAACCATAACATTTCTAGCGGCATGGGAGCCTCGAATTTGAAGAGCATTTTAAGATCCATGATCTACGATACCCAATATTCGAATTCGAGTTGAACCCCCCCCCCCCCCCCGTGTATTTCTGAGTATCCCAGATTATTCAGGGGTCTGATTAGTTGAACTTTTATCTATTAGTTTGGTAGGCAGTCCGTCGAAGTTCTCATCAGTATTCAAGTTGAAACACCAAAAAAACATGACATATGCGGTTTATGGTGTTCTGGCACCATGGTGGCACCACTATTAGTTCCATGGTGGTACGGAGAATAATTTATGTAAATCCAGAGGTATAATGAGAATTTTTCCCCAATTTCAAAGCTTAGGTAAAACTAGTGAGCTATAAAGGAACCAAAATATTGAAAAATCTGATATTTTGTGAATATTATCCCCCCAATCGCCCCCTCCTCTTGCAAATTTTGATACTCTTGTGAAATAATGAGCAATTTGGAAGATTTTCGAGTCGAACAACCAAAGAAACACGCGAATCGGTTGGAAATTGAGGCCTGGGCAGAGAATACAAGATTATACCTGCAATCGCACGTTTTTCAAGCAGGAAACCCCCCTCCCCTTTCCCCCCTTAAAATGCTAAACTCGAAATTCCGGTGACGTAGTGCACAACTAGTTAGTTTTCCGCGTCGAACAAAAAGAGAAACACGAAAATCGGTTGAGAACTAAGGCCTGGGCAGACGACACAAGATTTTGGCACACACATATACACACACATACACACACACACATTCACCTATGGTTTTTTTCGCGGATTTGGATTCAGAATGGTCTAAAACGGAGTAGCGTGTGGTTATTCATTTTTTCTGTTGAGTGTTGTCCAACTTTACCCCAGATCAATTGCATAAGGACGCCCAAGTCGCTCATCGTCTTTCTTCTATGTTCCGTTTTCCCCCTAAAATTACCAGCGAAATCGACCCTTCTACCGTCTACCACGCAGTGCTTATCTTTTTTCGTCCCTTCGCCCGAATTTTGACTTTTTTAACTCCTCCCTCGCAGTATTAAAGTCACTAATTGCCTCCTCTCATGTGTGCTATAATTAATCGTTTAATTCCTTCTTTGTCTTACTTCCTATATCTAACTATCTGCATGATAGTTCAACATTTTGTATACAATTGTATTGAATTGGGCTCGCCCGTACATAATTAAATAAATTAATACATAAATAAAAAGTATTAATGTGGGACGTCCTAAAAAGGGGTATTTTCCACATTATCTCACATCAGACAAAAGACATCATCCAACTCGACAACATAATTAGTGAATGTTGGTAATTATCATAGACACTCGAAAAAGTTGATGTGATCCCTCCAAGGTAGTTTCAATCAGAGCACTCTATTGGACCTACGAGAAACTACTTTTACCACCTTGAGGGTGTTGCCACTTCCTCTACGGATACCCCCGAGTTTACTATGAGTGTAAATTCAGTTGTTTAACCATCGTGATAAAATATTAACAACACCTGACAAGGGGTTTTAATACGTAGTAGTGGGTATAACGTCATCTATCCAATCCTGGTCTTCGCAGGACAATGATATGAACAGAGACTCGCCTGCCCGCCACTGGTGTCTCCATCCCGGCGAAACTGTTTCCCTCCTGAGACGGTCGTCGGAGGAAAGAGGCAGGAAACTCAATGAAGAGGCGAAGGCCCGCGTTTTATCTGGCTGACTAGCTGTGTGCCGAAGCGGAGCCAGAAGGACGGAGGGGGGCTCAAAAGAATCACTTATTCATTGACAGCAATAGATTTCCTTTAAAACCCCGGCTCTTCGCTCCCGCTTCTGTATTTGAGTCTAGTCGCCGACTTAATTCTACTCCCCTGGAGGAAAAAATACGGCAGGCTACGTCTCCTTCGTCCATTCATCCCCTCAGCTGTTATTTTATTTCAACGTTTAAAATGGGCAAATAACAATTCGCGTTTTCAAACAAGAGTCACGATCGGTTAGTGAATTTCAGATTACAACGAAACTACTTATTACGTTGCTATGGCTTCAAAATTTTCAGCGTGGAAAGTTTCGAAAAATGCTAATTTTTCGCAAAAAATGAGCAATCCGCTCAGCGTGCGCTCAATGATGTTATTTCCTTAATTAAACTGCATTTTGATAAAATTATTGACGAAAAATAAATTTAAAAAAAAGAAAATGGCCTTTTTCAAGGGCAAAACCACCCTGTTTATTTGAAAACCCTGTTCCCAGTCCACTCAAGACTCCGGATCAATTTTTTGTAGTAGGTATCAACTCTTCACATGTAAACATTCAGAAGTTAACTGAAGAGGTCTTCAAGTAGTGATTAAGAAGGCCATTTAATTTTTTTTTTAAATTTATTTTTCGTCGATAATTTGATCAAAATACAGTCGATTCAAGAAACTAACATCACCACGTGATTCAGCGTAAACAAGTACTAAAATTACATGTGTCACACTTGAGTACTTCATATCACGCGATATCGCGCGCATCTTTGAGCTCGCGATAAAAAAAAATCGGTTGTGGTGAAAATGTTTATGAAATTTTACGAAGAATCCGAATCTGCAATAAAAAATGGGAGGTCTCATTTGAAAAACAAATTGAAGGGCGACCAAAAAAAAAAAAAAAAAAAAAAAAAAAAAAAAAATTGGAGGACAATTTCGGGGACACCCTGTATGAAAGTATACATTTTTTTACAGCTTCTTATTTTTGAAATTGTAGGTACTTTATCAGAAATTTTGTGCTGAATCCGAAAATACCATATATGACTATGATGGTAATTTCTACAAAACCACATGTTTTTCCACAAAAACATATTTTTTTTTAATTTTCTATTTTTCGAAATTTGAACTCATTAAGGTTTCTCAAAGTTCCTTTCTAAGATATCATCTTTTCGTTTGTTATTTTGAAATTTTGGCAGAAATTTATGTTTTTTTTTCAAAGAATTAGGTAGGTACCCAAGTTCTCGTCCGGAGTGACTCACACACGCACCTCCAAAAATTCGCTATGACATCTGATGACGATTGCAAAGCACTAATCTAACTATTTTACTGAATCCGAAATTTATAATTCAAAAATTATGTTGATTTTGAGAGAAGATTTGAAATATTTGTATTTCGTCAAGTCTGAGACTTCTGGGGGGGAGGGGATAAAGCAAACAGGATCGCCCTCCCCTCCAACACAATGATGTTGTAATTTAATTGACCTTCCGCAGTTCATTGACTGGAAGTTGAACTTCCGAACATTAGAAATTATTTGATCTTACTATTTCACCAAGGTTTTTGAGGTTATAGCATATGCCAATGATTCTGTTCGATGAAGTTGAAAATCTCAATGTGAACGACTGAGCGAATGAGCGTAATAAAAATATACATTTTGAGAGGAAAGTGCTTCGATTCACAAAAGCAGAGAAAAGGCTTTTAATCTACTTCACGTGAAATAGTACGCCTTATCTCCAAGCGTCACCGGATAAATGACATTGTTTTTTCCCCTTTTTCTCCCTCTCGCTCTTCAAAGTTATTCACCTGCATTAAGATTTACTCTTCGAATCACGGACCACTCGATCTTGCGTCCCTTCCGACTGAAGAGCGAAAAAATGCGGTCAATGAAAACTCTATCGATCGTCGAGGGCTGACGGGGGTGAGAGGCTGATGTATTGTGTTAGAGAATGTGTATTGATGCTTGCAATCGCCCGCGCCTTTTTTCAATGTCCTAACAACTTCATTATCCGTGTCCCTTCCCACCCGTCCCGCTGGCCACCGCTCGAATTGATGTTTATATTTTCACATTTATAACTTCGGCGCTTGTAAACAAACTTGAAAAACCTCGATTTATCAACCCCGGCAATTTCTTTTCTTCTTCTTGCTCCAACTCTTTTCCATTTCTCACGCTTTGATTATATCAATCTTGCTCCACGGATTATTCTTGGTTGTTTTTTTCTTTTAAATTTTTATTATTGGCTTCAAAAACAAGTTTATACAGCCGAAATAACAATGAAATATATAATCAAATTCTCATACTAATAAATCTTATTGTTCGCTCATGTATTAATTAAACTGAAATGTTCACTTTTTTGATGAAATCATATAGTAGTATGTAGATGTTCACGTCGTTTTCAGCAAGGATAGTGTCAATGTTGAAAGGGCTGGGAATTGTTGCGTGGAGCTCTCGCAAAATAGTGAGTCGCGCATTATTGTGTGCAGGGCACTCCAGGATCATGTGCTCGGGAGTTTCATTCGATTGGGAGCAAACTCGGCAAAGAGGGATTTCTGTGTTCCAGATCGAAAATTGGAACACATTGGTGTTGCAATTGCGAAGTCTGGAAATGGTTCTGTAGAATGCCTGCGACCAGATCAAACCGTGTTACTTTCTTGGGTGGTGGAAAGAGGAGCTTGTAACGGTTGCCTGAGTGGTAAGCCTGGTGTTGTTTCCTCCAGAGTCTCAGCATCTTGGTCTTGACTGAAGGAGTTAAGTCCGTCGGGAAATAGATCCTGGTCGGGTGTGGTTCGGTTAGCATGGCAGCTTCTATTGCTTCTGCATCAGCGACATCGTTTCCTGCAATACCTGAATGGCTTTTAATCTTGCAGAAAATGACCTTCTTTCTTCCATTTCTGATTAAGTTGATTTATAGAGCTACGGCTGCTTCTATGTGGTCTTGGTTGTTGATTTCGTTTGAATTAATGCTATACATTTTATTGCCATTTCCTCAATATGTTTATAGATAAAAATTACTGAGCAAGGTGAGTAATGCGCATTCAAGGAGGACAAAAAAGTCTGTCAAGTAGGTGTGGCACGTAACTTCGACGTATTCATAACCCGATTATATAGGCAATCCGATGCATTGTAGCTAATCTGAAAACATCAATCTCTAAGTACCTTGCACTATCACTTAAAGCACCATCTAATACCCCAATAGTCTCTGCAAATTTAATCGAATATTGATCGGAAATGTAGACGTTATGGCTGTCACAAGGAAATTCACGATTGCGCGTGGGCAGTGACTACTTTCAGTCCGAAGTAGAAGGTTTTCTTAGGGAACTTCTTTTGGATAACTTTTTTTCAACCTTGAAAAGTAAAAACAATGCGTCTGCTAGGTTGATGGACTTGGAAGCAATAAACGTATAAATGTTTCAAGAGATACATGGGAACATGGACATGTCTTGTAAGATTATCAGAGTCGATCTCACCAAGAGAAGTTAGAGGTGTTGTTCACGGGTTTAGCCCGATGAGGGGAGTTGGGAGCAAGCCTACTGCGAGAATTGGGTGGTCTGGCCATAAAGGAAAGTTTGGATCTAGCCCACTGAGAGGGAATTCGGGGGCGTATCACGATGATTCAAGTTGGTTGACTATACACCAATGAGGAATGTTGGGGCCTACTAAGTCGATTCAGGGATCTGGCAAAATGAAAGAAGTTGGGGTCTAGCCCACTGAGTCTGCGCTGTACATTCAACAGGCTTTGGTTTCTTAGATATTTTGATGAACTTCTTAGCTCCCAGTCTACCATGGAGATGTAAACAAATTTGTTTAGAATCGAAATTTTTGCTTCCGTGTTTTCGCAAATCTTTTCAATAGGCGAAACCATTGTTAACCACATTGCACTACAATTTTGATTAAATTTTCAAGCGTGTCGAATATCAAAGTCAGAATGATATCCAATGAATTTCACTGGTTTCTGACTCATTCCAGCCTGAGCGTGTTTGATTAACGCGAAATCCGGGTATCCTCGTTTTGATTCGAGTAACAGTGGAATTCATAGTTAGTACCGTTCTGCCATTCCATCCTCACTATTATGGATAACGCCTGCATACGTTGATGATTGACTTCTGGAACAGTGAGATGGGAGCTATGCATAATATGTTAATTCCTGCGACGATCAACTACCCCTGAGGATGGTGGAAACACGTTT
Source organism: Apolygus lucorum (assembly GCA_009739505.2). Lineage (NCBI taxonomy): Eukaryota > Metazoa > Arthropoda > Insecta > Hemiptera > Miridae > Apolygus > Apolygus lucorum. The sequence goes on along the minus strand of CM019167.2, from coordinate 54,682,903 downwards.
GGAAACTATATGTAGAAAGCGGAAGGGTATGAGTGTTACGATAAAAGGATTGTTAGGGAGAAAGAGACCGGGCGAAGCCAACCCTAAAAACGGAAGACACGGTGAAAAGTTAGTGATCAACAAAGAAGGGAAGAAAAATGAATTGAGGCGAAGACGGCAGAAAGAAAGCCGCGTGACTGAAAGAGGTGGTCGACGAGAGATCGAGAAGCAGACATTTTGGAAAATAGCGGCGAAGTGTTAGGTGAGACTGGGCCTGACGTGACATTTGTCTCAAGATATGGGACATATATCTGACCAAGTTCAAGCTGGCATTGATCCCGAGGAAACCTCTCCCCTCCGTCCAGGCTTCCCAGTAAATCACGAGGTCCGCCTATCCCCTATGCTTCCTCCATCCCTCTCTCCCCTTCACCCCGAAAAAGCTGAATTGATTAAAACCCCACCCACTACATTTATTCCGGAGTTTTCCTAAAGGCTACTTCAAACACGTGGCTACTTCTTGCTTTTTGCCGCCATTCATTAAAAGTTTTTTTTCGCTTCCGAAGGTTGTGTGAGGACGAGGGGCGGTGAAGACGGAGAAAGGGAAAAACTGTGCAATGGAGAAAGGAAAATGTTCAATTCAAACAAACTTAATTTTAGGTTCCTACCCGAGTCCTGCCTCCCTCACCTCTCAGATGATAAACTGACGCAGGAATTGCAATAAGGGCTCTTTGAGAGCAACGGTATAACAAATGTCCGTGTATTTCGCTTCCCAGGAATCAAAATCTCTCGGCCTCCTGGGAAAACAGCTTATTTGGAACAAAAAACGAACAGTGGGAGAAATGGACGTCTTAGATTAAAGGCAAATTCCTACGAGCTTCTCGTTTCGTAATTTTATTTTCCTTCAATGCTGAGAGGGATGTGCTAGAGGAAGCCTATCAAACATAATATCATACATCTCAGTTTTCTGTTCCACCACTAACTGTATAGTGGTATTTTTTATCTTCTTCTACATGCTTTTCTTCACAAAATTGTAACTGGACTCGTCCACCATCATCCAGCTCAAACCCCTTTTCTACCGACTGCAGGGCCTGGAACTATTTCACGTTCTCCCGAGACCTTCCGAGGTACCCTCAGCTAGGCCTCGGTGTAACTAGATTTTGTTATGACAGTAACTAAATTTTGAATTCTGATCAGCGGATTATGATTGTATGACCCTCCTTAAAGTCCCGATTAGCGGCGTTTTCCGAAATTTTGCCTTGAACCCCGTTAATTTTGATCAATTTGTTAATTGGGTAGGTACTCAAAATTAATGAAAAAAATGTCCAAACATAATCAACCAAAAATTATTTATCGAAACCTGCAGAACAGCCTTTGCAGATTTCAAATCCAAGTTTCCAGTAATGAGAAAACGGAAATTCGAAATGTGATCATTTCAAGACGCTACTTGGCGGCGGATTTGGGACCTGAACCGGGACACTTAGCCTTAATAAATAATACTACGAGGTGAAACGTCGAGGTTAAATGTATGCAAAGTTTCTTCAAATTGTCAGCAAGTTACTTTCTATATGTTTCTGCAATGTCTGCAAATTGTCTGCACTCCGTAAAAGCTCTTTCAAGTTTTACTCCGTCCGAATCAATGAAGTTCGAACGATTCCTTCTTCGAGCCCCGTTGACAAGTGTGGACGGACAAACACGAAAAGATTGCGCACATGTGCTTACGAGGCTCATGTACGAACGGTTCGTCTCGAACCATGTTGGGTTTTTAGCAAACTCAAAAAGTTTGAGTCGTTGCGAGGAAACACAATCATCTTTGGCGGGATTGATCTGCCATTGCTGTCGCCATTTGGACCACCAATGTTGACGCACAAATGTTCCCAAAAATCAGTGTAGATACCCAATCAACCAAATTTACTTGATGCTTTTCCTACAGGAAGCATTTCTATTGTCTCCTAAAAAAATGCAATAAATAGGATTTTTCAGTTAAAATAACTCCCCAAATAATCGTTAGTTCAGATATTTATACGACCATAAGGTTGAAAACACACTTAAAAAACTGAAATTACTCCAGACAACAGGGGTTGGAGCAAGTTGTCCGGAGAAAGTTTTGTAGAATTGTAGAATTCCTGGTATGTCTTCGACCAAAATATTTCTGCTGCATATCAAAATATCTGTGTGTATGAATCATTTCACAAGATAGTCTCTTATTATATTCTTCCTGTTTAGATCAACGTTAGTCGAGAGAGGAGCAGGGGTTAGAAGCTCGAGTTTCAGAGGTATATTCAGACTGTTTCAATATCTAATGGTTGTAACTGCACTTTGTCAGTTGGGGGCGGCTCTCGAGTATTCGTAGTACTGCTCGCCAACATTGACTAAGTACAGTTCCAACCTTCGATATCAATTCCAAAAGCGTGAATTGGTTTCAAAGATTGATTACCATTTCTTAAGGGCTATTCCTCCTTGCTGGACCAACGGTTGATTTAATCAAGATGAATCTTATGAATAAATATAATATATTATTACCCCGAAGCCTGCTCACACAGTGTTAGTTTTTTGAGTTGGATTGTTGCTGAACCTCATCTACTCAAGGGGGAGAGGCAGTAAGTAGCCTTGTACGAAATCATCAGAACGAATTCTGATCTTCTCGTTGGGAGACAGCTGTTAACGTCCACTCTGAATGGTATTCGGAAGAAAATCCAACCTGACATGATTGTTCATTTACTTACTCTTAACCCATTTACGCCGAGAACTATAAATTTTGAGATATAATATAAATTTACCTCAAATCAATGTCACTGAACCTCAAATAAGCTAAGAAAAATACCTATTATTTCAAATTTTGCACCCATAGGGGGGGGGGGGGTAACCCCCCGTGCCAGATCTGGCACAGTCGTCACTCAGAGTAGTTTTTTGAGAAAATTTCAGAAACAAAATTTTTATCAAACAATATTTTTACAAGAATAATTGAGAGAGAATAATGGTACGTCAATGGAATGTGATTGGCTCACATGATATTTGGTGCGATATTTTATGAAACTTGGGACTCAAAGCCCTACATCACATTTATTACAAATAGATTTTGGGCGAGATGAGCAGGTTTCATAAATTTATGCACACCTTCTTTTGTTCTCGATCGGCGAAAGCAAGTGATCCTTACGGTCGTACCTGATAGTGCTCAAGGCTACATTTTGGCGTGAGCAGTTGGTCTCTGAGCTTTAGGGGTACTTTGTAACGCATAAGAAAAGTTTATCAAATCCAGTTTATGCCTTTTACGATCACCAGATATTAGACGAGCATTGTTGAGACCAACGTCTATGAGCAACGTAAAAGTGGCCACTACCACTTTTCCCCTCTAATACCAATTTTATATTTGTTGATGTCCTGGTCTATGCGATCAGTCCCCCATATTACGATTGTACTAGTGGATAAGGTGTGGTTGAGGGACAGAAATTATTTTCTTTTCTGCTTTTGAGAACCTCTTAGCCATACTATAGGGCTCATGTCCATATTTCGTGGAAGATACAGCCACCACACTATTCATTATCCAACCAGTTGCAAATCACAACCCCACTATAAAATGTGATAGAATATTTTGTGGTTTGAGCCTCGCTTTTCTTTTTTCTTTCGAGTCTACCAAGGTAGCGGAAGCATTGCTTTCACTTTTCAAGGTTGGAAAAAAAAGATGTTCTCCAAAATCAAAATTTCCACTCGCGTTTTACGATTCAGACCTTCCTGAACGATTTTGGTTCCGTGTCTGTCTGTGTGTCTGTCATGAAATCCTGGCTACAGCCAAAACTTCAACAACTCTCGTCCGATTTCGATGAAATTTTCAAGGATTGTGAGGGTTGGCAAGTAGATGGTCCCCTATAAACATCATTATCCCAGGACTGATAGTAGCCGCCGCAGCGCATGTGCAAACGTGTGTTTCCTTGTTACAGATATAAGTTCTACGTTTATCTCATTTCGATGAAATTTCCAGGAATTATGCGAATTGAGGTGGAGATGGTCCCCAACGAAAATCATGACCCCCAAATTGAAAGCATTTTGGGGGCATGCACAAACGTGATATCGTTGTAACAGCCAAAACTCCCACGATCTCCAGCTCTCCAGCTCTCAAAAAAAGTTCCGAATTTTTGACACTATATGACGACTGTGCCAGATCTGGCACACCTGAGTTTCCGAGGACGCCAAATCCAACCAAAAGAAGTCGAAAATGAAAAAAATTGTTTTGATTCCTTCAAATAGCCATAAATAACAAGAATTCATAGAAAGTTGAGAGAAAAAGTATTAGTATACACGATTATAGTGCTTACAGCAGCGCAAAGTCGGGTTATTCTCTTCGGTACAATCTTGATTAAATTCAAACTTCACTCATGCCTAGACAAAGAATCAAAAGCGAATGAAAATCGTAGGGGATTTGTATGAAGACCTGCTGAATTGGGAGGTATAGAGTAGGATTGTTCATCAGCATGCAGAAGTGAACAGGAAATCGTAAAAGTCACCCCTTTCGTCGTGCCAGATCTGGCACAGTTGGCGGAAATGGGTTAATCTACTAAGGCGGCAGGACCTAAAATAATAAGGTTGAGCTTCGGAAATCTGTTCACATTGTCTTCTACAGACGTGTAGTCCTGCAAGGGTACCACGGAAACCCATCGTTTCGAGTCTGCATTAAGGCAGCCCAGCAATTGGTACATAGCGAGTAGTGAAGATGCGGCGGTATGGTAAAAAAAAAGTATCGAAATCCGAATTGATGATACTAAAGCCTGTATTTAGGATCCATTGTATCTTTATAGGATCCATCTTAAACTTAAACTATTGTAGAGACAGGACCCATCAGAACAATCTTGAGTCTCGAAAACCAGTTCATACTATATTATTCTGAGCGAACGAAGAAAGCTAAGGCTGATAACCGGGAGAGCTTTCTGATTGGTTGTCACTCCCAGTCGTAGTTGTGGCGGATCTCAGGAGATCACCATAATCATCGTCTCATTCATTCCCAAGTCATCAATGTAATGCTCATAAAATATGAAAGATTTTTATGAACAATTTTGTTAGAAATATTTCCAAAATAGATAACCTGTTTGGAAAAATTTAAGATGTATTTTGATGTAAGTGGAAATTGATACTAAACAAGCCAACAGTTAAAAAGAAGCGGGAATGGGCCATGGGGACCTATTACATTTGTGGTACCTCAAAGAGGCATGAAGCAGCACCACTGTCGTGATATCGAATCCACTCATGCATGCTTTTTTTTGTATCCAAGTTAGCTTTCTTCTCTGTTGAGTTGTATCCGACAATTGAGCATCAAGACAATCTAGCAGTAGATTCACAGTAGGCAGTGAAGGTGTTTGAACCGTTAAGTGGCCTGGCCCGAAAAATCCTATCAGAACCCAATCAGGAAGATGTGATGAAATTCCATCGCGTGAACAAAAATCCTCAAGTGCGGATGGGAGACAAACTGTGATGGATAAGTAACTCTCGTAAAATTTTGGGACTTGTTGACAACCGCTCAAGGAAACCTTCTTTCCTTGTATATCAAACTCATAATGTTGGCCTATTCGTCTGATGGGCAAATTGAGGCAATGAAGGTGACTCCGATCTCGAACCTATCATCTACAAACAGGTGTAAAAGATCGGTAGGAATTGAACCGCCACTGGAGAGGGTTAGATCAAGAGTAAACACGGTAAGTGTAGCGATGTTTCCGAGTTTTCGAGAAGGAGAAAGGATGACGTTTGAGTGCCCGCACAGCTCCAACCCCCCCCCCCCCCACCCTATCAGACTTCATCCAAGCCACCACATACAATTTCTGACGTGTCGCATATTGGACGTTATCGAAGGTGGAACTGCCTATGGTGTTGAGGCGAGGGGGTTATTTTTCCGGGCGATTGTCAGAAATAAATGTTTTTTTCCCCAAGCCACATCGGAGGGTGAGTCCTTGATCTTGCGATACCTGACAGCCGATCCATGGTAAAACGTACAAGAGATAAAGTCACGCCCTCTGACGGTTGTCATAGCACTCAAGACGCACATACTCATCAACCTTCGATATACTGGGGTGGTTTTCCCCGGGTTGCCCTGGAAAAACGAAGAGAGGATGTTATTCTTCGTAAACATCATCAGCATCATGCCATGAATGATCAAGTTTTAAAATATAGGTACACGGACGTTTGCATACAACCCGTTTCCGCCGACTGTGATATAATTATAGTTTCCTTTACGGAGTAAGAATCAACATAACTTTGTCATAATTTTGGCACTGTTCATTGGTGTTAGAACCTCGTGAGGGTTTATCATTATTACAAAAGTGTTCTTGTTTCTTGCGCTCCCAAAAGTTTTTTTTTTTTTTTTTTTATTGGCTTCAAAAACAGGTTTATACAGCCGCAATGGTAAATTCAAATAATACAAAATAATATCTTATAGTAATAATTGTTAATTATATGTAATGTGAAAAACTAATAACTACGACATGGTCTTGTTTTAAACTGAAATATTAACTTTTTTCATGAAATCATATAGTTGCACATAAACACTCATTTCACTTGAGGCAAGGATGGTGTCCAAATTGAATGGGTTTGGAATCTTGGGATAAACTGCATGCAGAAATGACTCCCGCTCGCTATGATGCGCGGGGCACTCCAGAATCATATGCTCCGGAGTTTCGTCAGTTTGTCGGCAGAATCGGCAGAGAGGAGAGTCGCTATTTCCAATGGCGAATTGGAATACGTTGTTATTACAGTGGCCACTTCGGAGTCTGCAGAGCGTTCGGTAGAAAGCTTTCGTTTTCGTTTCTGCGACTTGGTCAAACCAAGGTGACTTCTTGGGTTGTGGAAATAGGGCCTTGTAACGGTTTCCAGCAGGGTGGGCCAGGTGTTTCCCTCGCCATCCTCTCATCAACTTGCTCATGAGTGCTGGCTTAAGATCTGCGGCGGAGTACGATTGGGATGGGCTTGGTTCAGGTAACGTGGCAGCTCGTTTCGCTTCAGCGTCTACAACATCATTCCCTCTGACCCCCGAATGGCTCTTTATGTAGCAAAAAATGACCCTCTTTCCTCTATGTTTAGCTAGATTGGTCTGCAGAGCTATAGCTGCTTCCATCTGAGTCAGGCGGGAGGAGACCTTAAGTTTTGCAAGTTTTGTCATCGCGCTTTCAGAATCAGATAGGATTGATATAGAGGTGTAGCCAGTCTCATTCGCATATTGTAATGCCTGGAGAATCGCGTGACATTCGGCTGTATAGATCGAAGCTGAGCTCCATAAGCTGAACGCTTTTTTAACTTCGTTAGTGGCATCATAAAATGCGCAGCCAGTCCGGCCGCTATGAACTGAGCCGTCTGTGTAAAGGACCAAGCTGTTTGGCCATCTTGAGGCGACCTGTTCCTGAAAACGATGAGGATTTGAGCGAATGTCGGTGTAGAAGTGATTTGGGAGTTTCGTCATATGCACCGACTCTTTGAAGAAGGAGAAGGGGATTGTGAACACATATGGTATGTGAGAGGTTGCTATCCATCGGAAGTTGTTGCTGAGGTCGGTGAAACTGTCACATATTAGAGGAGAGGGCTTCTTCATCCAGTACCGATTTTTGAGGTTGTCTACAGCTAACTGGGCAATCTTTTTGGAGCAATCCTGGTCTTTACTGAAGGTTTGGAGGAGGAAACGATCGGCTAGCATCTTACGACGTAGGTCTAAGGGGGGTTCACTAGTTTCGGCTAAAAGCGCGTTTATTGGGGTTGATTGAAGAGCTCCTACAATGATTCTCAGAGCTCTGTATTGTACTTTGTCAAGCAACTTGAGAACGGATTTCGCTGCTGAACCATACAGCACACTCCCATAATCAAATACGGCTCGAATAGTCGACCTATAGAAGAGAAGAGCGATTTTGGGGTCAGCTCCCCAATTCGCTTTGGTAAAAGTGCTCAGTAAGTTTAGGTATGGTTCGACTCTTGCAACTGTTGCTTGGATGTGGGCGTTCCAGCTCAATCTTTTGGTGAGTGTAATCCCAAGAAATTTGACTTTTGTGACACAGTCAAAAGTTATTCCTCCCAAAGTGATAGAATTTCCGATCGGAAGTCGCTGCTTACGAGAGAAGGGACATAATACCGATTTCTGGTGGGAAAGGTGGAGACCCAACGAGTTGAAGAACCCACTGATTGCTTGGACGGCTTCGTCCAGCAGATCAATGCATACTTGGGCGTCCACGTTCGTACAATAGAGGCAGACATCGTCAGCATATTGGGTTATTTTTACTCCCTCAGGAAGGTAGTCTTCAATGTCAGCCACGTATAACACATACAACAGAGTACTAAGAATTGCACCCTGCGCTAATCCTTTCCAAGTCTTTCGGGGAGCTGAGAGCTGTCCATCGCACCAAACAAAAATATCTCGCTCCTCAATCAGACGGATCATATTCTTGGCAAAGTTTTGGGGTAGGCCAATAGAGAGAAGTTGAGAATACAGAAGTGGGAGGATCACGTCATCGTAAGCAGACGAAATGTCCAGGAAAAGCCCCAATGTCGTGTGGTTTTTAGTGAAGCCATTGGATACATCAGTTACAAATCGGTTTACTACGTCCATTGTCGATCGGTTGGAACGGAATCCGTATTGACTAGGTGGTAGGCAGTTTCTATATTCAAGCCACCACATTAGTCGTGCTTTGATAATTCTCTCGAATGTCTTCATAAAGCACGAAGCCAAAGCTATAGGACGGAATGACTTGGCAGTGTTAAGGGGTTTACCAGGTTTAGGCACAGGGACGACAATATATTCCTTCCAGCTGTCTGGGAACTCGCCACTCTGCCAGAATTGGTTGTAGAAATTGAGCAGTTTCCTCTTGTAAGGGGGAGGTAGTTGAGAGAGCACAGTGTATGGAATACAATCCTTCCCCGGACACGAACTGGACTGCCTCGTTGCAGCGTCTTCATATTCCTTTAATGTGAATGGAGACATAAAGTGTGACTGTTCTGGGTTTGCTTGGGATGCGTTTGCTTCTTGCAACGGAAAATTGGCCCAGTCAGGTGTGATACTGGCTAGGAATTCTTCTGTCCATAATCCCTGTTGAATGTGTCTGGATGGAAGTTTAGAGCGCTGGAGTATCCGTATTTGGTTCCAGATTTGTTTTATTGGTGTGGCTTTATTGATGCTGCTACAGAAGTTGGCGAATGCGTCTCTTTTGGCTTTGTTGAGAGTCCTTCTTGCAAGAGCAGTAAGGCGTTGTACTTCGAGAAACGAGTGGTAGCAAGGGTTTTGTTTGAATTCCCTAAATGCTCTTTTTCTATTGTTAACAGCAGTAGAGCACTCGTTGTTCCACCAGTACTTGTTGAGCTTTCTAGAGCGTAGTTTGAGTGGAGGAGTTGCATGATTGCAGGCATCCATCAGCAGCTGTATAAAGCTATTGTACGTGAACGGGGTTACATGTATCTGTTCTTCGTGTTGGTTTAGGAATTGATGGAATTTTTCCCAGTCTGCTTTTGCGAAATTCCATTTCTTGTAGGGGGGTAGTGGATTGTGGATATCTTCCTCTAAATCCATAGCGATAATGGCTGGGAAATGGTTAGAGCCCATAGTATCCATAATTATACTCCAGTCGAGTCTACCTGCCCAGTTGGAGTTCACGAAAGCTAAATCAACAGCGGAAGTTTGCCTGTGGTTCACTGAAGGTAGGAGGGTCGGCGAACCATCGTTCAAGAAGGAAAAGTTGTTGTCAGAGGCTGCTTCAAAGAGAGCTGTACCGTGGCGGTCAGTGAAAGAGCTACCCACAGCTGCGTGATGACAATTGAAATCTCCTGCAACCAAGCAAGGGTTTGGGAGTCTCTGAAATAGTGTTTCCCATTGGGCTTTCGAGACCTGGTTATTGGGGACATTATAAATGGAGAGAAAGGATAGTTTTGTGCTTCGGTTTAGCTGTAAGGTGGCTCCAACCATGAATACCCCGTTTAGTTGTATCGGGGTTTGGAAAGTTTCATATCTCACCCCATTTTTTATTAGGAGAGCAGCTCCTGCTCTACCGTCATACCTGTCATGCCTGAGAAGGTTATACCCCTGAAAGCGGTACTGCCTATCGGGTCGGAACCACGTTTCAGACACAGCGATAGCTGTAACCGAAGTTTCAGATAAGAAATGTTCAAGACTTGTTCGATTTGAGACCAGAGATCTGGCATTCCATTGTAGGAAGCTTATGTTATTATTATTGTTCGTAAAATTATTGTTGATATTATTTGTTTGGTTATTGTACAAGATACTTGTTTGATTGTTATTCATGTTGGTTTAGATTTCAGGAGTGTTTGCCTTGGCTTGGTATAATTTGTTGCAGAAGTTTTGAAATGGAGTTCTCAAGCGTATGATCAGGATCATCGGATGGGGTAAAGTTTTTGACAAGACGTTCGATGTCATGAGCTGTTTGACTGATTATATAGCTGGGTTCCTCGATTTCCATTTCGGAAAACTGAGATCCCCTTGAGCTGTGTTGAGAAAATAACTTGGAAGCTGGGTGTTGGCTTTCGGGTTGTGTTGAGTTTTGCTGACGAATCTCGGCATTATATATTTGGCTTTCAGTGTACCAATCCTCCTGATCATCATTGTGTACGTTGGTAGGTTTAGTAAACTTTTCTGGTCTTTTATAGGGAAGTGGACGCTGATGATGTCTTTCCTTTCTTTGTTTCTTTTGAGATGAGGTAGGTAGTTTAGGGAATGGTTGTTTTTCAGGCGTCTCTTGGTGGGTGAGGGGTTGGAAACGGTTTTGTGCTACCACAGTCGAATAACTGTCTAACATCATGCGATCTCTAGTTCTCTTTTGTCTTTCTAAGAAAACGGGACAATTTCTATTGTCGGCTTTATGGTCTTTGCTTTTACAGTTGATACAGAAATTATTAGATTTTTCTGGAGAGGTGCAAGTGGAGCTATCGTGTTTTTCTCCACAATGCAGGCAGCGAAAACCATCACGACACTGGAATTTGATGTGCCCAACTCTAAAGCATGTGGAGCATATTCTGACTGGGGGGACATAAGTGTCTACTCGACAGCGCATGCCGTATATTGAGACGAATCCTGGTATCGTTTGAGCATCGAATGTTAGGAAACATGTTGGTATTTTGGTAATTGTCATCTTACCATCGGGGGTTGATATGGTCTTGGACAATCTTTTTATCCTAACAACAGGAATGGGAGATGATATTTCTTCAAGGATTTCTTCATCGTCCAAGGAACATTCTATGTTCCTTACCACGCCAGTTCGATATATTAAGGAGTCTGGAATATAAGCTATCAGGTTCTTGTCTTTGAAACCATTGAATTCCAAGAGAGAATTTGCAGCAACTGCTGATACTGTTTCTATCTTGATACGATTTCCGCCGACAGAAGCTATATTTGTTATAGTGCTTTTATCAATTTTACTTTTAAAGAGCCACTTCCCAAATACCATTGGATGAGTTTTTCCAATTTGTCCAGATTTATTCTCGACAAATATGAAATATGGACCCTTATCTGTGAGTCTAAAACGGTTTTTAGTGGATCGTTGAAGATAATCGGGAATAGGTTCCCCGATGTTTTGTTTGGCAGGTGTTTTGTTAGGATCGACGTTGTTATTTGGGGGAAGGGGGGGCCCTCCCCCGCTATCCGAGCTCATTTGTGAACTGTGATCGACAGATTAGCGAATTCTGGAACTATTATCAAACACCTTAGAGTTGAGCAGCTATGAATAGATAAAGCCAGATAGTGCGATTTAAACTTATCTGAGATTTCGGTGCCTTGCTTGACGTCGGGAGCGAACAAGTATAGATCTTCTCTCGACGAGTGCGCGAACAAGACTCCTCCCAAAAGTTGATTTTCATATTGAAACATGCTTATTACGTTTTTATCTTTATCTATTATTTCAGCGACATACAGATATTTCATTTCAATCTGACTGCTAGAGCAAATATCGAGTGGATGCTAAGTTTCACAGTTTGACGTACGTAACTCTCGTATCACAAACGAGATTGGCGTTCCTAAAGGTTTTGGAACATTTCAAAATACATTATTAGATTTTGGGTCTTCAGATTTATTGATGAAAACAATAAATTGAGTGATAAAGAATAAAATAACGAGTAAGTAGTGAATGGTATTGATTTGGAAAAACGCTGCAAATTATACTAGACAACGGTTTATTATTTTTCTGTGGAGATCACCCGTCTACGAAGAACACGACTTCTCCCACCCCTTCTGAGGACCGGAAGTTGGTGGGGGAGGGGGGTATTGGTCATTAAATTCTTTAAAATCATCACCAATTTAAACTAATCAAAAAACAATACCTGTAGGTACATCAAAAGTTTTCGAGAGGGCGTTTCTCAAACGTTTTCCCCCGCTGTTACTCCTAGAGTATGACTGACAATAACCAAAAGCTTCGGAGCACAACTAGACCTAGAATGGAGCATGAATACCAAATTAAGCGGTAAGAAAGTGTGTATGAATAATGTATGGTGTCTGCCGTTTCTCCTAATTTTACTTAGTCTGAAAAGCTATAGTGATTTCTCGGTGAATTAACTTAGTCTATAATCTATCTGTCCATCTCATAACATTAATCCTTTCAGAGCTTCTGCACGACTACGAATAATCTCAGTTTCAGTACAAGAGCCTCATGCTGGTTCCCTTCATCCTTTAGGTTAATTAAACTAGTTTAATTACTCCGGATCCTTGTTAAGTTCAGGGGATACTCGCTAATATATCAGCTCGTTAAAATCATTGATAAAACCGGCTGTCCCTGGGAATGGAAAAGAAAAAAATATATATACAGGGTGTCCCTGAAAACGCCCCCCCCCCCCCTGCTAAAATCGTCCAGGTAGTGGTAAAAAAAGATGTTTTTTTTTTTAATCTTCATTATTTTTCTCAAAGATCTCAAATATGAACACGTTGCGCATTGCGCACGTGCGCAACGTACACCAACTTCGTTTTTTCAAATGAGACTCCCCATTTTTCATTGCAGATTCGGATTCTACGTAAAATTTCATGAACATTTCACCCCTAAACCGATTTTTTGTTATTGCGCGCAACCCGCTCAGTGCGCGCTCAAAGATGCGCAACCGCAAGGTTGTGTCAAAATGTGCATGTACGAAGTACGTGTGACACATGGTAATAAAGTATTTTTTTACGCTGATACACTTGGTGATGTTACTTTCTTGATTTTACTTCATTTTGTCAAATTATGGACGAAAAATGAACTTTTAAAAAGGAAAATTGCATTTTTTAAGGACAAAACCACCCTTTCTATTTAAAAACTGTTTTCCAAGATAATCAAAAAAAAATTTCGAGTACACAGGACGGTTTTTTCGCGAGAAATTACAAATAGAGAGTCTATGTGAAATTACTAGTGAAGAGTCCAATGTGATAAACAATCGTTTCGACATGGATATGTCTTTTGGCTGGGGGTCAAGGAATTTTTCGCGGCACTTTTTTTTAATCACAAAAAATGCAACGCTGCAACCAGTAAACTAAATTATAGCTACATATCGGTAGCTATGAAGCAAGGTTCTCTTGAATACTGCAATACATTACTTGCGATCGGAGAGTTCTTTTTTTTTATGTCACCTATATACCTACTATGTTTAAGATAGTAATTCACCCTGAAACTCTTGAAAACGCAGTTCAAGGAGACTGAAAGGTTGAGAAGATATTGCCCACATATCGGATCAAGAAAGGTACTACGTAAAAGGACTCAATGCGGGTCCAGTTAGCGAATTTTCAAGTAAATCAAAGTATTTTGGTCATATATTTATTAAATATGCCTGCGCAGAGTATCCGTGTAATAGCACGGATGATAATTTCCCTTTCACACTCATTACTGCGAGACATGGTAATTAGCAAATGACTTGCAGCAAATGATAGGTTCAAGCTCTTTCTATTAGGACTTGACGAGAGAAACAAGTTAGTGATTGAAATGCGAGTATCTTGTATTTGTGGAAGTGTAGAGGATCTGCGCGGAACCAGTTCCAAAGCGAACCATTTTATCCCCATCGTTCGGAATGAAACTCGAGTCGTAACGAGGTAGAATCTGAATTTATAGTAGTTTACTACTTGAAATAAGGGCCTTTGTGTGATTCACTCCAACGCACAATGGTGGGAGTAGTGGGAGGGGGAGGAAGGTTCCCAGATAATCTGGATACAAAATCCTATAGGAGTCGAAACTTTGAAATTAAATCGTCCAAGTTGTTTCAAGGTATGATATATATTGATAGGTGGAGGCTATTGTTCCAAGTTCCTGGATAGCCATTAACTTGAGAACGAAGAACGTAGGATCTGGGGTAGGATAGAACTCTCCTCGGCTGAACAGAAAGCTCGCCTAGCGGCCACCCCACCTACCGGCCACCCCTACAAGAGCTTCTTCCTCCATCTCATCCCTTTTCTTCGGTCTTGGAGCCCTTATCCCCCTCCCACCGTGAGCCAACAACTTGCGGATTTTTCTTACGAGTTCCTTCAGCAAACCGCAGAGCCTCTTATGCAAACTGAACCCTTCAAAGCCCCAATAACTTTGGAAACGGATTCTTCTGATATTCCGACAAACCGATTTGCTTCCTCCGCTTTTCGGATGGTAATTCGACCACCACCGAGATATCATTTCTCTGATGCTACTGGGAGTATAAGGGTCCACATTTCTGAATAGGGAATCGTGGAGAGAGCCAAAATAACTTACATTTTACGTAAACGCACTATTAATGTTATTGACCAGAAATTCTGTTATTGTTATCACACGGCTAAATGTAAATGCATAAGCAACCATTTTATCATACGGAGAATATCCACAAAATAATGAGTTTCGTATTATCTATCATTTTCATTTTTTTTTATTCACCGGCAAGGCCAATTTACATAAATATAAAATAAAACAAATCATACTTAGGAGAGGAGGCGAGAAACAATTTTCACAAGAGAGAGAAAAAAAACATGTTTTGGTTGTTTTGTTTTTGTTTGTTTTCAAAACGGCCTTAGACCCGAAGGAGAAGAAATTATGATTCGGTGTGTCATGGGATTACGATTTTTTTTAACGTTTGTACAGTGTGGATTTATTCATTCTGGTACCAATCAGACAGATTTTTTTTTTAAATGAGTTCTACCAATATCCATGGTACCGTTCCAAACGTATTTCATATTGCTTCGTTAAAATTGTCGAAAGTGGGTGAAAATACTTGAAAAACGTGGTTGCTGATGTCGAGAAGAATGATACATATTCACATATGTTAGAGAAATGATAAATTTGAATTTTTTGTGGGCTATTAAGGTACGGCCTGCTTAGAGTAAGTTTCCCTACCAAATATGGAAAAATCAAACAATGAAGTGATGAGAGACAAGTCTGCGAAGTTGGTAGTTCTCTTCCAAATGGGTGTGGCTTACAGCTTCCTCATTCACAGCATAGTTGGGTGGGCGATTTTACATTAGGTTGTCAGAACTGCAAAATACCCTAACAAACACAAAGAAATTAAAACGGTTAGGTGATGAAACATGTTTAGTGATACATGCATTCCAGGGAAGCATTGGATAAGCATTAGGTCAATTTAAACCAGTTGGTAAGCGATGAAACACTGGTGGCAGTCTGGCAGTGTTTGCTAGTTTTGGTAGGTAACCTGTAAAAATTCTCATACGTTTCAAAGAGGAAACACACGAACACCCACGAAATTTATGGTGCCCTGGCACCATGGTGGCCTTAATAATTTGTTCGACAAAGAATAATTCATGAAAAACAAGAGTTATTAAGAAGTTTTCCTCAATTTCAAAGATTGGGTACAAAATAAGCTATAAAGAAACCGAAAGATTGAAAATCCGATATTTGGTGAATATTAACACTCTACTCGCCTCCTCTCCATTAAAATTTTTATACTCTGCTGAAATACATATTGCACTAAGGTGTTAGATTTCCGCGTCGAATTGAAAAAAAAACACGAAAATCGGTTGAAAATTAAGGCTGGGCAGGGTACTCAAGATTATGCCCGAAAAATCTATACCCCCCCCCCCCCGCCCCTCCGTTCACCTCATTAAAAGAAAAATTCAAAATGCCGGTGACGTAGTGCACAATTAGATATATTTCCGCGTCAAAAATTAAAAAAACTACGAAAATTGGTTGAAAGTAAAGGGCTCGGCAGAGTACACAAGATTTTGTCCCACACATACATACACATACACCGATGGTTTTTTGTCGCGGTTTTGGATTCAGAATAGTCTAAAACGGATTAGTGTGTGGTTATTTTTGGTTTATTATTTTCAATAATGAACCTTTGGAATCGACCAAGAAAAAAAAATTTTAACACCCCCTCAACATTTGATGGTTTACGTTTCAAGGTACGAAGAATCCAAAAATCGAATAAAAATTTGGCCGTCCGTCCGCCGTACGCGGCACGTTTGCCACTTAGCATTGACCGATTTTGATGAAATTTGGTATGTAGGCTCCATTTGGGGTCTGGTTGTGCCCCAAAGATTTTGGTTGATGTAGGTCACTTCTAAGGGTTCCAAAATCAAATTTGAAATTTTGAAAACGCCCTAACTCAAAAAATGTTGATGTAAAGGTATTGTTTTTCCTTCAATGTAAGATTTAATAGAATTTTTAGAATTTTTTGAGACCACCCGGAACTTTGTAGGACGAACTGTTCGCTCACTACGAGAATTTAAAGTTTGGACGTACGATAAATCAGAAACACGAGTGTGAATCGCAAAAGAGGCCTAATCTCCGTTCATATTAAAGTTGGCCGAAATGCGATCAATGTTTTTCTTCATGTTGGATGATTGGTGGCTTTGCAGACGAGTGATCTATAGTATAGAAAAATAAAGAATGATAAACCATTGTATAATAACTTGCAGCGTTTTTTCTGTTCAGTGTTGTCCAACTTTACCCCAGATCAATCCTAAACCTAAAAACGAACCGACCTCAAAACTGATGATGGCAACTCACCACTAAAGAGGAAAATGATGATATCAACGTATTCAGATAGGTTTGTTGGTAGGTACGCATTGCCGCAGCCGAGTCCATCTACAGACACAAACTATTCTGGTGTTATTCTACTTCATACTCTCACGATCCGGTTAGTATTACATGCGACAATAGCGTAACACAAAACAGGAATAAGATTAGGTATCATTGGGTTGACATTTTTGAGTTCCAAAACTACTAGTTAGCACGTCACTACAACTGTCGTATGATAGAGAGTGTGAATCTCCAGGCTAGGTTCAGCTCTAAGTATGAGTACGGACCATATGATTCCCCCCCCCCCCCCCTTCTCACTCACTCTCCCATTCTTGGAACATCTTCCTTTTCAGAATGTTTTCCATGTATTCTGCTACAAGGACAACAGCTTCAGGTGTTGAACTTTGGGGCGTTAACCCCACTTCTGCATGGAGCTAATTTCATTCAGCCACCCGTTTTGTATATTTAAGCCGATAGGCATAAAACAGCACGTGCTTCTCCATGTTTTCTGTCCATCCGTGTCTCAATATTTGGCACCAGCGATGTATTCCACCTTCCACCTTCCTTATGCGCTCTCTTCATTCCAAGGCTATGCAGGATCTGACTTCTCCATACCATCTGTCGAAGATCCTCTTCCACTTTGGAACCTCCAGCTTGTTTTGTGTGACACTGTGAGGACCAGGATTGCGGGCTCTGACACTATTCGGTAACGCACGCAATTCGAAGAACTCCTCTACGCTGCACAGCTATTAATCTCTGTAATTTACTGCACAACCGTCATCTCAGGCGTCTTCTGTGTAGTTTTGGGCCATTTATGTTCCTCGTAAGGAACAGAAATAAGCTCTCTTTATTCCGGCATCCGAAAAATGTGATTAATCCCCAAACGAATCCTATCAAACAATACATCCAGAAGAACATGCTCGTAGATCCTAACGAAATATTTATCTTGCCTTTTTTTGCTTCACGAAATATTTTGAGTTCCACTATTCTTCCACAGAATAATTTGAATAAAAATTCTATTCATCGATGGCAATATTTCGAACTAGGATGACAGACGTTTATACGACAGATGACAATGAACTGATTATTTTTGCGATTTGGCAGGGAACCTATGAACCTAATATACTCTCTCCCCCTTTTCCTTTCTCTATGCCAGAAATAAAGGAATAAAGTGACCGCAAAACGGGAAAGATGCGGCTGGTAGATAGCTAGGATGCGGCGTGCTGCCGAAGAAGAATGGAAAGGCAAGGCGGGAAGCGGCGACTGCCTCCCTCCCAAGTAAATACATCAGAACACAATGGTGGAAGGTGAAATAAATTTATGTAGCGCACTATCGCCGATGTTTAACGCGCTGAGTAATTTATCACCTGGAGAGCCGCCTGCGTGGCTTTTCATACTTTGAGAAACACGGTGGATAGGGAACGGTTTTCCTATCTCGCGAGATGAAAGAGAGAATGAAATTCGCGTGAGAGGAGGGTGCCTTTACAAAATAAAAGGTTGTTAATTCTGCAGTTCTTCTTTTTTCGTTTTATACATACTCGTTCCCCGTCCTTCCGCAACTACAATGATTTTCACGGGTTTCGAACACAGTGCTGAGAGTTATTCCCTCTTTCGAGTGGATGAGTATCAAACTAGAAACTATCAATGTGATTTTGACATGGAAGTATTCTGGCTAAACTACCCAGATGAGAATGTCAAGATCGTAACATGACCATATGATTGAATTTTTGAGAAGGTATCTACCACCCGTCATGAGTTGCACCATGGTCAAACATAGCTTAAACATTGCAATGAAAATAATATGTTCCAAACTTGTTCTAAACATATTATGTCCAATTTTAGTTTTGAAAATGTTCTACTACATCAAATTTCAACTTGTTAACGAGCTTAGTTCTAGGCGCATATTTTTTGAAAATACGAAAAACGAATAGAGCAATCGAAACGGAAATTTCCTGAGCATAAACGAAATCAACACTTGTTTGTTTCCAATGCACCAACAATGAATATGAACACTCCAGTTTCTCTGGAGAAAATCGATTCTCAAATTTTTCATCGTCCTTGAAGTTACATAACGATAGCTATATATCCCGCAGGTAAGCCTGTGATGAGAATGTTACACACTTGTTCCTCGAACCCGGTTTACGTAACTTCCCAAGACTTCTCCTGATGCCGGCTGAAACGACGATAGTTATATTGACGGTAGTGATACTGAATTGACGATAGTTATATATCCCGCAGGTAAGCCTGTGATGAGAATGTTACACACTTGTTCCTAGAACCCGGTTTACGTAACTTCCCAAGACTTCTCCTGATGCCGGCTGAAACGACGATAGTTATATTGACGGTAGTGATACTGAATTGACGATAGTTATATATCCCGCAGGTAAGCCTGTGATGAGAACGTTACACACTTGCTCATAGGACCCGGTTTACGTAACTTCCCAAGACTTCTCCTGGTGCCGGCTGAAATCTGGGAGCCAAACCACAGATCAATGGGGCAGGTGATTTCTACAATCTCATTATGAATGTCATGCGTTACAGTCTGAAATAGAATAAGGAAATATCCTGATGGAATAACCAGCTCGTATTTCTACCCTATAATTTGAAGTTATTTATTAACTAAAATATATATGGATGTCAATTGGGTATGTTTCAATAACAAATCGGAGTGTGGTTAATATGGATTAATTATAATGTGGTTTATATATACTCTTTAAAAAAGTCCGAAATGAAATGAAAATGGATTTGGGTATTTAGGGAACTGCTAAATATCAATACTGTGGTGGAATCAGTTACTATGAGAAAGGCAGCAAAGTGGCCGAAGGTAGTTTTCCTCACTTCCTCACCGAGGAGGGTAACATGGAGCAACTGTTACACCTCCAATCTCGGAGCGGCTTGCAGAACTGATATACAAGTCCTGGTTGTCAGCATCCTCTTTCTTGTCTCCCTCTTCAAGTGTACCATACTACCATTCCACTTACTTCCACTTGGAATTCAATGAGAGCAAACTTGCAACAACCACTATTACACTACTAATCACTCACTCCCTCTACGATACCCGCTATAAAATACCTGGGAGTGATATTGGGCACCATGTTAACGTTCTGGGAGGTCAAAATCCGTTATGTGCCCACAATCTTAAATTTTTTTCAAATCACTACTAGTCTGCACCTGATTTTTGATTTACACAACTCGTAGAGCTCAAACAAGTTAGAAGGTAGATCCATTGTCGAATGCACTTCAAACACAACTGAACAGTAGGCTAAGCTCGGTAATTATCTCTGTTGTGGGAGGCCAGTTACAGCATGCGGCCGCGCTTGGGCCTGCCGTTATCTAACTACAAGATAAGACAAGAAACTCAACAAAAGTCATTTATATTTGGCCGTACTAGTGTGTTGGAATGTTTGTAGCCTATAAATAGTGTTTGATGATAGTCTAGTACCTAGTGATTTGAAGAAAATTTAAGATTGTGGGCACATAACGGATTTTGACCTTCTGGGATTATATCAACGAGGCAGCGAAAAAAGCATCAGCATTTGCCGGAAATATTATCAGCATCATGTTCAATAATGAGGGATCAATTATGATTATTGAGGGGATCAATATTGATCTCTTCAGCTAGAAAAGAAATTCTGATGTTCACCACAAAAGTGTTTAGGCTTCATGAACCAGAATTATCCAAAATTACCGTCAAAAGACGGAGTCAGTGCGAATACGAAGCGCACTACGGAGATGAAATTCCTACAGTACGATGTCTGCCCCTGCTGTGTAGGTCATTTCAGACATAGTTTCAATAGAAACTGTTTCAAAAGAAATACTCATTAGCCTCATCAGCGTCATCTTTTGGAGCCTCCGAAGATATCGGACAGAAGAATCGTAAATTCATCACATTTTACAGCTAAAAACTCCTCCCCTTTTTTTTATAACGCTTGGAATCCACAAACATGTTCACTGGGCTAATTTTCGCGAAAGGTAAACGAAAGGTTAAAAAAAGTCTGCTGAGTGGGTGTGGCACATAGCTTCCTCGTATCCATAACCCGATTATATAGATGATCCGATGCATAGTAGTTAATCTCAAAACACCATTCTCTAAGTACCTTTTACTACCCTCATAGGTGACCATCTACACGCTAATCTGGGCAATCCTAGAAAATTCCATCAAATTCGGATGGGAAATGTGAGTGAGTAGTGACTGGATCAAAAAATTTCTTGGCTTGGCTGGTAGTCGAATCCGAGACTCCTGGGCGAGAGGTCTAATTCGCTACCTCTGAGCTATTGGGGCCTGGTGATGCGATGTATAGGATTTGAAATTCTGACGTCACACATGTGAAATTACGCAGGGAAAGAATTGGGAGGGCGACAAATGCACGGCTGTTACAAGGAATTCACGTTTGCGCATGCGCAGTCGCTTCTATCAGTCCGAGGATGATGATTTTCATAGGGGACCGTCTACACACCTTCTCGCACAATCCCTGAAAATTTAATAGAAATCGGACAATAACTTCGTATAGTTATGACCCGTTACAAGAATTTCATGACAGACACATTGACAGATAGACACGGAACCAAAATTGGTCAGAAAGGTCTAAAACGTAAAACGCGAGTGAAAAGTTTGATTTTGGAGAACTTTTTTTTTCATCCTTGAAAAGTGAGAACAAAGCTTCCGCTACCTTGGTAGACTCGGGTACAGAGCAAGTTCTTTATTCGAAGTTTACAATTGACTGGCTCAATACTCCGAGCCCCGAGGTAGGTTCTGCTTGGAGAGGGAACGACAGGCAGTACCCTGCAATTAATTTGATTTGGAAAAGGTTTAATTTGGTTTGGAATAAGTTAAATTTGGTTTGGGAAAAGATTAATTTGGTTTGGAAAATGATTCATTTGGTTTGGAAAATGATTCATTTGGTTTGGAAAAGGATTAATTTGACTTGGAAATGCTATATAACTCAAGCACAAATCCAGCCTCAACTCGGGTTCCCTGGTCAGTATGAATGGTTACATGGAACTCCATCCTGGCTGAAGCCCTGGTATCAACCAACTTGTTCATTTGTTTCTCGTTGACAAGTACTCCCACAACTAAGTGTCTGCCGCTGTTCAGTCCAGGTTGAGAGGCAATGAGTGCACAAAGAGTTCCAGGACATCAACAACTGCGCTAAAGCTGAGGTTGGTTTGAATTTTCCCATGAATTAAAATGTGATTCTCAATTGACTACCCCACAATCAATAGATGTTGGTGGTCATAGTCCTACTTCTCATGCAAAGGGACGTCTACTGGAATGCATGCATAACTGAGCAAAATGTTTTTATACCCCTCGTTGCTGAGATATTTTGTATTGAGAGACGAGGAAACAAGTGTCGTGAGAGGGTGGCACGATATCGGCCAATAGAAAATGACAATTAAAGGAAGGTTAGGCGGTAAATTGAATACGAGGTCCGACAATGGCTGATTGTCAAGCCATGTCGTTTTTCACCTCCCGCTATCAATTGTGAGGTCGCTGGATGAAACGGCGTGGCGATAGGTGTTGAGGCGAGGTTGAGGTAACACTGGTGTGGGGCCTAGCGGTGCTGAGGGGAGGGGTTAGGCCTCACGGAAAGGCGACGTCCTCTGATATTCCTCTTCTAAAATACAGTTCAACGACATTTGTCATAGTTACACCATGGCTCTATGGTTGATAGCCGTACAACCGAATGAGCGCCTGTGAAGGTAGAATAATCGAGACAGATCAGATGAATAGGTTATTGCACAATTTTTATCCAGTAGGCGGTAGTCCTGTCTCTTTTATTCGAGATCCTAGCGGAATACTCAGGTTTCCTAACTAAATTTGTGGAAATCGTCGTACTTCAAATATAGCATGTATTTAATGAGTAAATATCTATCTGCAAAATCATTACAAAATCAATGTAAATAAATAGGGATTATTTCTTTTTTCACGTCTACACTATTCATGTCGAGATGGAGAGCTCCTTTCAAACTATACATATGCCACACATCCTTGTGAGTGGCACTATTCGATTCAACGAGAAAAATCACTTGGAAAACCGCCCCAAACTTCATTCACCCGCAAGTGATGAAACGATCACTACGTCATGCTGAACCCACGAATTCGATAAAATGTCACGCTTTTTCTCTCGGAAACACACATTTTTCAAAAAATAAAAGCGTCTTAAGAAAATCTTAATAAACCGTTGGAAACGTGAGCTTTTGGACCAACTTCTAGGACTACTTCAGGAAGAAAAACCGTACATTCAGTGGGGCTGGCAATCGATTGAAAAAACTGGAAATTTTCACTAAATTACAGATTTTTGCCTTTGGGCTTATGTTTCTACATTTAAAATCTTTACAAAAAATTTAACTTGCATTACTGTGACAGAAAATGTAAAGCTCTTTCCAATGTTATAATCAAATTCGAATTTGCTTCATCAATTAACGAAGCTAGGACAGTTTTAGCGAACAAGGTCAAAAACACGAAAAAAATCTTAAAAGTAAAATAACTTGAAACTATAAGCCTCTTAAAAAAATTGCTAGGAGACATTTTTTTGTTGCAAATTAGTTGTAGAATCGATCCCTAGCCGATGGTGTGCCCTTAACGTTTACATCCTGTATTAATCACAAACATTCTCATCGGATTTGAAAAGTATGAATTTGATTTGGAAAAGTCAGAATTTGGGTTGGAATATTTCTAATTTGACCTCAAACCACTGTAGCCATTACTTGGGGTCAAAAGAGCGCTCCCCGAAAGAAAAAAAAAACAAAAACACACACAAAAAAAAACACACACAAAAGGGCAGACGGCGGAGCGATCTGACACTTTCCCGGTTTTGTACGAGAAAGCGACTCATAATAACCCCCGAGTGGGTCGGAGGACAGAAAGGAGGTAATCGCAGCCCTCAGGATAGCCACTGTGAACCACAAAGTTCGAGAATGGGCCGAAGGAGCGCTGCGCTCAGATGTCTACCACTGGAGGGTAAAGGTATGGTGGAGTATGCAGCATTTAGCCACACACATACCTACATACTACAAATTGAGATCTAATGAAAACGACGAAACCAAGATTAAAGGGAAACGGACGTCTCAAGCTAATTACGGACGTCACAGAACGTGTTAGGACTCAACTGTAAAGAAAAAACTGTTTCTTTCCCCCAGAACATTGGGAACTACTGACAGGTGGTCTAACAGAGACGTCCGTAGATCATCAAGAATCAGAGGTTACGTAATAGGGAAAGCGTGTAGCACAGTTTCCTTGAGAGAGACCTTTGACGACCTTCCAGTCGATTATAAAACGGCGTCACGGACAATCCAACGTGGGAGGGCGTTAACAACCAATAAAGAGAGAGAGAGAGAGTTCGGAGAAAAAAACCCTCGGATTTTTGCCGTCAGAATGAAGGAAAATAGGGGACGATCCGTTTAAATTGCTGAGGGAAATTTTGCCCGTTGTTGCGATAAACAGTTTACTGATCGTAGCTCAAACAATTGGTTCACTTCCTTGAATACCCAATGAACCCCCAACCCCCTTGTTAAACACTTAGTAGGAGAGAATGATTCGTTTGCCCGAATAACCACCGCTGGCTCACCTGCCAGGATTTTAGTGTTTCTCAACCATCAATCGGGCGAGGGTCGTTGACAGCCTTTCATCGCCTTTCATTTACATTCGACGGTATTTAGGTCGTTCGGGACTACCGATACCCCGTTGTTGACCCGAAAGTTTTCCGTCGAGTCGCCGATTATTGGCCAGTAGGTACCACTGAAACTGGCAAATTTATACTTCTATACTGCGACTAACGAGCATATTCAGGAAGTCACTTCACGAATACGTCTATTGCGCATTGAAGTGCCTTTATCCCAATGGGGTTTGCGCATGGTTCGGAAAAACTGGTTATTGTTATTTTTAATCTAAACTAGACCTCATTCTGAGAATTTTGACACCAACCGCCTCCTTCTAGCGTGAGAAGACCTTTTTCTTTGTTTTTTTCCAAGTTTCGAATGTTTATGACGTCACAATGGGTTGGGGGATCCCGCCCAGGCGGAAGGGGCGCGTGACGTCATAAAGATTCGAAACTTTAAAAATCATAGAAAAATATCTACTCTTCCAAAAAAAGAACGGCTGGTGTCAAAATTCTCAGGATGAGGTCTACTTTCGATAAAAAATTTTTAAAAAAATCAGGTGCACTCCCCATTCACCTGTAGGTGTTTCACATTGAATTTACGACATAAAATTAGGTATCTCATCTCAATTTACGATTATTATCATATGTAATGAAACTTTGCGCTCATTGCTGCTTCGCAACCAATTTATTTGAATTCAGCTGGAATCCCGAAACTTATCTATGCACTTATCTATCCACTTTTTGCAATTTCCTTAGATGTCGTCCTTTCTACGTAACAGCACTAAAATTGAGTGTGAACGTCCCCACAAAAGTTCCTCTGTTGAGTTTAGGGATACCATTCTATGCTATTGAAATAAATTGATGTTTTATATTTATTTTGACCATTTGAATCGATTGACGTCATTGCATCCAGAGTAATAGTTTTTGGGATAAAGACCAATAAAACATGGAACTCTAAAATGATGAAGAAACAAATACATTACATACAATACAAACAATACATTACATATACACATATATTGTATATACATGTATATACATATACAAATACATTACAAATACATAATTTCGACTCCATTTTTTTCCAAAGTTCATGGAAAATAGTATAGGGAGCAACGATTCAAAGGTTGTTCGGATCTTTCTTTCTGCAATGTTTGTGGTAATCCAAAAATTTTGAAAATCCTAAAAATTATAGATATGTTCATCTAGAATACTAGGAACAATTTGCAGACAAAATTTGGTTTCTGAACATGAAAATCATGAAAATAAATACCCACCTCTCGAGTCGCCTATAAGAATCATTATACTTCCCGTCTAAGAGGACGATCTCTGAAGTGCGTTATTAACCCTGCAGACGGATTGGGGGCACTGAGTAGGATAAGCCAGGATGACAGCACATGTCGGTCGCCCACCTCTATCCTCTTCAGAAACATCTCACAGAAAGATTACAGCAGGATCAATGAGCTATGATTAGTCAGTGAATTGTTTTACACGCGAGAAAATTAATAAATTAATCATAATCCAGCCTACGTGTATGAAATACTCTTCTAAATAAATCCACTAATCTTCTAATGGGTTCGATTGCGTGTATTGAAACAATCCCAGATATCTCTTTAACACATTTTTGCATGCAGAATTAAGTGGAACTAATTTCAGATGAGTCCAACTAAACTTGAATCAGCAGCAATAGCAACAAAATGCCCGAAAATCTAAGTTTTTGGTCCTTTGAAACGTTTACACTACGTAAAATAGTCCGAATAATCCTAGAAAATAGTTGGGAGGGTGTCGCAATTTTAGCTACAGTGAAATTTAGAATAACTTTGATAACTGGGAAGATTATCTGTCAATCTGACTCACTGGTTAAATCATTATGTCCCGGTAATTCCATAGGGATAAAAAGTGAATTCTATTAAGAACATGTTCTGTACTCCTGCTGTAGTCATTTTCTTGGTTGTTGTGGAGAAGGAAGCAGAGGACGTCAATATACACTTTTCAACATTTATTTGGCTAGCGCTGATGATATTAGTTTTATTTAGATGATGATATGAGCTGATATTATTTTTTTAGATGATGAAGAATAGGTTTAATCTTGGTGGCTCATATTTTTTTTAATGGTTTTAATAAAAATTAATTATTATAACGTTTTTTGACATACAATTTTTTTGACTGGTTGGTTATACTAACTGTGATTCTTCATGTTAGAGGTTAATTTTGTAGTCTTCAATTACTTTTTTTTTTTTTTCTTGTAGGCTTGAGAAAGGGGCCATAGTTTGTCCCGTAAGCGCTAGCCAAATAAATGTTGAAAAGAGTATATTGACGTCCTCTGCTTCCCTCTCCACAACAACCAAGATAATAAGAATAGGTAGGAAGGTGATTACATAGTATGTCCATTCTAACGGAATCGCTTCTCCGGGTATAATACGTCAGGAACAATCAACCCGGCTTGTACGTACGTATGATTGTGAGGAAATGGTAGACAGTATGAAACCAAGGCACCTAGAAGGGTGATGAGGTTCCTAGATGGAAGAGTTGGAGGTTTGATAAGTCGTTTTCCGTTGTCGAGGAAAAGCTTACCATATGCGCATTTAGGGATTGTGAATGGAAATGAGGCGAAGTCCCAATAAAGAGGTAAAATTTGAATTTTGGATCGGAATAGAATAGTAAAGGGAACAGAAATAAGTGGTGGCCCTCAGAGTAGGTCAATTTGTTGGTTGAGTGGCGCCTAAGTAATTTGTTCGTAGAGTATCAAACAAACTATTTCGTTTTGTCGTCAGCTGAACTTGAACGGAAAGGACGTCTCATAATACCGAAGAAAAATTCAATTTGGATGTCCTTTCTCAGAATCTAGTTGGAATGCACAGGTGATGACCAGCAGTTGACTCCATCGACTCGCATTCATTCAGTCTCCCTAATATATACTCGGTTGCCCAAGTGATGTCTCCTTTACCTTCCCGAGCAAAAATCCTCCTATGAAATCTGAGTGAGGAATGCGAAGGAAAAAAGAGAGATAGATACAGATGAGAAAGAAGGGGAGTCGACTTGATAGCTGAGCTCCCGACGAGATGGGCTCGGGGGCAAACGCCGTGAAGTGACTCCTAATAAGATGTAGACCCTAGGACGAGTCTCTTCGGATAAGCTGGGAATAAAAAAGCGTAGGAGCGCCTCCACTGCAAACATACGGCTTTGGAGCGCCAAATACAGCCGTTTCCACGCCTCGCGACTGTCCTCGGTGACCTCCAACGTTTGTTTCTATTCGATGTGATCACCTTTCACCCGATCTCAAACGTTGAAATGAATAACTTCGCAACTGGATTTCTTCCTCCTACGTTTACAGAGTAAAAATTCTATCTGCACCAGGAATCACAATCAGGACTTTCTGAGGGAAAGCAAAAAGAGTTCGCTATGATCAACAAACGAAAACTTATGTGGATGTGCAATAAAAATGAGACAAATAAGATATTCTGATGAGTTTTAGTACCCTTGGATCGGAACTCTCAACAAATAGGTATATTTTTCATGAAATAATTAACCTCGCGTCGGTCGCGCCTTCCTACAGGCAAAGTAGGTCTGATGAAAGGTCTATGAAAACTACCTATTTGTTGAGAGTTTTCGATTCCAGGGTAGAAAAACTCATAAAGAATCTCTCATCTGTCTTATTTTTATTGCACATCCATATAAGTTTCCGTTAGTTGATAATAAGTTGCAGCAATTTTCGGAATCTTATTTTTATTTCTTATAATTATTGTTTCACCTGTATAGATACACGTCTGAAAATAACGCGGATTTTCGATTATTAGTAAGACTTACTAATACCAATACTTAGTATTGGTAGGACCTATAACATAGGTTTATCGCACAAGGTAAACAGTCAAGTTTACCTAAACCAGCAAACTGTCCGAAAGTTGAGTGCTTTCATCACTAAATTTCGTTCTTCGTGGTTCAGGAAGCTTAAGAGTATATCATCGATCCCAACTTCACCAAAATGAGAAATATAACGTTCTAATGATGATCGCTTGGCTCGCGGCGAGTCTTTAGTACTTTGAATTAATTTCACCATCAGGCCTCAAGCTTACAGGGAACGAACAGTTGGTCTTACAGGGCTCTGGGTGGTATCATTTGAGTCAAGTAATTGAAGACTATCTATATATTATGAAGAAAGTCCGTGGACATTTATTAACAATTCATACTCGTGTTCCTTATTGATGATTCATCCAACCTTCAAATCCTCATGACAAGCCATCGGTTGATCCTACGAAGCTGTGCTAAGTCTCATTCGATTCTAACAATTCCATACCATCTAAGATTTATGAAAAACCTTGCAAATTAGTACACAAAGGTTTATTATTTTTCTATATAGATCACTCGTCTGCAAATAACATGGCTTTGCCATTGTTACCACCAACCAACTTGAAGAAAAACATCGATCGCATTTCGGTCAGCTAAAATTTGAACAATGGAACAACAAACAACAAATTTGACAATGGAAAGCTGTGTTGTTTACAGGCCAGTGATCTATACAGAAAAATAATAAACCATCGTGTAATAATTTGCAGTGTTTTTTCTGTTTCCTATTCTGGAGGGTCTGTCAGAAAGAGCGCATGGATTTCAAAATTACGCAACACCACGAGTAACTGCTATACAAAATATTTTATTATGCCAGGATGACCACAAATATATGAATTTTGAGTTAATGTGAAAAAAATTAGGGGTTGTTGGTTCCCTAAAAACCCCTCAACGCTGCATGAGGTTCTTTTAGACTCCCCAAATGTAACAGTTTGGTGACAAATTAGCTACAGAAAATCATTGAACCTTAATTTACTGAACATGACACTGGGCAAAACAGCCGTACATTGAAACCAATGTTGAAATGATTAAGCAAACTTGTTTCCCTGAGATCACCCCTTAACGATCCCTATCAGAAGGACTTGGTTTTGACTAGATGGAGCCACATCCCACAAAGCTCATGCGTCGATGGAAGTTGTCCTATCAAAATTCCCAGGCCAACTCATATCACGATTTGATATCACCTCCCTCTCCTCCACCTTCAAGCTACGAACACTTGAGAATAAAAACAAAAAAACAGGCGAGTGGTGACAGATGGTGGTGGTGGTGGTTGACAAGGAAATGTCAACGATGCCGTCTACGAATGCCTGGAATCGCGCATATTTGCGGCTGATTGAGCTGAAAATGAGTGGCATCATCTTCAAAACCCAATTTATTTACATGAGCTTGAAAATCCTATCTCTGTGGTCGTTTTGACGTATATGTAATGATAAATTTGGTATTGCAGTTACTAGTAGTGCAGCGTAATTTTGAAATGCATGCGTTTTTTTCTGAAGGACCCAGTAGGTATTTTATACCCGGATGAAATCGTGCGCTTTAAGTTTTCTATAACCTAATTAGGAACCAAACGATGCCGATGTTAAAACAAACTATCGATACGGCTGGAGTAATTAGCGGCAAGAATAGAAGAGAGGGGATTTCATTGAAGTGGTGGTCGATTGTGGTTAGGTGGTGAAGGAGAAGGGGGCTGATGAAGAGGGTAGCGTCTGAAAGAAGCGTCTTTTCTTTCAGCGGATCACAATAGAACTAAGCTTCTTCTAATCTGATTGTCCTCTCCTCAACACTTCTCCGCTCCTCTCGCACCAACGTAATTAATGAATAAAGGATTGCATAGATAACGTTTAGCGAATAATTTATAGCATAATATGTGTAATGAATGGGTTGATTGGTGAGAGGTTATTAATCTGTTTTGTTGTTGCAGTTCCCCCGGAGAAACCTGTGATTTATGACGGCAAGAGAAGAGACCGTACAAAGCTCCTCGAACCTTACAATGAAGGAGCAGATGTCAACCTTGTCTGCGAAGTCTCGAACGGTGAGTCGATTTTTTCTTGTCCTCATTACTCTCTTCCTTTTCTTCTTCACAGCTGTGTTTCTATTGGCCTCGTTCTCTCTTGCACAGCTCTGAACAACAACTCATAATTAGTTAAGCAGATTGTGTTGTTGGTAAATGATTGCCGATAGGATGGCGCCCTGATTCTTGATAGGGCACCTTGATTACATCTGGTACATCGAATTTTGTAATATTGATGACATGGGAGGTTACAGACAAACATTAAAGGAGGAACAGGTTGGGGATTGACCAAGAAAACCAAAATGATAAGCGAAATTCTGTATCATGTTGATGGTCACTACAATGATGGGCACTACAATCATTATTAGAGTGCGTCGGCGGTCTAGTGGGCAGTGTACCCGACTGCGGTGAGAGGATAAGAACCGTCTTGCGGGGACGCGCGTTCGAGTCTGGTCGCCAGCAGAAGGTTTTCTGTCTATTAGACGATCGGCAATCTCTCGTTCCATCCCAGGGTGGTGATGTTAGGGAAGCCATGAGCGAAATCATCAGAACAATTCTGATCTTCCCTTAGGGAGACAGCTGATGACGTCCGCGACGCCAAGAATGGCAGTCGGACGAAAATTCAACCTGAAATGGTTGCTTACTTTACTTTACTTACTTACAATCATTATTATGATTGAGGATTTTGTTGCTACTTGTTTGACCCAGTTTGTTAGGATTCGAAGCTGGATCTACATTATTGTGATAGCTAGAAAAGGTACCGACAGACTGCGCTCTGACGATTCACCTGAACAGCGATCCCGCCTGATTGCGATGACAATAAGTCTCTTCTCTCTCGCTCACTTGATCCCCCATTTCGGATATTTTGCATGTACTACGAGTAAAATTATAATAAAGACATTGTTTAATATAACGTGAATGTCTACATTTAATGAGGTCCGCCAATTCACAACACACATAATCTCTTTTCTATGTGTATTTACAGTTAGCACTCAGGGTGTCCCATGTTAAGAACCACAAAACTTCGGGATTCGATTCTACAACTAATTTAAGTAAAAACTGGACCGACCTCAAAAATGATGTCTGTAAACACCAAAAAGGGAAAAATAATAATCTCAGCGAATACATACTTGATGTAGTAGGTTGTTGGACATAGATATCTAGTCAACAGATGGTATGTTGGTATACCAACAATTATTTTAAGTGGGATTCACACTTATTGTCACACTCATATCATCCATCATACGATAGCAGTGACATACTGCCCAATAGTTTTGGAACACTTATGTCTACTCGTATTCATGTTGCACGATCGACGCATGTTGTAATACTCACCAGATCATGTGAGTAGTACTTAAAAACCACAGCGTATCCAGATAGGTAGGTAGGTACGCATTGAAGTCGCCGCCGTGCCCATCTGTAAACACAAACTAACTACCGATTAATTATTCGATGATCTGGTTCGTTGACCTAAAATGTGCTCCCCAAACTATCAGGTACCTGGTACGTCTCTGCTGCCATATGAGTACGATAGTAAGTATGAACCTCCCTAGGAATGGTTGTGACGAGTATTTTAGGACTTTATTATTATATGAGACTTTATTATTATATTGGTGGACATATTATAATGTAGCTACATACCTTTGGAAGCGTTGTTACCTAATTAACGTTCCAAACCTCCCCCAATCTCAAGCAAACAAATATTTACATTCATACTCGGTGTGGAAGCATGTTCATAGTATGGGAGGAATGTATATTTGCGAAAAAGAATAATATGTTGGTAAGTAGAAGATCTAGTAGATGTTTGTGTCTACAGATGGGCACGGCGGCGACTTCAATGCGTACCTACCTACCTATCTGGATACGCTGTGGTTTTTAAGTACTACTCACAATGATCTGGTGAGTATCACAACATGCGTCGATCGTGCAACATGAATACGAGTAGACATAAGTGTTCCAAAACTATTGGGCAGTATGTCACTGCTTTCGTATGATGGATGATATGAGTGTGACAATAAGTGTGAATCCCACTTAAAATAATTGTTGGTATACCAACATACCATCTGTTGACTAGATATCTATGTCCAACAACCTACTACATCAAGTATGTATTCGCTGAGATTATTATTTTTCCCTTTTTGGTGTTTATAGACATCATTTTTGAGGTCGGTCCATTTTTTTGTTAAAAGAGTTTTTATTTTATTATTTTTCCTTTTTATATTATTTTTTATTTTTCACTTTTTAGTGGTCCTCTATATAACTTTGAAATTAATTTACCCGCAGTTTTTCGAACAGTTTTAGTAATACTGTGAATCATTTCAGTAAGGTGAACCAGAAGCCGTAGAGTGGACCACATTCTGTAATCCAGTTCAGTTTCCATATATATAGATGAGTTTCCGTTTTAGGATCAGTTTCAGGAGGTATTTGGTTCACTTGCCTACTTGCCAATC
Source organism: Apolygus lucorum (assembly GCA_009739505.2). Classification (NCBI taxonomy): domain Eukaryota; kingdom Metazoa; phylum Arthropoda; class Insecta; order Hemiptera; family Miridae; genus Apolygus; species Apolygus lucorum. Next base: position 54,650,106 of record CM019167.2, on the reverse strand, counting down.
TACTCTCTTATCCCCTAACTGGTAGACTTTGTTTTCATAATTGCTAGGTACTTGGTAGTTCTGACAACACAATTCAACCATGACATGATTGACGAGGGAGCTATGTGCTACATCCACTTGGTAGAAAACCCTCTCATCACCTAATTGCGCTATATAGGTACCTACCTCATATTTGGTACTGCACTATTCAGTTCTGATCTCCTATACCATTACCTACCCAACTATATTATGGATGACGAGGAAGCTATGTGCTACACCCACTTGGTAGAATACCCTCTCATCACCGAGTTGTATTATATACCGCATATTTGGTACAGCACTATGCAGTTCTGACGATCTTCTATACCATTACCTACCCAACTATATTATGGATGACGAGGAAGCTATGTGCTACACCCACATGGTAGAATACCCTCTCATCACCTAACTGTACTATATACCTCATATTTGGTACAGCACTATGCAGTTCTGACGATCTTCTATACCATTACCTACCCAACTATATTATGGATGACGAGGAAGCTATGTGCTACACCCACATGGTAGAATACCCTCTCATCACCTAACTGTACTATATACCTCATATTTGGTACAGCACTATGCAGTTCTGACAATGCCCACTACTATTACCTATCTAATCATGTTATCGGTGATGAGGGGGCTATGTGCTACACCCACTTGGTAGTACACCCTCTCATCACTGAGTTGTATTATATACCGCATATTTGGTACAGCACTATGCAGTTCTGACGATCTTCTATAGCATTACCTATCCAACTATATTATGAATGACGAGGGAGCTATGTGCTACACCCACTTGGTAGAAAACCTTACTAACAGTACTATAATTATTGCTCATACTTGGTATGAAAACTCACATACTTGAGCATTCGTAGACACGTTTGATATGGCTCATGCAGTTTCTGACCTAAAAGCCACTATAATTTCCCCGTTTCTCATCCCCGCAGCACCTTTTAGTTATCGGAACCCCCCTCATATTTCATATCATTTCAAAGCTCAACAATCAGACCTTTAATTTGACTATACACAAATGGTCCTCCATCGACTCAGTCGGAAGTCACAGGGCAAGAAGAGTGAATGCGGACCAATATTCGCGAAAACGGGAACCACGTTTTTCAACTTCTTTCACAAATTTTCGATACTTTTAACAAAGTAAAATGAAATCTGTTTGAAATGGGACCACCACGGATACTGGTAGAACACATTTCAAGAAGAATCAGACAGATTGGTACCAGAATGAAGAAATGCAAGGTGTTCAGACATACAAAAAAAAAATCGTCGTCCCACGACAACCCGAATTGAGTACCTCCTCTTTCGCGCGCCTTCGGCGCGTTGAAGTCGGTCAAAAAGGGTCTCGTGGCAATTTTTTTAACCCCATGTTTTACTAAGTTTTGTTCATATTTTAAGATTTGTTCGTGACAAGAAGAAATAATACTTGTCATTACAAAATTCGGGCAATTAAAGAGGAATTAGAAGCACTTGGTTGTATGAAGCAAAGCAGTGGGCGCGAACTGTACTAGACAGACGAGTCTTGGTAGTTCGAGGGTCTTTACTTAGGACCTCTCTGAGTCTAAATGCTTACCTAGTGAACCCATGGATTAATACGTGAAAGGGCACTGATGTTTTCCAGTGAATTGAAAGAATCCAGACACGCGTGGTAGTAGTGGAGACGTCAGATTAGTAAGAGTTCGTCTTGAGACAAACCGACATAGTATAGGCACAGAACCGGATAATCTTTTATTTTCCAATTTTTTTTAAAGACACGTTTCACACAAAATTGCACTTTATTTGGCAGAAGTAAACACTTACTACAATAAATCCAACAATTTGAAACACAGAAGACTCATAAACTGAAAAGTCTGACAAATAATTATCAAAATATTTTACTATATTAATAGGTAATCTAATGCGGTTAAAGGATTAAACGAAATATTCATGTCTCTTCTGGGGTTACCGGATGACCGACTTTATCACTACCTTAGATATACTAACATGCGCCTGTATACTTATATGCCTTTCATGCCACCCGCAGGCCACGCGAATGTTGATGGTTATACCTGACCCGCACGACCGTCCGGCATTTCTGGTTCGGCGATTAATTAATAGTTTTCAGTTATTTATCAGGTGTTTCACAAAATACGCTGCAAATCATTACAGAACGGTTTATAATTTTTCAAATTGACAACAATTCTGTGTTGATCTCTATTCTCGATAATATGATATCAAAAATATACCTTGAACGTGAATAAAAAGCTTGTCAGGGGCTGAACTTGTCCTGATGAAAATGGATATATACTTACAATGATTCTCAGTAAGCTCAACATGGCCTAGTAGACAAATTTCTATCCATGGATAAGCTTAATGTTGTTTTTATCGTATTGATATGTTCAATTTGTGGGATATTTCGAATTGTATGATTCTGCTGGCCAAGAGAGTACAGCAGACATATAAAGAGGCGAAGAAAATCCAATAAAAATTACTTTAATCTCATTTTGGTCAAAATGATAGATTGGTGGGGTGGTCTTGAATATAATTTAAAATTGAAAAATATTAAAATAAAAACATTTTGGTTTATTATTTTCAATAATGAACCTTTGGAATCGACCAAGAAAAAAAAAATTTTAACACCCCCTCAAAATTTGATGGTTTACGTTTCAAGGTACGTAGAATCCAAAAATCGAATAAAAATTTGGCCGTCCGTCCGCCGTACGCCGTACGCGGCACTTTTGCCACTTAGCATTGACAGATTTTGATGAAATTTGGTATGTAGGCTCCATTTGGGGTCTAGTTGTGCCCCGAAGCTTTTGGTTGATGTAGGTCACTCCTAAGGGTTCCAAAATCAATTTTGAAATTTTGAAAACGCTCTAACTCAAAAAATTTCGATATAAAGGTATTGTTTTTCCTTCAATTTAAGATTCTATAGAATTTTTAGAATTTTTTGAGACCACGCGGAGCTCTGTAGGACAAACCGTTCGCTCACTACGGAAATTTAAGTGTTTATATTGAAATATGTATATATATAAATCAAAACACGAGTGTGAATCGCAAAAGAGGCCTAATCTCCGTTCAAATTAGAGCAGACCGAAATGCAATCGATGGTTGGTGATTTTGATTTTTTTTTTTTTGATTTTTTTTTTTTTTTGATTTTTTTTTTCTTTTTTTTCTTTTCATATTGGATGGTTGGTGATTTTGTAGACGAGTGATCTATGTAAAAATAATAAACCGTTGTGTAATGATTTGCAGCGTTTTAACTAAAAACGGACCGACCTCAAAGCTGATATCGGTAAACACCAAAAAGAGAAAAATAATAATCATAGCGAATTCAGATAGGTCCCAGGTATGTAGGTAGGTAGGTGTGCATTGGAGTCGCCGCCGTGCCCATCTGTAGACACAAACGTGTGGGTGTCGAAGAGTTTGAACGTTAATTTAGTAACAATTCGTATAATGGATACATTGATATAATTAACAATCACAACACAAAGTAAATCCCCTATTGCCTCTAGATAAATCCCCATACTAGTTTTGAATCAGTTTCCCTTTGGTTCTTGGATCTGTTTCCTCAAAGATATTGAACAATTTCAATTCGATTTTTGGTTCAGGCCCCTGGTTTTTGATTGGTTTTTATTTTGTGGATCGTTATTCAAACGGCATTCCGATCAGTTTCTTTGGAGATATCAAAAGTCTCAATATACTCCTCACAAAAATCCCAAGGGAGGTTCACACATTCTATCACATTCATATGACAGCAGTGACTAGTTTGGCCACATTAACTCAATGGTACTCACTCATGTAATACTAACTGGATCATCGAGCATGGAAGATGGTTAGTTTGTGTCTACAGACGGGCACGGCGGTGATTTCAATGCGTATGGGCAACTTCAATGCGTAGCAAAATTAATTTGCTATGATTATTTTTTTCTCTTCTTGGTGTTTACCGACATCAGTTCTAAGGTCGGTATGTTTTTTGTTAAAAATGTCATTGTGTTTTGTTTGTTGTTGTGTTTTTTGTTGTTGTCATTTCATTATTTTTCAATGTTTGAATTATTCTAATTTTTCACTTTTTAGTGGTCCTAATTTTAAATCTGACATTAATTTCCCCTCAGTTTTCGTAATGCATATCTGTTTTTTGAAAACTATGTGCTACACCCACTTGGTAGACCCTCTCATCACATTAATGTTCTATATACTTCATATTTGGTAGGAAAACTTACCTACTTGAATATTCATGAACTCGTTTGATTAGGCTCATGCAGGTTTTGCGCAAATAACCGACTATAATTTCCCCGTTTCCTACCCCCCGCTGCACCTTTTAGCTATCGAAATCCCCAATATGTAGCATCCCATTTTAAAACATATAATCAGACCTTTAATTTGAATATACAAAACGGTCCGCGAACGACGCGGTCGGGAGTTACAAGGGAAATTAAGTGAATACGGAGCAAACTTCCCGAAATCAGAAACCACGTTTTTCAACTATGTTCACAAATTTTTGACACTTTTGATAAAGCAAAGTGAAATCCGTTTGAAATGGGACCATCACGGATACTGGTAGAACACATTTAAAAAAGAATTAGGCAGATTGGTACCAGAATAAAGAAATGCAAGGTGCTCGGACATACAAACAAACAAACAAAATAAAAACAATCGTCCCACTACACACCACAAAGAGAACACTCTCCTTCGCGCCTACGGCGGGTTTTAAGTCGGTAAAAATTAGGGAAGTCATCTGAAATTTTACTCTTAAAAATATGCTACAGTTGTATCTTCAGTGGAAGAACCAATCCAATCCGAGCAGCCACCAGTTTCGAACAGTATTTCCGTGTATCAGTTTTACCTCCCTCCACCACTCGATCCATCGAGTTGATGATTTTGGCAAAGAGATACTCCCCATTTGAAGAAAAATCCGAAAGACGCGCAGTAATGAAGCTCAGGATTCTGGCCCTTTCAGATTGTTGATGGAGGCACACAATACTGAGTTATTCCCCAATCCACGTTCAACCCCCTCCACCACCATTTCTCTCCATACAATCTAACAAACGACAAAAGCGACCGGACCGGATAAAATGGGCGAAACCGAATCGCCCGAGATGAAACGCCGGTAAATTGGCAATTAAAACCCGGTTTTTTTCTACTGCGGTGAGCTCCGTAATGTGTTGCAAGCCTTTGATCCCAAAAACAACGGTTACCTACCAAAAGATGAACCGTATCAATTATCTCTAGAGTGACAAAACCAACCCGATTCCTCTTTTATGTTCTTTCTTCTACTACATAATCATTTAAAATCTACCCTTTCGTTTTTTCTATGTAGTGTCTTCACAAAACATTCAGTAGCTTACAAAGAAAGTTGAATTGTTGTACAACCTCAACCACCTATTTTCCTATTGATCCATCTGATTTGATTTACAGCGATACTGAAGTGATGAAAATATAACTTTATACTGAGGACTATAATAGAGAGTTAGGACAATCCTTAGTTGTTAACGATACAGAAGAAGGAAAACGAAATTCAGTTATAAATCTGATTAATCTAGTTGCAAATGATTGGCAGTTGATTCTTTAATTTTCAATTCGACTCTCATTCAACCAGGAACAAAAAATCATAACTCAAATACGTACGTGGAAATACGATGCAAGCTGGTCTCTCATAGAGGGAAGTTGTGGTACAGCCGAAATCACTCTGCCTTCTATCCTTACAGCCCAGTCGATTTAAACAAAATCATATTGTTAAGTAATGCTTGGATTTTAGGGGAGTTCCCTCGAAATCGTATATAGATCACCTTCAACTATCGTGTTCACTCTGTATGTATTTTGTGATAACCGTATTTCATCATGCGTAATTGGTTGTCGTGAACGCAATTACTAAAATAAATTGCTCTCAATAATTCGGTATAACTTTTTCTATATTATTAGTTACTAAAGTGATTTATATGGTTTATTATAAAATTGGTTTCTATAATTCGTTTTCTAAATCTAGTTTCCGTAATTCGTTATACAAATATTGGTTTTTATAATGCTCATTGGAAGAGGGGAGGGGGTCATTTCGTCAATTCGATATGCATTACTAGTGAGATGCCCTCGTTGTCTTGGTGAGCATGATTACCCACAAAGTTAATGCCATGAATGAAATGTGCATATCCCCTAGGAGCACCTTTACTTGCACTTGATAAGATCTACTGGAGCATTTGAGGATCCATCGCTAAGGGTATGCGGCACATGTCAATCATATCCAGGGGCTTTCTTCGGACTCAGATTATTGATTATTTCTCTCTTGATTTCAGCAAGGGTGCCAGGTTTGATTTCCAAGTCATCTTGATAATATCAGGCAAACTGCTGATGAAGATGCTTTGCATATAACATATTATGTTATAACATATTATGTTATATGCAAAGCATCTTCATCAGCAGTTTGCCTTTCAAGAGGAGTGAAGGTATACTCGAGGTGATCGGCAAACAGTTCAGCTTTTTCTCTGGCACTCCTTGCCCATGTTCCGTCTTCACGTCTGATAAGACGAACTGACTCCTTAGGCTTTTTCAGACCTCTGGTTGCTTTGCTGACTGAGAGGCCATATAAATCACGAGCAAATGTTTCCTCCTAACTATGAAGAAGTCCAGGAAATTCGGTAATTTCTGAGTGTCTGTTGGCCAGTACGTAAGCCAACCTCCTGAGTAAAATTCGCAGTGAATTTCTTGGTCTGCTTGTAGTAGTTGTATTCCTTTGGGGTTGCGGACCCTTGAGTCCCAGTATTCGTGTTTAGCGCTGAAATCACTCCATAATGAAGCTGTGGCCCAGTTTAGAGAACTGTTCTACACAATCCTCTTTCTTTATATTAAAGCAGTGAGGTCAGTGGATCTCAGCAATATTTATACTTCTATTTTTGGTTTTTGCGTTGACTGAGGCAACTCAAATTATTTCGGTTTTGGTTCTCAGCTGTTCAGTGCTTGATGTTGTTTTCATTTACTGAAGTTCAACCTCCTCGAGCACAGTTTGCAAGATGAATATAATTATCAGTGTTGTGGCCTTTAATTCTCCCATGGGGCGTCCGTAACGTAAAACGTGAAAGGAAGTTTTGATTTTGGAGAACATTTCTATTTCAACCTCTAAAAGTGAGAACAATTCTTCCACTACATTGGCAGAGGTAGAAGCAAAATCATAAATACCCCCGCCATAGCAATGTTAGATGTAGGAGTACGATGTATGACTGAGGTATTATTTTCCAACCGATTGTGATGGTTCTTCTATCGGTGGACGCAAATACAATTGTTCACTAAATTGCAAAAATTTTGAATTTCGTTTCAAAAGTAATTCCCCTTGGCTTGAATTTCCAATTGATTTGTGTTTTTATTTTTTTATTGACGTGTTGGATGCAAGTATTAATATAGTTCCGAGGCTCTCATGGAGCCCATCCTTGTATCTCTGTCACAATGGCTTCTCAACCACTTTAATTGTCCATTTGAACGTGGAAGAAAAAGGCTTGGAGTAGAATTATTGTTGACAGTCGGATGGGGGTGAGTTCTCGTCATTATCATGAACGGTGAATGTGAGGGAATGACGTGTGGGGTGATGAGGGTAGGAAGAGTATGAGGTCGGGAGAAGTGGAAAGAGCGAGATGGCGAGGGAAGACGAAGTGCCAGGATGTGAGCCCATTGCTGGCCCACTCACCCTTTCCCTCTTGACTTATAACTTATATTCAGACTGCTCCTCGTGATCTATAACAGTCCGTTTTCAACCTTTTCAATTTATTCAAGAGGACTCGTATCCTCCAGCCCTTCTCCTTCTGCCTTTTCTCAACAACACTAACGTGGCTCTCAAGGTCAACTCCTCCCAATGCTCATCACAGGAGTAGATACGACCATTTTCGAATGAATATCAGATGAAACCCATCTGAAACGAAGTGAGTACCAACACAACCTTCCTAGGTTCATACCCAACGATACTGTGGCCCCAAAAACTCAGTTTTCAAACATTCCATATTTCGATCATATACTCCACGTTTTTCATGTAATTTCCCATGCTGAATCTCATTATAATGTCAAAATAGTCCTACAGAAGACATTTTCAAGAAATCACCAGAAATATGTTGCTCATTACAATAATTGTTCGAATAAATTACTCCACAGCTATCTTTTCTCATACATAAAGCCAATCATGATTTAAACAAATTTTACTTTTTGAATCACCGTATAAACATTTAAAATTTAATTTGATTAACTTTGGAAAATCTTAATTTTGTTTTTATTAATTTTCATTATAATAATTTATTGAATTTATGATGGTAATTGAGCTATTTTAATGGGTCGAAAGATACAGTAGCTGTCATGAAGAAATCTATTCAAATGGTTCAAAGTGATCTTATTAATCTATACAATATATAATGCATATAATGCATTGTAATGCTATCTGGAAGATAATATCTTCCACAAATCCTTATATTATAAGGATTTGTGGTTTTTGCGTTTTGTCGATAAGTGGGAGTTTCTGGATCATCTGGCCTTAGAAGACAGGCATTTCGCCCACTTCAAAATTTGAACCAGAATTCCGTAGTTCAAAAGCTTAAACCGAAAACTTTAAAAAAATAATTAATCAAAAGACTGAACCACGAATTCAAACATATGAACCTCAAATTCTCTACAATGTCTATCATTACTGTACGGATGGCATCCAATAATGTATGAGCACCAAACTAATTTTTAGAATAATAATTAATAATTTTTGAAAACTTTGTCCTAAACGGTAATGATATAAGAAATTCAAGGTTCATTCAGCGAACACGGAGTATTATTGAAGAGTATTAAGTAGTATTATATTGAGTTGCACGAGTTGTTTTGGCAGCATTCTTGCAATCTGGCTTAGAAAATTCTCTGATCTCTGCTGCTGGAAATGCATTTCCAAAAACCAATTATGAAAACGACGTAGAAGATCAGGAAAGCTGGAAAGCTTTTCCGCTTGACGGTAAGAGGAGTTCGTAACAGAAGCCTTCGCTTGAAATAGCTTACTTCCATGAATACTTGAAACAAACCGATGCCTACAACAGCTGATGGGAAACTATGCAGAATACAAGAGTGTAGTCAAACTTGCCAGGAACGTATTCAAGAGAAACCTCAGAATGATTTAGCAGCAGAGCAGTATCGGTGAAAATTGTAAAATTAATGTTGATATATTTCTATCGAGCCTCATTTATTTACATATACTTACATACTACTTACTATCCCGAATTGACTTGAATCCCGTAGATCTGAAATAAGTAGGTGATCGTAAATTGAGAAACCATAACGAAATTTGTGTCTGTTCAGTTCAATCACAATAGTCCCCTCTCTCATCCTAACATGGAATTAGGACTGTCGAATCCAGATGGAAATTCATTGTTCTCAGCTGGAAGAAGTTTGAGGTGCTCCTTTTAGGAAAGTGGAATAAACCCCAAGCATCAGCCCTATCTCTCTCCTCTCCACTCTACCATCAATTGGAATCTGATGGCACGAGTTGGGTATTTGTATCCCCCGGGGGCAGGTTGGTACGGATGGAAGGGCGAACGGGGTTAGCATTGGAAGGTAAACATCAAACTCAAAGTAACTTTAGTCACTCGTCGGCCGGTTAAGTTCCGTTAACGAGGGAAGTTATCCACAGAGTCGAACTCGTATTGAAGGAAATTATTCAATATGGCAAATAGCGCGGGCTTACGGTAAGTTGTAACTCGCATCAAGCGCGATATCTGCTTGATACGTATCATAACTTTTCTTTTTAAAATATGTTATTCCATCGTCACCCTCCCTAAAAATGATCAACTCGTGAGCATATAATTTAGTATGATAAAACTAAAGTGAGTAAGCAAGCAAGTAAACAATCATCTCAGGTAGAATTTTCATTCAATTGCCATTCCTTGCGACGCGGACGACATCAGTTGTCTTCCAATGGGAAGATAAGAATTGGTTCTGATGATTTCGCTCATGGCTAGTTATTCCCTCACCCGCTTAAGCGGAGCGGGTTCCATCGACGGCCCAACCCAAAAAATTATCAAGACCTGCGGTACCGCCCACGAGCGGTCACCAATACAGATAATATCCCAGGCCGACTGGCATTAACATCGGTGATCTCACGGGAACCAGTTCATTAAACCAGCCGTTGGTTACTTTGCTGAGTCACTAATAATTTATTAAGCAGGTATAGTATTCGAATGTTCACATGAGACGTGGTCAGGTTCGTGCTTAACGTTCAGGTAACTTAGGTACTGGCTGATAATTGCAGTCATTAGAAAGATAGGTACGTTTCAATTTCCCTTTTTGCTAGGGCATTTTGAAGATGTTTCCCCCCCACTTTGTACCCCTTAGAAGTGACATACAGTAACCGAAATCTTTAAGGCACTACTAGACCCCACATCAAACCGATACACCAAATTTCATCAAACCGGTTCATTGTATGAGCTGCTGCTCAGCAGCTCAAATTTTTCCCCTGACGTTCCCCATTCAAACTAACGAAAAAATATCGCATTTGATCAGCTGAAATTTGGCTCACTTCTGTCAGCGAACATTCATGTGCAATTCACACTCGCTTGAATGACTCATTTTCCAACGCAAAGTAACAGAGAAATAAACCGATCTGGTCAACCATCTTCTAACAACTAAGCGCAGGGGGGGAGGAGGCCATTTAGGTGACCGAGTCGCCAAATGAGCCAAATAACGTCTTGCTCCGGACCCACCACCTTCACTGTACAAGGCCTAAGAAGTTGACGACGAACTCCACCGTAGTCGCCAACAACCACCCAGGAATGGTCTTCACAAGTGGGTGCTATCAAGCAGAGAAGAAGCTAAATAAGGTTGATCAACCTGAATAACAGTGGTGGAGAAAACCAAGGGAGGTCTAGGAAGGACAGACATTCCATTTCCAGCATTCTTGATCTTTTAAATACTGTTTTTAAAAATATATATATTTCCAGAAGCAGAGAGGAGGTTTTTTAAATATCCTAAGCCAGGTTGCAAGAATGCAGCCACATCAACTTGCGCAACCCAATATAATGCTGCTAGTAGGTGATGGGTTCACAGCTATTTTGCTTCTAGCTATAGCTATATATATGCATATATAGCTTTATATGGGTTCACAGCTATTTTGCTTCTAGCTATAGCTATATATATGCATATATAGCTTTATTTATAGCATATATAAGCATATATGCTTCCTGCTCTGGTTGGTGTCGATTCTGACATGACTCATGTTCTTGTTTTATTCAAAGCAGACGTAGATGGCAGGAGACACACATCTGCTCCAAAACCAAGTTCATCTGCTGAGTTTGCTGCTGCCCTGCATGAGTCAGTAGATGGTAAAGAACTCCGACAGTGCTCCGAAAGCCTTGTCTCATCCCAATGGGTAGATTGGGCTTCGGAGGGCATTGGGGCCCGTGACTGCCGTCATTTTCACGCCGTCCGCATGGCAACTCTGCCAACTGCGGTACGGTGTTCGAGAGGTAGTCGTGGGACAACCCTACTACCCCTTTGCCGTGCCTGTCGGTGTTGAAATGAACATCTTTATCATGTAGTGCAGCAGTGTCCTCGGACTCATGGGGGCCGCATTCTACGTCATGATGCGGTCGCCAAGCACATGGCAGGTGCTTTGTCATCTAGCGACTGGGATGTTGAGAGGGAGAGATTGTATCACATGCCAAGTGACCAGGGTAAGAAGCCCGACATCATTGCCGTCAAGCCCGACCAGTCTTGCATTATCCTGGATGTCCAAGTTGTCAATGGCAGCTTGGACATGGAGCAGACTTGGCGGGCTGAGATAAGAAAGTGTGATAGAAATGATTTACGGCAAGCGGTGTCGGAGCTAAAAGGAGTAGCACCTAACAACATCAGGGTGATCCTTGTCGTGGCGAGGGGTGTGGTGCGGGAAAAGTACCACGGAGTTGCGCGAGTTGGGCATCTCGGTAGGCGTACTCCATGGTATCACCACCCGTGTCCTGTTCGGCTCGTATTTGAACTGGTGGTCGTTTTATAGAGGCACTTCCCTTCATCCCTCTCTCCCACCCCCACCTTCCTCATCTTCCCTCATCCCTAGGGCCGGCGTCGGGTGAGTCCTGGGCGTCCTCCCCATTATATTTGATTTATTTATTTATTTATTTTCATTTATGGCGTGCCCCCTCTGTCACCAAAGACATTTTGTCTTTGAGGGGAGTTGGAAAAAAAAAATGCTTCCTGCTCTGGTTGAAGTCAATTCTGACATGACTCATGTTCTTGTTTTATTCAAAGCAGACGTAGATGGCAGGAGACATTCTAATCCTTTTGAGGCTCTTCTTTGGAATGGGAGAAAACGAAGAGAAGTTGGAATATTCAAGAGGAACTGTACATCTCAAGTGTTGGAAGGTTCACCGAAACCAATGCTGTAAATTTCTATACGAAGCTACCGCATTCGGAAGATATTGGTCCGGAGGATTCACTGCCCAATCATGTAATTTTCAGAGGCTCCAAATTTCATTAGCCTCCTACCTTGTCTGCGTAGTAGTGGGAGGCTATAAACAGAATGAACGAGTTGAATTAAAAGTGACCGGGTGTAGGTTTTCGGGTTAAAATCCAGAAGGAGGTCAGGTGAACCGGCGGTGTGTTGGGGAGCGATTGTGGCGCGTCGGGCGGGGCGTTGGGACGAAGGAAGAGTTGCCCCTAATTATTGTAGTAATTCTGTTGTTCCGTGTTCATTGCTCTATATTGCTTCCGTTTATTGTTTCTAGCGTTCCACTCGGCCTCCCTGCTTGGTTATTCAATTCAACAAACGTCTAAATGGTCTGAGTAGAGCCGGTGGAATTGAATTACTTTTATCGTGGTGTGAATCATAGGGCGGAATTCACAGTCATCAGTCAAGTAAGCGCTGAGCAACTCCTCAGTCAAGGAAGTACTCATCGACATGAGGAACCATTGATCGGACTTGAGCAGTTCCTCAACTGGCACTTGGTAACTGACACCTTGTTTTTGACTTCAAAACCGTCGTGATGCGAAGGACGAGGGACTCAATTCGGTGTATCATGGGACGTCTGTACGTCATCATCCGTTCACATTATGTGGATAATTACCACGATGCAAAAATCATCGAAATAGATCCAGCCGTTCAAAAGTTACCTAAGGTTGCGCAGTAAAACCTATTCTCTTCCGGCAAACATAAATGTATCAAATTTGGTGTACACATGTTGAATCATTTGGCTGTCATTGGAGCCGGACGGAAATACAAACACTCAATGACGTTTTTTTATCACCGTAGATATCCATTAGATCTAAATTTTGTAGACGTCACCATGGTGCTAGTCAGTCATAGGTGGAACAACGCCTCGGTACCAGCCCAGTACCAGGAGGGCCACCACTAGGATTTGTTGAAAGTACAATATGCACTATTTTCAATAAATACTGTCATGGTGTTATTTACTTCATAAAACTCCAACAATGTATACTATATGAATAACTGTCGATTTTAAGCTACCAACAAGAACCCCTACATCATAATAACACAAATTAGGAGGAACTTTTAACAACACTAGCTTACCGGTATGATGTATATACATTATCATTACATTGATCTATTCTTGTTGTTTCAGGTCGTCCGAAACCGCGGGTGATTTGGTATCTTGAAAACGCGGTGATTGACGAATCTTACGAACACCGTACAGACGGGATGACTGTGAATCACCTTTCGTTCCCCAGCGTGGGACGTCAACACCTCAACTCTCGGCTCATCTGCCAAGCGTCGAATACCAACTTGGCGTCGCCAGCCACCAAAGTCGTCATACTCGATATCAACCGTGAGTAATCAGTACACAATAACATAAAATTTTAAAAAATCAGATTAACTGTTCACAAATTCAGTGTTGTAATTGGAAAGTGCCGATTTTTTCCCTTAAATGTTAATCCATAAATGAAGTATTAACTGCGCGAAGAACGCTTATGAATAGTTAACAAATTTCTTACAATAATCAATCGAAATATGTTCGAAGATGTTCAAATTGATTAAACGTAGGATAGAAGCCGAGTCATCACACTACTTTCTTAATGATTGTGAAATTTTTGACTCGTGCTAATCTACGGCATTACCCACAGTCACAGTAAAACGAAACGAAAAGTTCCTTTCAAAAGGACCGCCCAATCAGTGATTCAGAGCTTTCCTCGAACCTATTTCATGATAGTAATGATCTGAATTGATATACTCAAAATATCAGTAGCAGACTAACCAACAAATTTAAGCAGACATCTGAGCATTCGGCAGAGGAAATTATATCTTGAGGTTTCTACTCATGCGTATTCGTAGTTAATATAATTAACCTTGACAAGCGGCCCTATGGAACCTCCCGCTTAAAAAGCTACGCACACGTCAATTCAACGTTCAAGCCTGATAAAAGGCACCTGAAAGCACAAAAATACGAGATCAATAGGTGAAACCTTGATTTCTAGATTAATCAGTTTACACGGAATAAGGAGTGATTTTGATAAACCAACTAGGTACCATAACCTATTAGGTACGTATCTACCTATCGTAAAATTAAAAAAAATAAAATAAAATAAAATTAATAAATAAACACATTTTTCCCTTGACGAAGTGTAGGGCGAAGCTGTCTATGCATCCTAGGCTTCCAAGTCACTGCACTGCTCCTGTCGGCCAGACAGCGCACTGATGTTGAAAATACGTAGTAACGACGTACTGGTGTTTTTTTAGGGTTAATCTGACTGTATTGAAATCGGGATAGGACCATCCAGAGCCAAAACCGCAGAATTCCTTCAAATTAAGAATTGGCTATCATCGATCAGGAAAGATTAGTTATATAACAATATCATCATGTCAATCGTAGAATCCCCAACTACCCTCCCAGTTAGACCAAAATTGGAAAACTATGTAGAAAAAAAAGTATACGTCTTTAGAGAAATAGCACATATACGCATGCACGGAAGTTACTATCTATAGTCCTGTGGGCATCGAAATTCATGGTGGATCATCCAGGACCCATTCCTCGCGAACTATGAAGATTTCATTGACAAATAAAGTTGGAAGTTACAAGAAGTTCTCAAACACGAATCTTGAATTTTTCAGAAAGAATTGGAAATTTTGGCTTTGGAGAGAATTTTAATCCCATATTCGTGAACATCGCCTCGAATTGTAAATACGGGTATCGAGGCAATTGAAAATGATAAGCAGCCGAGTTCATCAACAAAAGAGAATCAGATCATTCAAGATAGCGTGATTTAAGAGGATATCCGCTCTCCATAGAACCAATGCTTCTCTCAAGACAGACTTGGCTTTTCACTATCTGAGTCCCAGAGATTTGAGGACGGGGTGAAACGGTATTATTTATTGTTCGAAGGAGAGTGGCAGATGACGGGAGCGTTGTCTGGAAGCTTGGAATCCTGAATAATTGAGACCCTTGAAAAGAAAACGCTTTCGCATAAAACCTCCGCGAGGCTGTGAAAGGAAAGTCGGATACGGAACATATTGTAACAGTGATAAGGTGAACAAATGACTACTTAGGAACCTCCTTCGTGCGGCTGAGCTTTGAAAGACAGCCGCGAGGGAGTGCGATCATCGTGAACGTCAACTCATGACAAGTTTTAGCGCCTCGTCAGGATCTCCATGTCAAGTCTTCACCCCCCCCCCCCCCCTTCCACCACGAAGTTGTGTTGTTTTTATCCCTTTTCACACTCCCCCATCACAGAGACAAAACATCCCAGTAAAAACACTACGCTGGTGAACCACAAGCACGATGCAAAGCGATGATTCTTTTTCAGTGTTCATTTGAATGTAAAACTCGAAAAGAGGCATATTTTTTTAAACATGCGAGGTTTTACTCACATAATTTGAATATGGAGTGGAAAGTTGTCCGATTCCTGTTTTTTATGGGCTCTAACCTAGATACATATTGCTTCCCGGTCTACCAAGGTGGAAGAAGCTTTCTTTTCACTTTTCAAGGTTGAAAAAAAAAGTTCTCTAAAATCAAAATTTCCACTCTCGTTTTACGTTTCATACCTTTCTGAACAATTTTGTCTGTCTGTGTGTCTGTCATGAAATACTTGTCCCTCCCACTTGGCAGACGTTTTCTATTTGTTATATTAACCAAGTCGACACAAAACAGGTACATTGGGGCCCATTAAAAAAAGTGGGTGTGGCACATAGCTTCTTCGTATCCATAACCCGATTGTATAGATGATCCGATGCATAGTAGTTGATCTCAAAACATCAATCTCTAAGTACCTTCCACTATCCTCATAGGGGACCATCTACACGCTAATCTGAACAATCCTGTGAAATTTCGTCGAAATCAGATGGAAAATGCTGAATTTATGGCCGTTATAAGTAATTCACGTTTGCGCATGCATCGTGGCTACTGACAGTCCTGGTGTAATGATTTTAATACGGGACTATCTACAACCTAATCCGCATAATATCAGACAATTTCATTGAAATGGGATGGAAAATTTGGAAGTTATGGCTGTTACGAGGAATTCACGTTTGCGCATGCACAGCGGCTATTATCAGTCCGGGGGTGATTATTTTCATAGGGGGCCGTCTACACGCCAACCCACACAATCCCTGAAATTTTCATCGAAGTCGGACAATAACTTTGTATCGTTATGCCGGTTACAATGATTTCATGACAGTCACTCATACACGGAACCAAAATGGGGTATTTCGGTGGGTGGGAAATTCAGGTTTTTGACCTCAAATTTGGATTCAACACTTTGAAGACCTCCAAACTCTAACTTTTTGCCCATTGATACTATAACATGTGGTAGAAAAATTAAATAAAGAGATCACACGTTTGAAAAAAAGGCGGGCCTCCATGAACACACACACACACACTACGCCGCGGGTGTGTGTGCGTAGTATTTTGTAGTATCTTGTATGCATCCAAGGCCACTAGGCGTTCGAAACCGCACGGGATTAGTGGAATGTCTCGATCCAAGGTCAGCAAGTTGATACGTCACATCAAGTTACTACGTCACATCATTCAAATCTTCAACTTTCATTAGCCTCCTTAATTTCTTCTAAACATTTTTTCGGCGAACAGACCCGATTACCATTATTCCTGACCCATAAAAAAAATTAAAAGAATTGACTGGAATACCCCATTGTTCAGAAAGGTCTGAAACGTAAAACGCGAGTGGAAATTTCGTTTTTGGAGAATTTTTTTTCGACGTTGAAAAGTGGAAGCAAAGCGTCCGCCACCTTGGTAGACTCGGAAGCAATATAAATATTTTACGGTTTATTCTGCATTCACTGGCGGATTGGTGGACATGTAGTTTTGCAAGTAGAATTAAACAATATGTACGGACTCAAAGTTGGACTCAAAGTTGGACTCAAACTTGCAACGCGTTTCATCTGTTAGAAAAACGCTGCAAATTATTAAACAAAGGTCTCTCTTCTAAATAGATCACTCGTGTGCAAAGAACTCGGCTTTGCCATTATCACCACATACCAACCATAGATACTACCTACCTACCACGTACCTACAGGTCAGCTAAAATCTGAACGGAGATTAGGCCTCTTTTGCGATTCACACTTGTGTTTCTGATTTATCGTAATTCCAACCCATAAGTTCTCGTAGGGGGCGAACGTTTTGTCCTACAGCGCTCCGCGTGGTCTCTAAAAATTCTAAAAAATGCAATACTATCTTAAATTGATGGAAAAACAATACCTTTAGATCGAAATTTCTTAAGTTAGGGCATTTCCAAAATATCAACCCTTAGAAGTGACCTACATCAACCAAAAGCTTAGGGGCACAACTAGACCCCCAAATGGAGCCCACATAACAAATTTCATCAAAATCGGTCAATGCTTACTGAGGAAAGTGCCGCGCACGGTGAACGGCGGATGGACGGCCAAATTGTTATTCGATTTTTGGATTCCGCGTACCTTGAAACGTAAACCAACAAATTTTTCGGGGGGGGGGGGGGGGGTTAAAAAAAATGTCTTGGTCGATTCCAAAGGTTCATTATTGAAAAAAATAATACAATTGGAACTTGTCTTCGTTCAGGAGACCCGTTGTATTTTTCCGCAACATCCCTTGGCCCATAAGTGCGCAGGAAGCGCAAATTTCGTGTCAGGAATCACCCAACGTTTCCCAGGTTTGAAGCGGTATCTTGATGTAAATAGCAGTTGCGTTTCTGTCTGCTTGGAAAAGTTTCTACTTCGTTTGCACCCTGGGTCCCATCAAGCTGCACCCCACCAGATAACGAGACCAGTCAACGTTGTCCAAATGACGACCAGTACCAGGAAATCTTACCCATTATGAGAGCATATTGTGGTAGGATCTCAAAGGACTATGAATCCGTCGTAACTGTGATAGTTCTGGCTAAAAGGCTGGACCAAAAAATCTCGTTTTAAAGTCTTCCCATGTTAGTTAACTGAAGTCCCGATGTCTAACAAGTTCTAAATAACGCGGCTTGTACTGAACTTTAGCCTTGTTTTTTATGATGACGATACCCATGTACTATAAAATTGAGACAGAAATATAGTGGACTTCCATTGAGTTTCTTCGTTGAATCACCGGCACTCAGGAATTCCGATGTTACGAGATCCCTAAAATCGTTGCCGTTTTGTGCCTTTCAATTCTCCCAGTCAAATTATGACCGATATAACCGATCATCAGCTTCTAATAAAATGTCAATACCCAGATCCTCTTGCTCGATGTTCTTGGAACTCTCAGAATTCTTCCTCATGCGTTCATTGCTTCGTAGCTCTAGTAACATTGATACTCCCTTTATACCCCCTTGGTTCTGTAATGTTTTATATCAGTCTTACTCGTATATGATTACTTGAGGGCGTAATGTTTACGAGTACACGCAATACATTTAATAGCAGCCCTAAATTTGATGATCCTTCTGTTTCCGAGTCCACTAAAGTAGCGGAAGCGTTGTTTTCACATGTCAAGGTTGAAAAAAGATCACCAAAATCAAAATTTTTTACTCGCGTTTTACGTTTTGGACCTCCCTGAACAATTTTGGTTTCGTGTGTGTCTATCTGCGTGTCTGTCATGAACTCCTCATGACAGGCAAAAATAAACGAAGTTATAATCCAATTTCGATAACTTTTCAGGGATTGTGCAGGTTAGTGTGTATATGATCCTCTATGATAATCATCGCCTCCGGACTGATAGTAGCTACTGACAATGCGTAAACGTAAAATCTTTGTAACAGCGATAACTTCTACATTTTCCATCTGAATGTGATGAAATTTCCCAGGATTATTCAGTTTAGAGTGTAGATTGTCCCTGATGAATATCATTTTCCCGAGATGGATAAATGCCAGTGCGCATGCGCAAACGTGAAGACCCTTGCAACAGCCATAACTTTTACATTTTATTCCCGAATTTGATGAAATTTTCAAAGATTGTGCGGGTTGACGTGTTGATGGTCACTTACGAGGGTAGTGCTAGGTACTCGAGAATCCTCCTAAAAAGTCTTCCAAAATCAAATTTTCCACTCGCATTTTTCAGACCATCCTGAACAATTTAGGTTTATTTCTGTTCGCAAATATTTGCAACAGGCAAAACAATAATTTTGATGCCCAATTTTGATGAGACTTTCAGGGTTTGTGTATTTGCGACTCTGGACGGTCCCAATTTAATCACGATCAATTAAATTTAATCAGTTTAATCGTGATCTGATAGCATCAAAGTGAAATTCTTAAGGATAACTTTACACTTTTCCATTCAATTTCGATGTGATTTTCGAAGGTGTTGAGACTCTGGACGTTTCCTCAAAAATGTCATCGTCGCATGATGATCAAATATGTACTCGGAGATTGAAGTTGCGAAATTATCTACTATGCATCAGATCATCAATACTATCAGTAGAGATACCAGAAGGCTATGTGCCACACTCGGCAGACTTTCTCTTCTTGGCGAATTCAAAGGAACTTGTGGATAGGCAGGGTAGTAGAGATTCGAGGGCAAATCACTCACCACAGTCATTTGGTCCGTGTGAACGAGGCTTTACATTCAAAAAGATTAGAAAACTAAAAACATTATAATATCAATATTATTTTTAAAAATTTTGTGAATCTTTTCATTTGAAGGATTTTACAGCCTTTTCTTCTCCGCTGATTCATCCACACTTATTCTCCCGAGTGCGTTCACCACGACCCACTCCAATATACCTGTAACACTATATTTGTGTAATGATTTGTTTCTTCGTTCCAGTGAAACCAGTGTCAGTCAACATTTTGAGCAAAGAGAGACACATATCGGCTGATAAGAAGTATGACGTTGAGTGCAAAGCAGTGGGATCTCGCCCTGAAGCCGTCGTAACCTGGTGGAAGGGCAGCAGGCAAATCAAGAGGATAGCGAAAAACGTAAGCATTCAATTAATTTATTTTCTGACAGTATCTGGAATATAAATATGACGGAAATGTCGGAGCAACGAGAATACAATGGGGTATTTCACTCAATTTTTTTTATTATTTTTTTCAAAAGAGTAAGGCTCAGGAATAACGGTAATCGGGTCTGTTCGTCGAGAAAATGTTTTTAAAAAATCAGAGAAGCTAAGGAAAGTTGAAGATTTGAATGGTGTGACGTAGCTAGCCAACTGTCTTTGAAAAAAGTATCCATGCACAGAAACCCTTGGAGGACGTCTTGGATACTACTAAATTCTACTCACACACGCGCGCGGGGTAGTGTGTGTTCATTTATGGCGGCCCGCCTTTTTCAAACGTGTGATCTCTTTAATTAATTTTTCTACCACATGTCATAGTATCATTGGGCTTAAAGTTGTAGTATATAGGTTTTCAAGGTTGCTGAATCCAAATTTGAGGTCAAAAACCCGAATTTCCGACCCACCGAAATACCCCATTCGGGAACCTTACTTGTTCCGACGAGCGGAAGATTTGTTGTCCTTTTTCTGTGACACCAGCTTTAATTTTCTTTTTCATGGAGAGACTGCACAGTATTCTTATTGCTCCGAGGCGATTGAGAACTTATTCGTAGATGTAAACGTAACAAGAAGAACGCTGTCTGCGATTATAGGTTTGTGGAGTTCCATTGTATGGGCTCTGGAAAGTTCATGTTCGTGGTAATCAGTTCGGTTCCGACTCCAGACAATCCCCTTGAACTTTTATAAAAACAAAAAACCGGATTTATTCTTGGTGGAAGAACGTTCTTGCCACGCCGCAAGCCTCTTATCATCAATGCCGAGTGGTTATCTTCGACGAAAATTTTGTGTCGAAGATAACCGCTTGAAGTTGATGATCAGTTCTCGAAATTGATGAATGATGATCGAAAAATAATTGAAAAATTGATGATCAATTCTCGGTGCAGCCAATCACATCCAGTTCAAGCAAATTATCCCTCTCTCCCCCAAGGACGTTCGTTTTATGAAATAGTTTAGGTGGGAATTTAACTATCGGGTAAATCTTGTCGAAATACTTTCTTGGGAGAGTTCTAATAAGAATTATTGAGTCAACCCCGAATAGTATCTTACGATATGAGTTAGTAGTTGGTATTTGGTCTTTAGTAGGGGTTCATGAGGGGGGTGGTTTGAAATCTATGAAAGGGTTATATCGTATACGTACAATGGAAAACTGATACTTTATCTCTTATTTTTCTGCCTTATTTCTTAATCGACTTCTTCTTTTCACAATTGAAACCACAATCTCCGGAAAACTTCTATCATCAAATGATTACTAATTCAGGGCCAAAAATACACATGACAAAATTAAACTCTGAAGTTTGAATATTAAATTTTGATGTTAAATGCAATCACAATAAATGAATTATTTGGTATCACCTTCGCGACACTCCAACCCAAAGAAGTGCCGTCAAGTAGTCTTCATCTCATCAATTTCAAGAGAATACAATTGACGTATGGTGCGATGAAGGAGTTGTCCTTGAGAAAGCAGTAAACACATACCGAAATGTTATGCGTTTGAATGATTGAATTTTCCTTATCCTGATTTCTCGATCGCTGCATCCCACGATTGAGTATGAAGGAGAACTCGTTTTCTTCATTTTTCGCCTCTTCCAATAAACATATCTATTTTGGATATTCGTTGACTTGTTAGAGATCTTCCACCTGCCTGGGCAAAAACTCATTTCTTGTTTCAATAGTATAAGAGCTTTTTTGATGAAAGTGCTGGTTCTGTTACCGTTTGTGAAAGAGTTTGGATTGGTTCGAGTTCTTAGTTCAGTATTATGTGTGTTTGTTAATTTCTTGCCGATATCAGTTGTACGAGTGATGGCTGTTTTCGCAGAGTTAACAATCCTAACTCTCATCTTTTCAATAATTCCTTGTTCATTTTTTGTTTTGTTAATTCCAAGTAATGTGTTATTTGAATTTGATCTTGTGTCCCGCTTACTAATATCGTACCTCTTAGAGATGTCAACAATGGGTTTTCAGGTTCCAGGTTTAATTTCAACGCGATTTCTGGGTCCTAATTTCTTCGATTCCTTCAATCGTCTTTCCGGTTCTCCTTCCCGAAATAGCGCGCGCAAATCTCCTTCTTCACACCGCAAGTCTAACCCGTCTCACTCCTGATGCCAGATCTGCTATTCTCTAAATTTCGAAGTGCTTCCTTTTATTCCGTAATTCCGCTCGCTTTCTTCCAACAAATTTGTGTTTGATGATTTGTTTATATTCAAGTACTATCGAATTCAAAAGCTTGTTTTTCGAATTTTGTTCATACTCATCCACCACTGTTCCGATAAATGCGATGAATCGAGCTCTTATTTGCACCAGTACACTGTAAATGTTCATAACTGCTAGTATACGTTCTCGTTTTTCTTCCACGGATGAAACCACGCTCTTTCTACCACCATTTCTATCGTATACGTGCAATAGAAAACTGATGTTTTATCTCTTCTTAACTTTTTGCTTTATTCAAGCTCAATCAACTTTCTCTTTTCACAAGTGAAACCACAATATCCGGAAAACTTATATCATATATCGTCACATGACTACTAATTTAGGACCAAAAATACACAACGAAAAAAAACTCTGAAGTTTGAATTTTAAATTTTGATGTAAAATGAAATCACAATAAATGAAATATTAGGTATCGCCTTCGCGACAGATTGCTCTTGTAGGATGCATGTAGTTCTTCACAACGTCCTTAATATTGTTTGGTTGTATACGTCATATGTAAATGTTTAAATGCCAACTTATTCTTAGATAAAGATAAAAACTATAACAAACACAGGTTTATTATTTCAATAATAAACCTTTGGGATCGAGCAAGACACCCCCCCCCCCCTTCTACATTGGTTTACGTTTCAAAGTACGTAAAAAATAATTTAAAAATTGAAAAATAATAGAAAACTTAAAAACAACTTAACTCAACATTTAAATTTTAAAAAAGTTGAAAACATTTCGAAAATCGAATTTTTTTTAGGAAGAATAGGAATTCCTACTTACTTTATTTTATTACCTTTCACACACTCTGACAGGTTTGTACATTACATGATCTGTACATTATTTGTAATTCTTCTTCGGACCCAACAGATTTTATTCCGGTATATTACCGGGTAAGATTTGTCTACCTTTGGAAGGTTTTTTGAACCTCTAGCATAGTATTACTTTCGTTTAAGTATTACTCTGGGACATCCTCAATTGGGATTAAATTCATAGCAAAATCGAACTCATTGTGATGAAGTCCATCCTTCAACCAACGACCAAGCAACATCTGGCTTGGGGAAAATCCTATACTCGGTATTTGAATGTCACGGTAGTGTAATAAGTGAATGTTAAGAACTCGGACCGGTCTTATAGGTAAGCATGGTTTTCACAACTTTTACATCTGTCTCTGCTAGAGCGTGACCTTGAGCATAATTTGGGCTGCTAGTAGGGCTGGATAGCCAAATCGAGCGAACATCTCCTCACAGATTTTTATTACATTCTCTGTATCCTTATGTTTAATTCTTACTGGATCCATCTAGAGTAGTAATCGATAACCACTAAATATGATTCAGCCATAAACTCTAAAATATTCATTCCAAGTTTCGACCAGGGGTCGTATGGGATTTCTTGGACAATCATTGGTTCTTTATCATTACACACTCGAGTTTCCCGGCATATTTGACATGCTCCAAAAAAGTTGTTCATTTTATCTGCTATTCCAGGCCAAAAAATATTTTTATAGCTTTCGATCTAGTTTTTTCAACTCCCATGTGACCCTAGTGAAGCCCCAGTAATGATTTTTTTCGTTCTCTTCTTGGAAATACTATCCTATCAATATGAAATAACAAATTTTAATGTATTGCTGGATAATTCTTGATCTTACAATACCTTCCCTTTTCTCCCGATACCTTATTTGGCCAACCAGATGAGATTGAAATATGATATTATTACACTCAGGGTTGTATCGAACTGGATCGAAACTTCATTACCAAAAATAATAAACCAAAACTTGTTTTCGCACTGACTGTGTGAGAAATTCGAACTTAATGTTTTACGCAGGGCTGAAGTCCACACACAAAAATATCCAAACAAGCTCAAAGAGAACATGACACTAAATTACCAATCATAGTCATTGCCTCATTTCCTTCCGCGTGTGAAACTGTTATTGATAAAATTTAAGGGTTGTAATGGAGTAAAGCGGTCGGTGAGTTTCGCCCAATACAGCCCTTCCTCCCCTCACCATCCATCCTTGTAGAACCCCCATACCATCAGAGATTATAGCGAAGTTGCTAACCAAGCTCTTGTGGCTTCCCAACGGTTCCTAGTACGCAATGTTCAAACTTTATTCAGCATTACCACACTGGAGAAAACATAATACACTCGGGAAATTTCTATATCGTCCGCCTCTTCAACTCTCCAACTCCCTTTAGATTCCGTTCTACAACTGTCATTGCTTCCACACAATCAGAACAACATATCAATCAGTGTTTATAAGAATTAATTTCATTAGAGTTTGTGGAACCAATTTAAAGAAGAATTGTTTGGTAATTAACAATAATTTAATTTATGGGTAACTAACAATCTTTTATTTATATTGAATAATTTGATTTATTCAATTTCATTTATAGTACTTAATTCAATTTAATTTATCTGTCAAAGTGATCTTGTTCTTCATTTAATCTTCAATTTTAACTTGCGAAAATTTCAGCATTCAATAATCGAAGAACTATTGAAAATTTTAGGAAGAGGTCATATTAACTTTGAATATCGCAAAAACGGAAGTACCTTGGTACCTTATTAGTTCCATCACTCTTGGCCTCAACTTTGTGCGATTGTGAGTTTTGTACACAAAAATTCAGTCCAATGTGGAATCGATGCTAGAAAATTCGTTCCACTTCACTACAGAAGAGTTGCAAATGACGATGATGATGTTGTTATGGTTCATAACTATTCGAATGATAAAAACAACTCACCCAGCAATAAGTGGTGTTTCAAAACAAAGTGCTTTAGTCTTTAGCGAGAGGAGTTTTGTGAGATCTGTTCTGGTCCGGTAGAAAATCTCCGGTGATGTGTTTTTTACCTATTACCAACCAAGTAATGAAGATTCTAAATGATCGAGAATTCACACAAATCTTAGTATTTCGTTTTCCATTCATTATTGAAGTAATAAGCTAGGACCATTCCTTCTTCCGCCTAGTGTGACAAGGTCAATCTTACAGCAAGTCGTGAGAAGAACATAACCACCCGTTTATAGTATATGATTTATCCTTTAAAAGCCTTTTCAAACCAATATTTCGAAAAAATATTGTGGAATATCAATATTACCTAAATTACCTCAATATTACCTAACATCGTAGGTAAATGATCAAATTCATCTCCAAAAATACTTTTTGAACACGTTTTCTCTGGATATAAGTAATAGGGGGAAGGCACCAGTTACTAGACACTCCGTAATATCATCTGAATTTGTAAGAATATGGGCGGGAGTTTTACTGCAAAACTATTGTAATAGTTAGAGGAACTTTCCTGGATCTACATGTACATTGGAAATGTCCAAAATGCTCTTACAATTCCTAGTGTGCTTTGAAACTTCATGAGGTCCCCTTCGGTCGTGTTTATTGTTAAATCCGTTAGAGATCTGATCCTATTCATTGTGGTTTTTTCGTACTTCATCACTGATTTTATGTTTTCTTTGAGTTAGTTTCTGTTAGGTGAGTAATTTTCCGAGCGAATGGTGTGTAGAAACTGTAGTTTGATTGTTTTGAATTTAATACAAGCGGGGTGTCCAATAACTGGAACCAGGAAGTTGATGATTTCCAGTTATTGGACGGGTGTCCAATAACTGATGAATAGATGATTTCCCCTAGGTTCCATTTATTGGACAGTGATTTGGAATTGACTGGAACGCTTTTTCCGAGTCTCTTTGTTAAATTTTCCAACTTGAATATTTTTGATCTAGAACAATCTAGAAAGAAGAAAGTGAATCAAGAAACAACAACAAGCTCAAGCAAGAAAAAAATGAAAATCGAAAGAATTCACCAAAAAAATCCGAAAAAAAGCATTGAGGTGCACTCTAGTGCGCCCACTGCATTTTTCACTGGTAGAAGAGAAAGTAGGTCAAAATGAAGAAATCGAGGGAAAATTCCTGATTCGCCTTTACGAGTTATGCATGATGAGGGCACGGAAAATTCGGACGAAAGAAACCCAAACGTTGAATGCGTTAAAGTCTTGATTGATTAAACATAACTTGTGATGAAGGGATGGATATCTTTCATTTGGATCTTTCTCTTGGATTTCTTGCATCTACTATGGAGGGTAATGATTAGTGTTTGACTAAAAATGTGTTCGCCATAGAATTTTCCATTTTAATTGAATACTTGTCTAGTTAACCAAGAGTAATCTCAATTTCATCTTTAGATCATTTCAAGCGATGAGATTTTATTAGGTTTATTCATTGTTCTTACTAGTGGCTATGGATGAATTACTTAATATAGTAGATCTATAAAGCTCAGTATTGATTTGACGAACTCCAATTTTTCAGAGAGTTTGAATTTGATTTTGATGTAGAACTAAACGGTGCAATCTATTATATAGTCATTTTTGATCGACTTCAAAACCGCCGTAGGTTTGGTACTCTTATCGGTGTGTCATGGGGTGATGTTTTTTATTATTATTTTAATACTACAATAATATTTTCAGTGAAAATTCGAGGCAAAGTATATTAAAATTTTTGTGTTTTGACTCTGCTTCGTATTTTTTTCTTTTTTTCCACTTTTCTAGGTGGAAAACAATTCAAATTTTCCTTAAATGTTTCAAATTTGAAATGAATCGTTTATAACCCATCTATGAGACAATTTAAGATCAAAAACTACAGAAGATAACGGTTTATTGAGGTGTCCAATTAAGTACTGATTCTCAGGCGTCCAATAGCTGTGGTGCACAGTGTCCAATAATTGGAGTGTAAAGTTGATTGTATCAACCTTTAGAATGTCAACATGGGGAACGATATCTTATCGCTCCCCGTTCATGTTCATGTTCTGTACTGCTCGTCACGGGTCTCTCGGGCTCTTGAGTTAATCCGACTGCCGATAAGGTTTAGTTCGTATGTGAGTTCCGGAGTAGTAACATGTCCTCTCCGTCTTGTGGATTCGCACTCGATTAACAATCACGTGTAATTGATTTCTTCATTCACAGGTATGTTGAATAATTATTGTTGAGTTCCATTATAACTACTGTCCAATATTTGTATTCTTATTTGACAAATATATACCTTCATTCACAGATGCAATCAAGTGTGATGATTTTTCGAGCCTGAATCCTACAGGAGTAAATACGTTTTTTAGTCAAAAATTATTCATATAAAAGTAAATTTGTTCTCATCTTGAAAGTTTGATACCCCGTGTCTGTAGAGCACAAAGAAGTCAGCATTTCTGGAATGCAAAATATCGACTTTTCAGGAGCTTTGAAAGTCAGAATTCCTCCTCAAGTGTCCAAAAACTGGTGACTTTCCCCTATGGTAGACCAACTCGAGCTGAGAGAAGAGAAGGCACATGTCATACTTTGCTAATTTCAGATTCATGAGGTGAAAATGAGTTTCCACCATAATATACCTTGTTAGTGGGCCGGATGCGGCCGTGAAAAGCACTTTTAACTGTGATCGTTTTCCGATTGGATGATCAGAATTAACTTTCTCGACACTCAACGAAAGCAATCGCAATGAAACGAGAAAAGTTAGAGGGAACGACCGTACGCTAGAACTGTTCGCACGTTCGCGAACTAATTAGGAGAAACGGAAGAATGAGGAGCATCGCCTCTCTTTATAGGCTGAAATGATCTCCAAACCTCTTCCAGCTCTTCAATGAAGACATTCCGTTTCTGTATAAAAACGTTTGATAACGAGGGAATTCTCATTAAGAAGCCTTTAAAGCAGTGACGTTTCGAAGAAAACTTCTTAGGACAGTATCTTTTCCTTTCGCTCCTCAGACCATCATGCTTCCTCCTCTCGTCCACTCTAACTTTACCACCTACCCCCTCACTCATTCCTTTTCCACTATCTTTGGCATTGTTGATAGCGTTGTAAGCGTTTAGTCTTTAAAAGCCAATCTCTCTCACTCACTCTCTCTCTCGCTTTCTCTTCAACTCTCGGACGTTTTTCTGCTGAACGATTTCATTCATTGGATGGATCTCTTTTTTTCGCCGTCCTCTCGTTCGTCCAGAAGAGGTAAGTTTCACTCCGACTTTACTTCACTGGAGAATATTCAAGACTTGTAATATAATCAACTGGGTTTACCTTTGCAAAATTTATTCTGTAGGGATACCAATAGATGGGCTTCGAACTGAACCCGTCGATACTTTTGTCGAAGTTTCAAGACAAAGTTATCCACTTCGTCACCATTAATTGTTTCTAATTAGTTTTGTACAACCTCCTTTAGTAAGACAGGACGTTTTTATTGTTTTCTATGAACATCTGAAAAGGACAAATTAAACTGATGAATAGAAGAACAACTCATAAAGGATTTTGCTGGATGCATTGGGAGGAGTTAAACTAAGGTTAAAATTCAACCATGTACGAATACGTCATTTTTTTCGGATGTAAATAAAGGTTCCGTTCCTTAATCCTCTGTACTGAGTACTTACCGTGAACTAGGATTGCTTCAGTACAAATCTGAATATTTTCTTCATCTCAGAAGAAATCTCTCTCTTTTTCTTCATTTTCTTAATCCTAAACCGACAGATAGGCGGCACTTAGTGCCTCAGATGAAAAAGAACAATGATCTTGAGAGATGTGCTCCGTAGACCCTCCCACCTCTCCTGACCTCTGATACAATCCTCCCATCCAGACCCATGATCTCACACAACCCTTGTGATTACTTATTGTTCGGCACGTGACGGAAATTGTTCCTTATTGTTACTTACTTAGGTACTGGAAAATGTTACTTATTGTTCGTTTAAGTGCAAAAAATGGTCTAGGCGGCACTCTAGGCGCCAGTCTGTCTGCCATGTCCCGCAAGTTGATTGGTTGGTTGGGGAACATTATCATAATAAATGGTCGTTCAAATGGGTCAAAGTTTTTTGAAACTATACCTATTCATCAAAATTGTGTGAGACGATTTTCAAATTGAAATATTTCCCGATACCCGTATTGAAAACTAGTACCTACTTATATACATTTCATTCGATTTGTCACGAAGTTGAATACATAGATTGAAAAGTTGGATCCTCCAAAATAGAAAAATAAAAAAGCAAGTAAGAGTACTCATATCACTTTGAAAAGTATCATTCTTTAAGCCCATTTGTACACTGTTTTCTCATTTATCAAGACTTGAAAAGGTATAACGTAACCCTTTAACATATCCTTAGAAAGGGAGTCGTCAGAACTTCGTCCCAAATAGGAGCTGATAATTCAGTTGTTCTAAGAAATCTCAGTCTAGGTTGCTCAGCAGCGGGGACAGCGGTGTGGCTACAATCGTGGGGGCGTCGTTGTTTGGCGGAGGACTATGAACCGACTTCTACGGGGGTCGTGGGTTCGAGGCTCATCGCCGGCCGCGTGTTTTTCGGTGGCCGGGGCTCTCATCGCCCCCATCGCCCCAACCCGTGAGGCAGTGGGAAGCCATTAGCGAAACCATCAGAAGAAATTCTGATCTTACCTTTGGAAGACAGCTGTTACGTCGGCGACGCCAGAAATGGCCGTCGGACGAAAATCCAGCCTGAAATGGTAGTTTATTTTACTTTACTTTGTTGCTTAGCAGAAGGTAGTGCAAAGATTTCGTCATAAAAGGAGGTCGAGGAAGACCGTCACAGGAAGAAAGTAAAGTGGGGGCACGGAAGAGATTCAGAAGCCCAATCAATCTAGCAAATAAACATCTTCAAACAACTGGTAATTTTGCAACTTCCATAGAGAAAGTGATGATAACAATCCAAACAAACGCAATCCCCGCCATTGTTCAGTTTTATGCAAGAGACATTTCATGAAAGCATCGCTATTGGGAGATCTCCGGCAATATAACCTCAAGCCTGCTCCCATGTATTAGTGAAGATCTATTGTGATTCGTAATTCTAAACATGCTTTGATCTAATGAACCGATTATCAATCTAGAAATAGGTACCGTATAGGTATTAGATTCACGTTTCTGATACTTCAAAAACGGTGCAAATTTGAACACCGTGAAGAACGCTTCAAAAAAAAATCAAAATCGAATGTATAAACCCAAGTTTTGTGATAAAATCAACAAAACATTTTTCATAATAAAAATCCGTTTAGAAATTCAAGAGGTAAATGAAAATTAATATCCGTTCTTTTTGAAACGCAATGTGGCGGCAACTTTTGAAACTGAAGCTGAGGCATTTAGCCATAAGAAAAACATACCGTCCGCCGTTCCTCCATAAATATCAAGAAGCGATGTTTCCGCACAACCTGAAACCGTGAAAATATTCTTCCAGGAAATATTCGCAACTATGTCATTCGCCTCCTGAATTGGAAATCGATCGAGACTATGAAGATCTTCAGATGAGTGCTTCCGACTACAACAAAACTTTTCCCTTCATTAATTGGAGAGAGCTGGAACTGATCACAAGAAAAAAGTAATGATGAACCTATTGACTCGATATTAAGGGCAGGTGACGGTCTACTGAAATAAAGTATAAATCATCATAATGAAGTTAACGTCATGTCCGTCAGAATGTTGAATTAGCCCTTGGAGATTTCATGTAAAATAACGAGCTCCACCACTCGCCTCTCATCGTCATCCCATTCCCCCTTCCTACTACATCGATCCCCACTTCTTGTCTCATCCTTCTTTTCCGCTTCTTTTTGTCCCGCGTGCCTGCCCATCCTCCTAAGACCGTGTTAATTCTCTCCGACCGGCTGCGATTGCCCGATTACAAAATTTTGGCAGTTATTAATCTCTTGGAGCCCGTGACGAATCCATTAAATGAAGAATGTTCTGCAGGGAAGGAACTTTAATAAAAATGTCATGATGAGAATAATATGGAAGAGAGAGCGACTGGGTGGAGGCCCTGACTGATGTGACGCGGGAGGTTGCGTTTAGGTTTTCCCTCGAATCTCTTGTATACCCATTAGTCATAATTAGGAACCTGCTCAGACGACCTCGGGAAACCCTTTGTGCAACAGAAAAGTCAGCAGCCTTAGGTGAAATCCCCCAATTCCATTTTTAATTAAAATTGAAATAGGATGATGGAGAAAAAAGCGCAAAGTTCTTCAACGTCTAAATTTTCACTCGCTTTGAAGGTGATTCGCCCTTCTTTGCCGTACTGGTATCATCTGCGAAAAGATTATACACATCTGAAAGAGTCTTTGTCTGTATATAATTTATACAGAAAATGATAATCAATGACACATTTCGCAATTCATTTAATAAAATTGCAGTATACCTACATGCTTAGTTACAATTTACTAATATATTTTACTTAATGAACAGAGTCTGTCAATCATTATTGCTCACACTGGTGAAGTGCAGAGTAAAAATTCTCAGTTATTTAATAAAATTCCACAATTTAGGCAAGCACTAGGCAGACTTGAAAAATGTATATGTACAGTATAGTTCATTATATTTCTTAAACGCCGTGCAGGCGGGCTGATATGTTGGAGGACGAGTATACTATTGTGCCCCATGTCAGAGGTGAGAACATCAAGAGTGTTGAAGGAATGCGTTGTGAAGTCGTTGGCGATGGAAAAAGTTCTAATCTATGAGTCCTATAGGTAAGTCAATAAGTATAATTGTGGAATAACAATTTACGACCAAAGAATCTGCTGCTTTAGCATAGGCTACTGAGTTTTTTTTCACTTCACAGCATGTGAAATAAATCTCAATCTTAGTAAGTTCCTAGTATGTAGTAAGAAGAATACAATGAGAGCGTTTTCGAAGTAAGGACATCATCAGGCCGTTGGGACGGATGAAATACAGTTACATGTAGTATCTATCTCTGATTCAGAACGATACCACATCGATGATACTAAAGATACTAAATCTCAATACCAGTTTATGACGTTTACCTTGTTTCATAAAACTACCGACCTTACATTACACATATGTTCTCCTCTATAATCTTTTGCTTTGCTCGTGTTCAGTGTATAACTGATGTTATGAGAGGTTTCGGCCCCATTATGCTGAATTATGGGTACGACCTGGACAAGGGAAGACCATAATAATTATATGGTCTTCCATAATTATAATAATAATTATGGAAAATTATTTTCGAACTCTTATAGCCGTTCCAAAACAGAAAAAGTAAGATCGATATAGAAAAGTACGTTGCTGCGGTTAAATGCGGATAACGGGAACGGAACTGGATAGGTAGTATACTTTTCTAGAGAATTTTTGCCGATGCAGTGTCCTAAAGAGCCGGAGACTCGTTGTTTCAAAAGAAGATCCTTCGGTGAAGTAAGCTACTTGATGGTTTCTTTCAGCTCTGCAATAAATTTACCGATAGAAAATAAAGACGAGAGAAAGTACAAAAAGAAGAAAACTTAAGGGCGCTTAAAGTTGAGAATCTCCATCTTGAAAAATCCTCTTTCTTCAATAATGGTTATTCTTGTGATAGAGTGATTATCGTTTAGTAAAAGTACCTGTAGTATTTTCTTTCAAATAATCAAGATAGAACAACCAATGTCCAACGCAATGACAAATGTTGATTGTATGTGACAATAAGCTGTCTTGATCAGAAGGGCAGATAGCTACTAGGTGAACAAAATACGTCTCCTCCTCTTTCTTATTACAAGGGGCCGTCGTTGGGTGAGCGCAAGGCGTCCATCTCACTGTTCCTTCTTTAATTTCAAGATTTGTTTCAATTTCTTTTTCGGTGTGACCCCTCTGCCATATACAGGGTGTAAACGTTAAGGGCGCACCATCGGCCAGGGTTCTATTCTACAACTAATTTGCAACAAAAATTGTTTCCTAGCAATTTTTTTAAAAGGCTTCGTTTTCGAGTTATTTCATTTTTAAGATTTGTTTCGTGTTTTCGACCTTGTTCACTAAAACTGTCATAGCTCCGTTAACTGATCAAGTAAATTCAAATTTGATCATACCATTGGAAAGAGCATTCAATTTCTTATCATAATAGTGCAAGTTCAAGTACGTATGTATGTTTCACATCATACGATGATGATACCTCTCTAAGTAACTAGCTAAAACCTCAACAAAGAGGCCAAAGTTTCCACAATACGGGTAACATAGTGAATCCTAAGTTATTTTCCAGAAGTTTTGAACAACTCCTTTTCGAAACCTGCATTAAATTTGCTGAAGGAACAATGTACCAAACATGTTGATAACTATCATGTAAAAAGTACATTAGCAGCTCAGACAATGAACTTTTTTTTAAATGTTAAGTTTCGGAAAATTGTGAAACTTTATCACTTGTCCTGAAGAAATCCTGCAAGTTGTCAAGTTATCCAAAACTGTTAAATTTGATCATATTTTCAATGGTGCATTCATTATTTCGATTGTTTTTAAGTTTGATAAATACGGCTGATGACGGGTACTGAGATTTTTGCGAGAGGTACATGTTCAGAGGAATGGACCGCTACCGATCATCGGCCTTACCTACTTGAAACAGGTCGTTTTTATCACATTATGGATTGAATAACCCAATCAAATTTGAAAATAATCGCAATTGGGTGCGCCATTGGAAAGCTGATTAAATTTCAAAGCTACAAGAACAGAGCACCTGTCAAAGAAAATTTAATGCTAGTTCCGGAAATTTGGTCGATAGTTGGGAAAAGTTGTTTGAAGAAGGATAAATTGGGGGTTTTATTGAAAAAAATGGATTTTTTTCAACAAGAAAAACACTTCATAAATAATATCTTGGCAACGAGCTTCAGCTATGACGGTGAGGTTGGTGCCATTCTGCAACACGTCACACGTAGGTACTTTCACCTAACTCTTTCTATCGTATTCGGTCGGCACTGTACATAATATAAATATGTAAAGGATTTTTTAAGTTCTTTGGTGGGTAAACAAGTCTATGTAGTCCATGATTTTTTTGCTTCCGAGTCTACCAAGGTAGCAGAAGCTTTGTTTTCACTTTTCAAGGACGAAAAAAAAAGTTCTCCAAAATCAAAATTTCCACTCGCGTTTTGCGTTTTAGACCTTTCTTAACAATTTTGGTTCCGTGTCTGTCTGTCTGTCTGTCTGTCTGTCTGTGTGTCTGTCTGTCTGTCTGTCATGAATTCCTTGTAACGCGCATAACTATACGAAGTTATTGTCCGATTTATATGAAATTTTCAGGGATTGTGCGGGTTGGTGTGTAGACGGTCCCCTATGAAAATCATCATCCCAGGACTGATAGAAACGACTGCGCATGCGCAAACGTGAATTCCTTGTAACGTCCATAACTTCTACATTTTCCATCCAATTTCAATGAAATTTTCAGGGATGTTACAGACTAGTATTTAGATGGTCCCCTATGAAAATCATCACCTTCCGACTGATAGTAGCCACTGCGCATGCGCAAACGTGAATCTCCTTGTAACGGCCATAACTTCCACATTTTCCACCCGATTTCAATGAAATCTTCAGGGATTATGTTGATTAGGTTGTAGATAGTCCCCTATGAAAATCATCATCCCCGGACTGATAGAAGCGACTGCGCATGCGCAAACGTGAATTACTTGTAGCAGCCGTAACTTCAACTGTCCCCCAGGGGTCGCGGGTTCGAATCCCAGCCGAGGCTAAGTATTTTTTTGATCCAATCACATACATCTACTCACTTAATTTTTCATCCGAATTTGATGAAATTTTCTAGGATTGTCCAGATTAGCGTGTAGATGGTCCCCTATGAGGGTAGTGGAAGGTACTTAGAGATTGGTGTTTTGAGATTAACAACTATGCATCTGATCATCTATTGCTTCCGAGTCTACCAAGGTAGCGGAAGCTTTGTTTTCACTTTTCAAGGTCGAAAAAAAAAGTTCTCCAAAATCAAAATTTTCACTCGCGTTTTGCGTTTTAGACCTTTCTGAACAATTTTGGTTCAGTGTCTGTGTGTCTGTGTGTCTGTGTGTCTATCTGTCTGTCATGAATTCCTTGTAACGCGCATAACTATACGAAGTTATAGTCCGATTTCAATGAAATTTTCAGGGATTATGCGGGTTGGTGTGTAGACGGTCCCCTATGAAAATCATCATCCTCGGACTGATAGAAGCGACTGCGCATGCGCAAACGTGAATTTCCTTGTAACGGCCATAACTTCTACATTTTCCATCCGATTTCAATGAAATTTTCAGGGATGTTACAGATTAACTTGTTTTGATGTTTTGAGATTAACTACTATGCATCGGATCATCTATACAATCGGGTTATGGATACGAGGAAGCTATGTGCCACACCCACTTGGCAGACGTTTTTTTTTTTTTTTTTTTTCACCCTACTCTCGTCATTACGTTTATTCAATACACTGCTTTCCGTATTACTAACTACTTTCCTCAAATAACTTTTCTAACCTCTACTTTCCTCCCATACTGATTTTATTTCAAAAAACGTTCCTTGCCAGTGCTTTTTATCCCACTGTTTTCCTTATTACCAATATTACTTCCTCTCACACTACTTTCCTGATAACCACACAATTTTCCACTTCTTTCCTAGTAAATGTGTCCTCCTATCGCTTCCGAAACTACCAAGATACTTTCACTCTCCAAGATTTAAAAAAAAAAAAAAATTCTCCAAAACCAATTTTCCTCTCGCATTTTACGTTTTTGGCCTTCCTGAACAATTTTGGTTTTGTGTCATTCTATCTGTGAGTCTGTTATGAAATATTTGTAACAGGCACAACAGAACGAAGTTATTGTCCGATGTTGAGATTGGATACAACTATGCATCGAGCCATCTATGCATTCGAGTTTTGGATACGAGGAAGCTATGTGATACTACCTTTGCAGACTTTTTTGAATTTTTGATGTTCTTCTGCACACATGGTCATGTCAAAACGAAAATATGTAGCCCTCTAATTTGGCACTCCTTAATATCTCATAAAATGTCCCGTGGAACACAGTTTGAGGGAATACGTGATTGTCAATTGCTTCGGTAGTCCACATTGCAAAATCCATTTACAAGTAAACAACTTGAAGATTTTTTTCTCGGATTTCCCTCGTTGGTGAAATCCCGATGCAATGAATTTATTCGCATTCTGCTGGAGAGCGAGCCGGTATTCACGGCCTGTTTTTCAGACCCATGAAATGTTAATGAGAGCGGTCGGCCTGCGATAACCCAAGTCTCTTCTTATGTTCCAGCACTCGGACGAGGGGAATCAGAGCGTGAGCATTCTTTCTTTCGTTCCCGGCATTGATGACGACGGCAAGTATCTGACCTGCCGGGCAGAGAACCCCTGGATCCCCGAGTCTGCCCTCGAAGACAAATGGAAACTAAATGTTCACTGTAAGTACCTCTTGAATCCCCCTCTCCACCAATAAATCACCCCCTATCAAAAGTTTGTTACATGACTACTCCTTGTCCCCACTTATTTTCGATTCTTGTTTCCTACTTCTCACTCTTCTGCCGTTTCTTATTCAGCCTTACACTGAAATAAAAATTCTTGATTGCATTTTTGAGCAGTACCATTGATGAATTTCTCAATATGAAACTCGATTTGGTGAGTGGACAAACAACAACCTGAAAAGTCGTTCGCGATTGTGTTAATGATTTTTTACTTTTTCGTATGAGCATTTGCTTCTACAATTCGCAATGTGATGGAATCATATGAACTTTCCTTGGGCTCAGCTCCAATTGGAATATTTAATACAAATCTGACTAATAGATCGTAACTAATTGGTGTATAAATGAAATCATGTTTGCGCCTGCGCAAACACTATTGTATGTTCGATCTTTACGACTTTCAGAGGGGATCGTATCGTGGTTAACCACAACCCTGGAAATTGCATTATTATTGGACAATAATTTCGTGTAGTTATGCCATCATCAAAGTTTCCACCAGATAACGATAGGTAGAGTGTAGTACCTAATTGGATGTATGGTTTCCATCAACCTCGGATCGATAATAGTCTCTCAATTCGCGAACGTTAAATCTTGAAAGAAACACAACTTTCACAGTGCTCATCCAATTTTAATACAATTCTTTGTGATCATATAGTTGAGTACCGAGATTTTCCACCATGAAATTCATCACGATCAGATCTATCTGAGCACTACATGCGCTGGAAAAAATAAGCCATCAGGAAAATACGCTCATATGTTCTGACTCCTTGGCGAATGCTTAAATTGTACCCAAAAGCTGTGGGTGCCCTCAAGTTTATAAAGAAATTTGATTCTTGGTTGCTGAAGCACAAATAAGTCACATGAAGCTCTGCACGAAAAAATGGAAAACAGCAGAAATTTGCATCATTTCCTACAGTGAACAACGGAGAGAAGACTTCCCTACAACGGCCCAAAGAGCAAATTCAGAGGACCAGACGTAAGTAAGAGGGAAGAGGGACGCGGGTCATTCCGGTCTGACTAAGGGGTACTGTACGAGAGTCTGATAAATTCCATAACAATTGCTTGTTAAACAATAATTTATCGGCTGGGTGGTTTTATTTGTTTTTGAAAATTGAACACTATCCTAAATTGGTGAGAAAAATCATGGAACATTCCTGATTAGGTAATTAATTGTCCTCATTAAGCGATCGGTTGGTCCTACAAAGCTCTGGGTGGTGTCGATAGAATCGGTATCATTTTGGAAATTTTAAAAATAACGATAAAAGAATACCTGTGTATCGAAATGTTCGAGCTGGGGCTTTCCCAACTTTGTACCCTATAGAAGTGACTGACAAAACACTTAGGGGTACAACTTTTCTCTTCCAGGATAGATTTTCGGTAACCGACCGATTTTAATAATTCATGACCATAATATGAAAAAGTCTTTGCATCTCATCAGATTTTTTCAAACTTCAAAAACGAGTGTTTCAGATTTAAAAGTTCTGATATGAGGTTCCAAATGTAGGGCGTGAGCATGGGTCGCAAAAACTGTTTATTGCTATTTTCAATCTTAACTAGACCTCATTCTGAGAATTTAGCCACCAATCGCGACCTTCTAGCGTGAGAAGACCTTTTTCTATGATTTTTCAGTTTCGAATGTTTATGACTTCATAAACATTCGAAACTTTTAAAACTCGTAGAAAAAGATCTACTCATCCAAAAAGAGAACGGCTGGTGTCAAAATTCTCGGAATGAGGTCCACTTTTGATTAAAAATTTAAAAAATGAATCAGGCGCACCCTCCATTGAATACTCTCTAATCGGCATTCCCTAAATAATGTTATTTGCACTGGTGGGTCTATGAAATGTATTACTGCGATTTAATAAACAACACGATTATTAAGGTGCACAAGAGCTGATAATCTGAAAGTTTGGTTAGTTATTATATTAGAAAAACACTCCTCGATCCAGCGGTCCAACCGCTTTGATGTGGCCTAGGTTTCCCGCTTTCGTCAGATGATGAAGAAACTACCAGAGATAGATGTCGCCCGAGAATTTAGTGTTGAACATTGATGAGGTTTGTATAGGTAGCGAAAGGGCGGGATGAGTGTGCGGGCATAGCTGAATTGAAGTAGGCACGGAGGAAGGCAGAAGTGAAACAGGAAGAAGGGGAGAGGGGGAATAATAACATTTCACTGACCGCAACCCTTGGGCGTACTCTCTGCGGCCGCTATGAGAGGGCCCAGCCGCTCCCCAATAATAAGTTAACCTATTTTATGTGTCACCTGCATTTTATTGGGAGAACCCACAGGCTCAGGCGGATATGAAAATATTCGGAATGGATGTGTCTTCGCCAGGTAGCTTTTATAGTGGCCACCCCACTCACATAAAACCCCCGACGTTGAAGATTCTAAATCACACTTGTTTGAATTCATTAGGGTTTGTGTGTCAAGTTCCTGTCAGGAACAATAGCTGTGTGATATTGGTCTGTGTGTCGTTGGTTGTTTTTTTTTTTTTTTTTTCGCAGCATCCAGTAGGTAGATGGTTTTTCAAGTAACTGCAAATCATGGACCAGCCAAGACGATAGATCACGCTATATATAGTTATATACGCGTTTCAAAGTTTAAACTCGGTGGTGGCTCGGCAGAGGCGAAAATGAATTTCTGGGTGAAAATAATTGCGACACTGGTTCAAACGTTTGAAATATTCCAGATCATAACAATGTACGTTGGGCAAACAGTACCTGCCTCTATAGTAAATCTTCCAAGCTTTGTAATATTTCAAACTGTGTAACATCAATTCAGCACTCGCGTAAAATCCTATGAACACCAATTCATTTAAACGATTCGACAGAATTCCCACAAGTGCACAGGGGAGATTCAATGGTACTTTTTGATCGACATAAATACATGAAGGTGCATTTACCACTCTTGTGTACCATCATCAACTCATACTATGCAATTTTTCTCCCAAAGTTGTTGTGACGTTCGTACCAGATGTACTGGACATTTCAAGAACATATCAGAATGCCAAAGAGAAGCAGGATTCTGTACAAATGGTACACTCCTCTTGTTACTCATCAGTTTTAAGGTGTGAAAGTGAAAAATCGCGCTTGTGGTATGCAGTCCCAAATTCCTCTAACACCGATAACTTCTACATTTTCCATCCGATTTCGATAAAATTTCCAGGGATTATGCGGATTGGGGTTTAGATGGTTCCCTATGAAAATATTGGCCTGCAGACTGATACTAGCCACTGCGCATTCGCAAACGTGTATTTCCTTGTCAAAGCCATAACTTCTACATTTCCCATCCGATTTTGAAGAAATTTTCAGGAATTATATGGATTTTCATTATCTGATGAATTATATCTCTAACTGATAATATTCGAGAGTCAAGAGTTGGTGAAAGAATGAATATATTCAGGTGAAACTATTCTCAATATGAATAGTTATTTTTCAAAAATCATATTGAAGCGTGTCCGCAGATCGGCCATACTTGAAACATACGAGAGAAAAGTGATTCTTTTCCTGGCACAGGTCACAAGTTTTGTTCAAAGCTGGACATACACTGTGGTCGCTGTGGGCTCTCCTCCCACATTTTAAACAGTGTTGCCCTCTTATCAAAACATATTTAGAATAGGATTTCTTTTGATTGTTCCGTTTGTCCTTGATTTCATTAAATAATGTTTTCTTCTCTATCATTGTCTCTAGACACTTCTGTTCCAATCTACCCCTTTCTAGCCGGGTAGCTAACGATTCCACTTCCGCAAGTGTATGATCATTACTAGGAAAAGCCTTCAAAAACTCACCTTGCCAAGAACTGTCGTTAATACCTATTATGATCTGGTCTCTTACTCTCTCTGCTAAAGACGCACCGAATTGGCATGCCCCTGCTAACGCTCTTAGGTCACTGACGAATTTCGAAACTTCTTCGTCCTCTATCCTAATACGCCTAGCATATGTCACTCGCTCTGTGGTTACACTAAATGTTTTCGTGTAGAATTTACTTATTACTACAATCAATTCGTTGTATGGTTTTTCCGTCACCATAGCTGGTCTGAAGTAATCGATCAACATTTTGAAAGCTTGCTCACCTACTTTTGTTGGTAACAAATCCCGCCGATCATCTTCATCCATAATTCTGGCCAACTTCAACTCCAATTCGGAGTAGGGCAAATAATACTCCCAATTTTGTTGATCTGGGTTGAATGGTCTAATATCTACTTTGATTCTGTTGATACTATGAGTAGATCTTACATCCGGATAGTAGTCCCTTCATGATCCAACGTCGTCCTCTAAGTCTTGCCTTGAGCGTCTGCCTCGTCTTCTTGTGGCCATACCTAATTTTCCTCTGTCTCCAGTGAAGTATATCTCTAACTGATAATATTCACGAGTCAAGAGTTGGTGAAAGAATGAATATATTTAGGTGAAACTATTCTCAATATGATTGCTTAACAACTTGATAACCATAACTATAACTCATGATGCAACAACATAATAATAACATAATATTAATAACAACATAATAATAACATAATATTAACCTTCCTTTACATTGAACATGGATTTTAATACCCAAAAATAGTGAGAAATGATGGAAAATGTATGTGCGGTACAGAGTACTGCTAGCGTCCACTAATGTCACAGTCGGCATTGCGCCCACTTCTTCATCTCCTCCACTTCTTCAATAATTTCCAATCACAATTTGAGTGAGGCTAACAATTTATTACCTGACAAATGCCAGGTCTCTTGGATTTCGTCTTCTTCATTGAATCTTCAGTTGACAATTCAGTTGGATTGGGAGATTCGATAGAAATATCAACTGAGGAGTCTGCGTCGTTATTTTTGTCGATGAGCACGTCGAGGGCATCTTGAAGGGAAAATCCAGGTGTGACATTAGCAGCAAAAATGAAAAATATTATTCAATTACCGACGGAGAACCACTAGTTATGAATGCACGCCAGTACAAAAAAGCGTCGTAGACAAAACGAATTAAAAAAACTGTCGGTAACCACCCAACGATGCCGTTTGGCATCGCACATATGAACACGGCCACCATAGCCGCATTAGCTATTTATTCGATTCAAAAACTTTATACTAAATCCAGAAAATATCTCAATATGATTACAAAGTATTCGTACTTCGCTGAAACATTAATAATGTGAACTTACGCCGAAGAATGTCTGCGGAGATCGACGTCGAAAATTGGATCCATGTTCAAATAATGCGTTATGCTCGACTCGAGGTTACACTGATCACTGAGGTGAAAAATGAACAACAAAAAACCCCAAGAGTGATTAACAATTAAAAAAATGTAAAAAAAAAGAGTCTGAATTGTAGTCACAAAACTCACTAGAGCGACCCCTCCTTCAGTATGTTATTTGTGCTTCTTTCTGCATTAATCGGAATTTTTACTGACGTTATAATGACGACAATGGTTGACTTACATACGTCGACGTTAGGTGTAGTATACATATAGCAAAATACGACAAAAAACTACCAATTCGGCTAGCTGAGTGCTTGTTCATCAATATTATCTCGTAACATACCAATTTTCGAGAACCACCACTCGTTTGAATTTCAGCATTTGTATTCATTACTCCCTCCATACATTATTTTCTTGGTTGTTGTGGAGAAGGAAGCAGAGGACGTCAATATACTATTTTCAACATTTATTCGGCTAGCGCTTTCGAGGCAAACTATTTCCCCTTTCTCAAGCTGGTTTTGGTTCAATGTAGTCTTCAAAAATCCAAAGGCGATTGCCTCTTGGTCACCACTTTCTCCCAGGAAGTGGTCATCGTTGTTCTGTACTCCTGCTGTAGTCATTTTCTTGGTTGTTGTGGATAAGGAAGCAGAGGACGACCTCCAAGAAACACAACAACCAAGAAAATGACTACAGTAGGAGTACAGAACAACGATGACCACTTCCTGGGAGAAAGTGGTGACCAAGAGGCAATCGCCTTTGGATTTTTGAAGACTACATTGAACCAAAACCAGCTTGAGAAAGGGGAAATAGTTTGCCCCGAAAGCGCTAGCCAAATAAATGTTGAAAAGAGTATATTGACGTCCTCTGCTTCCTTATCCACAACAACCAAGAAAATGACTACAGCAGGAGTACAGAACAACAATACATTATTTTGGTACATTTATCAAGCATCGAGGCTGTATTCATCAGCACATGAGATTTTTTTCATATATTTTGCATATTTTTCTACTTCAGAAACCAGCAGTTTATTTATTATGACATGGTGATACTCTCACTATGGGCATTACAAAAGTGGATTTGAAGTGCTATACATATATTTTTCCTTCCCACCAGTTGTTAGCCGCTGGGAAACTATAAATTACTCGAAATTCTGTTTGCTGAATCAAAGGAGTGAGCATGGAGTTGAATGTTGGATTTATAAGCAAATTGGAGTGCGGTAACTCGGTTGGTGTAAGACGCTCGGAATTACTGGAGTTAATTCCTAAATTGTGAAGAAACGGCCAGAGCAGTAGGGATTACGCTACAAGTTAGTTGTTGGGACGGTAAGGAGGCTGGAACTCTATTCAAACAACACTTTGAACCTACTCATAAATTACGAGTCTTTGTCTTTAAACGTCTCTGCGATGCGAAAATGGAGTCGCGCGAGTGGAAGAGGGGAGGGCTTG
The DNA here is from genome assembly GCA_009739505.2 of Apolygus lucorum. Classification (NCBI taxonomy): domain Eukaryota; kingdom Metazoa; phylum Arthropoda; class Insecta; order Hemiptera; family Miridae; genus Apolygus; species Apolygus lucorum. The sequence goes on along the minus strand of CM019167.2, from coordinate 54,606,673 downwards.
TGAGTCTGAGGCGGGCAAGGAGAACCCCAGTTAACAAAGCACTGCGAAAACTAATGGAGTGGATCATATCACTGCTGGTTCGATATTGAGGAAGTCGGTAAATTTCAATACTACGAAACAACTTTGGCACCGACCAACGTATAAAACAAACATTATAATAATATTCACGTTTACGTATGCGCAAAGGCTGCAATCTGTTCGGAGGCCATGATTTTCATAAGGGACCATCTACACAAGAACCCGCACAATCCCTGAAAATTTCATCGAAACCGGATGAAATGACAAGGATTTCATGAGAGACAGACAGACACGGAACCAAAAGTGTTCAGGAAGGCCTAAAACGTAAAACTCGAGGGGAAATTTTGATTTTAAAGAACTTTTGAGGAGTTCGATTCCAAAAACGTACTAAAGACCATTTTCATCGATATTGAGTTAACACTTTCCCAGGGTTTTAGGGGGGTGGTTCTTCACAAAAATTCTATCGTTTTGGATCAATTTATTCCCTTGAAAAGCAATGGTGAATATTCCAATTAATTTCAAAAGGTACTATATCCAGCACAATGGCGGTCTCATATCCGCTTTTGTTTCAAAAAGTACTTTATCCACTTCGTTTGATTCCTAAAAGTACTAAACGCCACGTTTTGTTTAAAAAAATACTATATCCATAAATCTGATATTTCAAATCTCGTTCAAAATTATTTTCAACTTTGAACTAATTTACCTTTTTTCCAAACATTCTTATTATAATTTAGAAATACATAAAAAGTAAAGTCATTAGTCATTAATTTATAGCAAGTTTTTCCGGTCGCTATGGATATATCCATTTTGGTCAAACGTGAGAAAAACGCTAAAAACCATAGCGACCGGAAAAACTTGCTATAAATTAATGACTAATGACTTTACTTTTTATGTATTTCTAAATTATAATAAATATGTTTGGTAAAAAAGAAAGAAAAATACTATATATAGTATATTTTCGAATCAAGCTCCTCATTTTTCTTTTCAACCTTGAAAAGTGAAAACAACCTTTCGCTACCTGGGTAGACTCGAAAGCAAAATTATTTTGTGCAGCATTAGTGAACCATTTTCTCCAACATTAACCTGTTTTCCAACTCTAACGATTTTTTTATACGTTGGCTGCTCAAGACGCACAGTGTGAGTCGAATATTCTTCCTGTTTCAATGAGAGCTTACGATGAAGGGCATGGCAGGTAGGTTTTTCCAACGAATGCATCGTGGTTGGGATAATCTCTGGTATGGAGAAGGAGCGTTGGTTCAAACTTCACCTGTTTCTAGCCCCAGCTTTGCAGTTCTTTATATCTCAATGTCGTGTTGAGGTTTGGGACCCGTGGGCCCTCTGAGTAATCCCACGATTGGGCATGAGCACCCAATGTGTTAATTTCATGAAGTAATCTCTCTAATTGACAATTTTAAGATAATTTTGAATGTACCTACCTTATACGACCTATATGTTCAGAATAGCTATAATATAGCCAATGATATGCCAGTACAGCCATATTTTCCTAATAAAAACCCGCAACACTAGACGGACTATGTACTTATTTGCAAAGGCGGACCATAAAAAGTGAACAGAACGACGTAGGAGACATGGAAAATGTATTTGTGGAATATGTAGGTACCGTGGCAATATGTATCAAAGGACTCGAAGTGTATTCGACTGACATATTGAAAATGTACAAGGGTGATTCAACAGAACTATTTGAGGAGCAAAAAAAGTATTATTACGTGTCAATACTGAGATTTCAAGAAGAAACAAAGTTAACTTTCAATTTAATATTCGATATTGTATATGCATAACAGGGTGTGCGCATGGGCTGAAAAACTGTTTATTGTTATTTTTAATCTAAACTAGACCCCATTCTGAGAATTTCTACTCCAACCGCGACCTTCTAGTGTGAGAAGAACTTTTTCTGTGGTTTTTCAAAGTTTCGATTTATTATGACATCACAGAGGGCCCAGGCGGGCGGGGCGCGTGACGTCAGAATAATAAAAAACTTTGAAAGATCATAGAAAACGTCTGCCAAGTTGGGTGGGCAGTATAGCTTCCTCACTCATTGTAACATGGACGTATAGAATCAGTTGGCGAAAAAATTATGATTCAAAGAGTTATTGAATACCAAAATATTAGCGGTCCACCGTCTAGGACCTAACCCACACAATCCCTGAAAATTTCATCGAAATTGGTTGAATAGTTGCGGAGTTTTGGTTGTAACAATAAATTTAAAGTTCGCGCATGCGCAGCGGCTATTGCTCGACCAATTTGATTGAAACTTATAGGGTGTCTCTTAGAAGTTAGTCCCTAACTAACCTCCAAATTTGAGCAAAATCGGTTCATTAGAAACCGAGAAACCGAGGTTCCAGGAAATTCACGTTTGCGCATGCGCACTCGCTCCTAATGGTCCGAAGGTGCTGAAATTGATAGGGGACCGTCTAGGACCTAACCCGCACAATCCCTGAAAATTTCATCAAAATCAGACCACAGGTTAGTATAGTTTTGCCCGGGACAAGGATTGACCACAGACAGACCGACAGACAGACCAAAAAACCACGCAAAAAGCAAGTGGAAATTTTGATTTTGGAGGGCATTTTTTTTCACTTCTTTCACGAATACAAAGCTTCCCTACCTTCGGTAGTGAGGAAGCAAAAGATTTACTCATCCAGAAAGAGAACGGCTGGTGTCAAAATTCTCAGGATGAGGTCCACTTTCGATTAGAAATCTAAAAAAAAAAATCATGCGCCCATCAGTATTCGTTTTGATATTGATCTGGCATATCGATTATTATTTAACAAAACATAAAGGAAGCATATTTACAATAATATGAAACATACTTTGAACTGAATAAAACATATATTCAGTATAAGGTAGTAAAATTGTCAAATTGAAATCGTATCTTGAAGCCATTGTTTTGATCCACATGGGCTGCCTCAGGACCTACAGAAAGGATGAATCACGCCTTGCAACGACACTCGATTCACATCACTTTGGAGTCTCTAAGTGCCGAATCTTCGATGGAACTCCTCAATTTAACTTGATTTTAAAACATTGCTTATGGAAATATGAACTCGGAAGGGTGGAGGTGCTCAATGTAGAATCACCCGGAGAGAGGGAAGCAAATCATCGCTTCCTTCTCTTCCACTCCCAGAGGCCAAATAAAAGGAAATGAGAAAAGTTATCAAAGTTTATTTGGATAAGGGGCTCAATGTGAGTAGAATCCTCGAATACTTCCGTCCGTGAAAGTAAATAAATGTGTAGAAACAAACCGTTATTCATCCAATGAGCAGATGATTTTGAACTTGAATGTCGAGAGAAAATAGTACGAATTCATAATTATTTTATTGTCCATTCTAAGGCTATATTATCAACAGAATGAAAAGGTTTTTTCCACTATGTCAAAATTAAAACTTACCGTCTTTGAGTGACATGAGAAAAAAATATGACTCACATTCCATCTTAAAAGCTGCTTTATTAACTGAATAAAAAGGTTTTCTTCATTGCCTGCAAATTTGAACCAACCTCTTTTACCAAACTTCTAGTTTATATTGATGTACCTGATTTTATCATTATATAAGGAAATAATTATTCTGCATAGTCAAGATATATCGCTTATTCAAACAAACAAAAAATAATTTACCTACCCACTTATTATTGCAGTGCCAATAATATTACATTTGAGTTAGTATGTTTGATCAGGAATATTATTGTTCGTCGATCTGACTATTCGAAAAAATTGGGTTCTTCAATCAGATAGGATTCGACGAGGAACCTAATGTTGATTGATAATTGAAATGTGACCGCCAGTGAAACCAAGTTAAATATTTTCAAGAATTGCATCGAGCATGAGGAAAAAACAATAAATCATTTAAAAAAATTCAAGTAAAAATATTCTTAACAAAAAACGAGCCAACCTCAAAACTGATGGCAACACTGCCAATTGCAGTTCGGTGTTCAAGGGGTTGTCGTGGGACTACGGATTCGCCTTGCCACGCCCCTCGGAGTGGAAATTAGCATAGTTATTCTGCATCATGTGGTGCAGCAGTGTCCTCGGACTCCTTGTCATCTAGCGACTGCGAAATTGAAAGGGATAGATTTTACCGCAAGCCGAGCGACCAGGGTAAGAAGCGCGACATCGTAGCCATACAGGCGACCGGTCTTCCATTATCCTGGAAGTACAAGTTGCCAATGGCAGCTATTTACGGTAAGCGCTGTCGGAGCTAAAAGGAAAGGCACCCACGGATTTGCGCGAGTTGAGAACCTCGGTAGGTGTACTCCGTGGTACCACCACCAGAGTCCTGCTAGGCTCATACCTCAACATTGCTAATTTTTCAATCTTTTAATTTATGACGTGCCCTCTCTTCTTCTTTTTCTTTCTTTTATTGGCGCTACGGTCCTTCACGAACCAAGGCATTCTCAACAATAGATCTCCATTCCTTCCTGTCCCGCGCGTAGCTCCTCCATATCCGCACGCCAAGCCGGGTCAGGTCCACCTCAACGTCGCTCAGCCAGCGCAAGCCTTCCTCTGTGCCGTCTTCCACCGGGCACTCCATCCATGGCTTTTCGTGGGTACCGCTCTGCAGGCATCCTTCAGTCCCAGGCATCTGGAACGATCCCGTCTGATGAATGCTTTTGAATCTGGCTCACCATACAGACGTCTCAGCTCATTGTTCTTACGTTTTCTCCAGACATCCCACTCACAAACGGCGCCAAGGGTTTTTCGCAAAATCTTCCTCTCCCAACAATTCAGTAAGCGTTCACTCGTCAGGGTCCATGTCTCACAACCTTATGTGACCACCGGTCGTATAATGGTCTTGTAAATGGTTAGCTTAGCTCGTCGTGATAGCCCAAGAAATTTGAGAGCTCTCTCAACCGCCAAGAAACATCTATTTCCTGCAGCTATGCACGCTTTTATTTCTGTGGTCACGTCGTTATCCTCGGTTATCAGTGTCCCAAATACTTGAACTCGTGACACACTGGGAATTCGTGGTCTCCGATGGGGTATTTCGGTGGTTCGGAAATTCAGGTTTTTTACCTCAAATTTGGATTCAGCACCCTTGAAAACCTATATAACACAACTTTAAGCCCAATGATACTGTTACATGTGGTACATAAATTAATTTAAGAGATCACACGTTTGAAAAAAAGGCGGGCCGCCATGAACGCACACATACTAGCCACGCGCGTGTGTGAGTAGTATTTTGTAGTATCCAAGAGGTCCTCCAAGGGTTTCTGTGCATGGATACTTTTTTCAAAGACAGTTGGCTAGCTACGTCACTCCATTCAAATCTTCAACTTTCCTTAGCTTCTTTGATTTTTTAAAAACATTTTATCGACGAACAGACCCGATTTCCGTTATTCCTTAGCCATACTCTTTTGAAAAAAGAAAATTGACTGAAATACCCTATTGTGAAAGTGATCTGAGTTAGCGGACGTTTTCTTGAGGTCTCCATTTATACATCGTTTTTTGTGAGTTGATCTGCAGGCCCCTTGTATTTGCTGCTCTTTCGAACTCCTCAACTGCCCCTGAGAGGGCCGGAGCTGTTCGTGCCATGATGTCAACATCATCAGCGTAAGCCAGATGCTGCGTGAGCCTGTTCCAAATAGTTCCTCCCGGGTTGGTTCGAATGCTTCGTGCAGTGCTTTAAAGTGCAAAGTTGGACAGAGTTGCTGCTAATGGATTGCCTTGGCGCAAGCCTGTGTTAACTGGGAAACGTGCTTTCTCTGTCACATCAAATACCTTCAGTCTCTGAGGGGGGATCGATTTTTTTTTTTTTTTTTAGACACATTAGTAGACATTAATGTGTTACATATTATGTAGACAAAAACATACGCAAGTATATTCAACTTCCCTAGATACTCACATGATCTGGATGCGCGCCTACCTACCAACCTATCTGAATACGTTCTTATTATTATGTTCACCCTTTTTAGTGGTTTGATTTGAAGGTTGTTTTTGAAGAAGCCACTGAGTGACTGTCTCCGTCAATTTTTAAAATCGGGAATTTACCCACACCATCTTACATAGATTGAACTGGGACTCCATAAAAAATTCAGCCGTTATCAATCTTTTATGATAAAATTCTGCCCTCCGATTTAGTCCTTACTAAGCTGATATAGTTAACATCGTGCAACAATGCAAACTCTCTAGGGTAGGAGTACTTTGAAATTCTCTAGGTTAAAATTCTTAAATCTCTGGAGTCAGAACAGTCGTGGATCAATAAATTTCAAAATTAGAATTATTATTCAATGTTTTCAAATTTATTGACAGTAGGTTATTATAATAACCTATATAGCCACAAATCATTTACATACATGTATATATACATTATACAACGTACAACAAAATTAGTACTAGTAATTACCTACTCCATCTAGGAATGAAAGTAAATGAATAAATAATTAACACCATAGTATACAGAATAGTTTCTCCCGTGTAAATTTTCATTGATATAAATAGAAATGTCTGGTATCTTGAATTATTTTGTTGTAAATTACGTTTTTTTTAGATGCAAATCTACTTATTGTCTCACTGACCGTGGCCGCATCGTTGTGACTTATTTTTCGCCGGAAATTTGGATCGATACTGGTGGGGAAGCTAATGGCGACTTAGCGTTTTGTATTCGGAGGCAAATGCTGGGGCTTGGCCATTTGATACATCGGCCACCCCACTCCACAAAACTCCTTATCAAATGCGATCACTACAGTTCCCAGTCAACTATTTGTTGAAGCTACATTATTTTACAAGGAAGTTGGTTCTTGGAAATCATCACCGAAGTCTTCTCTAAGACGTCACTATGAGTATCTATGCCAAGTCTTCCATGCAGATACACCTCATCGAATGCACCATGACAATTTTTTCTTTCAATTTTCATTATACTCTACAGTTTTGTCAAGAAACATTGAGCAGTGCGTGGAAATTGATGTAAAATCGAATGAAACTAACTTCAGCTCGATAGAACTATTTCATGTTCCAAAGATACGGAATGTTACTTAATGGAATATAGTCAATCATACACAAGTTGTAAAGTCAATTTGCTGAATATGAGGTCGATTTCACGTTATTTAGGCTTTTAATCGAATGAGTCCAATCACAACTCCATATTTCATGAAGACAACATGACATGTTCATCAGAACAACCTATTTTTTGTTTTTGTTTTGAAGCAATCTCAGGTTATCTTCGAAACGCTATCTAGGACGAGGAGAGCATGAATAGGAACCACTAAATTTATTAAAGCATACTCAGTGTATACAATATGGAGGTAGGTATTTATTTATGGGAACTCCATGAGTTCAAGGTGACGAGGATGTATTTTTTGAGATTCTTGCAGTCGAGAAAATGGAAATGGAAACTTCGCTCTTACCTGAAACCTATCGCGATTCGAATTTAATTATTTATCACTTATTAACGGCATTTTATTGCGTTGAATATAATGAATCCTTTCGCAATTCGAATTTATCGATTTATCCAACGTGCATAATTGTCTTTACAGAGTTTTTACTGCTGAAGCGAATGAGGCCAATTGCAGTTCAGCCGAACCGATAGTTTTGGGATCATTTAACGGGTATTTACTGCGCTAACATCGTTCAGCTGATCAAAACTGTAGTTTTCCTGGATTCTTTTATATTTTTCCTGATTTGTTTTGTTTTTTCTGAATATGTTTTCCTGCGTCGCTTTTAAAAATTGTAGGGTTAGTTGAGGATTATCGACCTTTATTGTAGGTACTTACAAAAAAAAAAAAAAAAATCGACGAAGATATTTAGAGATACTAACGAGAAATTTCAGATTCTCTGTTAGGTTTGCATCATGTCAAGAACTTTCGATCTATCATAGGTACCATTTTTTCGTATATAATGCCTTGATATTTCTTCAATATTAATCCGTGATTATTTTGGTTGATTATTCTCAATGATGAACCTTTGAAATCGAACAAGAGATTAAGTTCAACCCTACCTCAAAATGTGATGGTTTACGTTTCAAGGTATATAGAATCCAAAAATCGAATGAAAATTTTACCCACAACCCTTCGGTATTGTAAAAGCAGCGTTCTTCAGTTTAGAAACGAATGAGACCTCTTGAAGCTTTCGGTTTCGCTATTTCGTCCGCCCCGTTTATGATAGGTTCTATTTCCACCGCTCGACGCTGGGGTATACAGTAAAAGGCAGATGAACATTGATTGGCTCTATCTCACCCCAGTTATACTTAATTATTGCAACAAAAGCTATGATTTCTCTAAAATAATTCGGAAAGCTTTAGGTAATAGAACATTCCGGCCCAAAGAGCAACGTTTGGATGACCTCGAGACGTGTATACTTCAATGCCTTGTCCAAGACATTGTACGTTTTTTTATGTCATTTTCGGTGCAGGTTAGACCCAGGACAGTCCCTCATGAATTTCATCAACATCAAACAATCCGTGCGTTCGCACTCGCAAACGTTATTTTAATTGAACGTCACTCACGAATTTCGCTAATAATCAGAACCCAGGAAACATTGATTTCATGACGATGCAGTAGAAGCCACGTTAGGTATCTAGGTACATGTGAAGAATTGCAATATCTTCAACACAATTGGGATTGTTTACGCTGAATCCCTATCGTTTTGATGTTTTTAAATTCATAAAACCGTCAACATGATTGTGAAAATCCAGTTTCATTTTCGGGAATTCATCATGGGGTACTACTGCTCGATGATAATCAAGCATGTCAATATAATTTTGTGTGTACGTTAATCCATGAGTGGAAAATAATTTTAGTGCCTACCCAACTTGGCTGACGTTTTAGTAATAGCCGTGACAAAAATAACTGAAAAACTAGATTGTAAAATTTACACAGTTTATTATATGCTCGGTCTGAGAAATTGACTGCTTTATTGTGTTTGAAGGTACTTAACTGAACTTATACTGGAAATGAAAATATCACGCAAGGTGGTTTTTGATGAAACGTATTTTTTGAATTATAACTTTTCAACAAGTGGTAATTAAAACATCTTGGGAGTAATCAACTATTGATGTGGTTCAAACAATTTGGAATTTAGTAGGTAGGTAATTTCGACACTCGGGAAGATCGGACAGAAAAACGCTGCAAATTATTACGCAATGGTTTTTTATATTACTATATAGATCACTCGTCTGCAAAGCTACCAACCATCCAATATGAAGAAAAACATCGATCAAATTTCGGTCAGCTAAAATTTGAACGGAGATTAGGCCTCTTTTGCGATTCACACTCGTGTTTCTGATTTATCGTACGTAAAACCCTTAAATTCTCGTAGGGAGCGAACGGTGTGTCCTACAGGGCTCCGCGTGGTCTCAAACAATTCTAAACATTCTATACTATCTTAAATTGAAGGAAAAACAATACCTTTATACCAAAATTTTTTGAGTTAGAGCGTTTTCAAAATTTCAAAATTCATTTTTGAACCCATAGAAGTGACCTACTTTAACCAAAATCTTCGGGGCACAACTAGACCCCAAATGGAGCCTACATACCAAATTTCATCAAAATCGGTCAATGCTAAGTGGCAAAAGTGCCGCGTACGGCGGACGGACGGCCAAATTTTTATTCGATTTTTGGACTCTACGTACCTTGAAACGTAAACCATCAAATTGAGGAGGTGTTAAATTTTTTTTTTCTTGGTCGATTCCAAAGGTTCATTATTGAAAATAATAAACAAAATGTGCTGGCGTCAGATGAGGTGGGGTACATGCAGGAATACGGCAGAGAGGAGCCTGAGGTAGTCAATCGACCCGTGAAGTAGCCTGTGGAGAAAGGAAAGGTCATCCAACGGCGCCGCACATGCAATGGAAGTATGTTGAATCTTGTACACAGTGGCGTGTAGCTGGCCCGACAAACCTAGACCCCTGATGCCCTGTATGAGAGATATCTCAGAAATCGCTTCTGGACACGCTCCAGTCCTGAGATGTATTTCCTCAGCGAAGGCGACCATATCTCACTCCCAAATTCCAGGTGAGGGGGAACCAAAGAAAGATAAAGCAGCCTCATAGCGTCCGAACTTACGAGGTACTTGCAATTCCGGATCACCATGCCCAGCATTCCTATGGCCTTGGATATTACCTGCCTTATATGGGTAGCAAATGTGAGTTTGCAGTCAAATGACATACCCAAGTTGCAATATCAAAGACACGTTCGATTACTGGCCCCTGGATGTTATAGTGGAAAGCTGAAGGTTGACGCTTGCGTGAGAAGGTTATGGTTTGACATTTCTTCAAGTCAAGAAAGGCCTATTTCTTCAAGCCCCTAATTCCCTAATGTAGGGATTCAACAAATCGAATTGTGTGCGCAACTGGCTTCCAAAAGTCCATTCATGAAGCATGAGTTAATGTGCAAATTTGCAAAGTAATATTCAGAGTTATGGTTAAGAAAATCGAAATATTAGCAATAGGAGAGAGTAGTCAGCCCGTCAGCCCTGTGCGTGTGGCACATACCACGAATCGTTAAAGTGATAAAGTCAACCTCCTATATTGGTTGTTCCACCAACCAAATGAGTTCGGTCATCAATGCTCCCTGTCAACTTCAAACCTATTGACTTAAGTAAAGTAAGTAAACAACCATTTCAGGTGGGATTGCCGTCCGACTGCCATTCCTGGCGGCGGACTTCAACAGCTGTCTTCCAAAGGGAAGATGAGAATTTGTTCTGATGATTTTGCTCATGGCTTTCCATTGCCTCACCTCCCTGGGTTGGGACGAGGGGGTCGATGAGCCCGGACGCACGAACCCGGCGGCGAGACTCGAACCCACGTCCCTCGCAGAAATCGGTCCGAATGTCACCACCAAAGAATGCGCACCCCAGCGCCCACGTCCATGCCGGACCCCACCTATTGACGTTATATGCCCAACGTTCAAGTCTTCATCGAACTGATGACATTTGAAGTTATGGACATGTCTCGATTCCAACTCATTGACTGGTTCCACTGTTTCCTCTTGCGAGTCTGATTGCACCTCCCCAATCGTCATTCTTCCTCTCCTCAGCTTCGGCAAAATCCTCGGTGCTAAATGTAAATGCGCAGATGCTGAATAATAACACTTAAAAGTCCAAGGCGTTGTTCTTCTAAGCGTACCTTTGTGTATCCATTTTCTAATTATTGAGTAGGTATATAGTACTACACTATCAGGTATAATTCAGGATAGGTCCCTACCGATGAAAAGATCTTCATTATTGAATCATAATAAATCTGAATAGTACGTTGAATAATACGTAGGAATATAGATGATAGATAACTGCATTGTGTATCCTCAATACATCACTCGCTATGCAGGACAATGATTGGTGTTTCATCCCGGAATTCACATAGAAAGGGTTTAGTCGGCTCTCTAGAATCAAGGGTTTTATTTTGATTGGCATTATAAATCATGGAAAGCAGGCAGAGTTGGTGCAGCGATGGCCGGCATACCAGTCCTCTCGTGTTCATCTTATTGCTTTTCCAGCCGACCCAGGAAATACCTTCTCTTTGCTTCCTGACCGGAAAAACAATCCTGCTAATGAAACCAAGGGTAGGTGGGTAGCTCTGCTCTTCTCCCATCACCCCTACTGCCTATACCTACCTTCTATTCCCCAACACGACCTCCTCCCCTGATCCGACCCCAACATTCGGTTTCACGTTTTAACCACTTCATTGAAAAATTTCGTCTGCTTCCTGGTCGAAACCCTTTTCCACAAGGATCGACCAGCTCTCTAAACCCTTTTTCAAGGGCAATGGATCACCTTTTCGCATGTCCGCCACCTGATGTGGCTACAACAAAGGGAAAACACTAGGCCGCATCAGGAAGGAATCATTTATTTACGCGAACCTCGTCAAACCACAATTAGGTAACCCACATCAAGGTGGATAAAACCGTTTATCGCCCACCAATTTTATGTCTCTTCAAGGGATAACTATTGTTACTGAACCCCCTCTGCTCTCGTAACATTCATCGTGGAAATTCGTGAGTGCCGGTGGGCTGAGTTGGAAATTTTATGAAGGTGGATTTTATGTGGAGGGTTTATGACAGAGGTGTTTGGGGGATACGATAGATTCTACTACCCTTCATTGAAATGTAGAGTGGTTTGATACCGCCGATTCATACTGATAACTTGCCATAGTTATCCGAAGCATGAAAGGTGAAGGTCCCCTTAGCCTTTTGAAAAAACATTTCATTTCAATTCCACGTGGAATATTGAACAAAAAATGAAGTTCGTCCAGTGTCTTAGTGAATGTTTCATGTCTGACTTGATGGTAAGATCCAATTGCTTAATTCAGAATGGTTGTCGAAAAACATCGATTTGCACTAAGCCATCTTCAACACTTTTTCGTACTGAACTACATATAATATATTATCGTTTATGTAGATGTTTCAATTCCACGTATCTGCAAGGAGTTTACACTTTCCTATCCATCCGAGAATACAGCAGTCTCTACACAACCATCAACGCAAAATTTTTTTGTTCCATACTGGTTTCTATTCATTTCCATCAATGTTGAGTTTAATTTTTGATCGTCTTCAAATCGCCGTAGGCGCGCGAGGGAGGAGGTTCTCTTTTCAGTGTGCTGCGAGACAACGATTTTTAAAATTAAAAAAAAAAAGTCTGAAAACCTTGCATTTTTTCATTCTGGTATCAATCTGCCTGAGTTTTTGGGCAAACAGATTAGTAAAATGAGGGAGACCTAGTGACCTACTGACCACTGACCCCAGCACGTTGGTCTTATCTCCGGTTGGTTCCCTCTTCAGCCAGGCGGAGTGTGGTCTCCCAAGTTAGTTCCACTCAAGCTCCCAAACAAGCCTGTCGTGTACTATTGTCTCTATTTTGCTACGTCCAAGACGTCCACATTTTACCTTCACGAGGTTTTCGCCCATATTAGCCATCAACCCATCATCAGTCATCATCCATCGTCACAAATCACCTTAAAATCAACAGTCTTCATTCCGAATACATAAGTACCAAATTACAAACGGCATGCCTTAGGTATGTTCTTTCATTTCTTTTCATCCATCTTTGGTTCATTCAATATAGCGTCATCAACTGTAATATATGCCTCTTCTTTCTTTATTCCTTCTCGACCATAGTAAATTACAAAAGTCCAAACCAGCAACAGTAGGTATCTACAGTTCTTTACCAAATGGGATACAGATTTGGTATCTCTTTAGAGTTCCACACTTTCCTCATCATGATTCTTTTTTAAATGTGTACTAGCAGTATCAGTCGTGGTGATCCCGTTTCAAATGGATTTCATTTTGCGCGGTTGAAAGTGTCGAAAATTTGTGAAAAAAGTTGAAATACGTGGTTTCTGATTTCGGCAATATTCGTCCGTATTCACCTAACTTCTTTTGTAACTTCCAAAGGACCATTTGTGTACTCAAATTAAAGGTCTGATTGTTAGCTTTAAAATGAGGTGTTATATGAGGGGAGTTCCGATAGCTAAAAGTTGCTGCGGGGGTAAGAAAGGGGGATATTATAGTGGGTTATTCGCATAGAACCCGCATGATCCTTATCAAATGTGTTTATGAATGCTCAAGTAGGTAAGTTTCCAACCAAATATGGAGGATAATAGTGCGGTTAGGTGATGAGAGGGTTGCCTACCAAGTGGGTGTAGCACATAGCTTCCTTGTCATTCATAACATAGTTGGTTAGGTAATGGTATAGGAGGTATGTATATTTGCGAAGAAAGGAATAGGTAAGTAGGTGATAGACAAAAACGTTTGTGTCTACAAATGGGCACGGCAGTGACTTCAATCCGTACCGACCTACCCACCATATCATCTGAATTCACTGAGATTATTATTTTTCCCTTTTTGGTGTTTACATCATTTTTGAGGACGGTCCGTTTTTTGTTGAAAAGGTTTATATTTTATTATTTTTTTAATAAAATATTTTGTTATTTTCGAGCTTTTATTGAATTTTTAAAATATCCAGAATGTTTGTGTATTTGATTGGTAAATCAGCCGTGATCAGCATGCGCTTTCGACGTAAGGATGTCATCAATTCTTATAACTAACGGAACTAACCCCATAACCCTGAAATACTGTAATGGACCACTTCTCTACCAATAGTAAGAATGCGCCTCTGAGCCATAAAATTTTCCAATGGCCGTTCAAAATATTGTATTTAATTCAACAATCATAGTATCTTCTGTTATATTGACCGAGGATATAGTTTTGAAAATAATGAAAGTCAATTTCATCATTGATGATGTTTTCACGAACTCAAATGTATTAAAAATCTCAGTTGCTGAATAAAATATTTGGCATCTAATACTAACTAGGAGCCCCTCGAGTGCTAACTTTCAGAAAAACGTGCGTTACTCACCAGTATACGATAATGCCAAGGCTAATTTGCAACATCGTTTACTCACGCAAAGCTCCTTGTTAGTATTTCAGGGTTAATATACATACAATGCAGTTTCGAAAGTTTTAGATGTGATCTACCACTAACATGAGTGCAAAACTCAGACCACAGTGAGGCATAATGAATGGTCGCGTATGTTGCAAGTGTACATATCAACAAACAAATAATTACTTATTACATTCTTCATGTTTTCGTTACCAGTTATGTTGGTAGAGTAAATGCTTCAATAGTCAAGCGGAATAGGCAAGGAATGCCCAAAACGCCTCCCTAATGAGACGACAGTATGAAGACCGTCTTGAGATTGGACAGTAAAATTACAGCCGAGGTGTTGAGCAGTCAGAATGTACACCAAAGCATAATCACCCATAAAATTCGCCGATACCTTCTTGTAGTGAGACTACAATTCCGATAGACTACAAGTTCAAAGCAGTAGGATGAGCAAGTCCTTTGTTCCACACATTCTCTTGAATGAGCGAACGAAGCAAGCAAACATTCGATTTACGGACATTTCGATGGACTGTCCACTCACTCCAGCAACGTGCGAGTTAAGTGGGACGATCATAGATATTCATTCGATGAATTTTGAAATTTTTCTTGAACTGGAGATCCCATCGGACAAAGCAACTAAAAATTAATCATGGGCACCTTGAAATTTGAATTGAGAAGAAAAGTATCCACTAACACACCATGCTGAAATCATTCTGGATACTTTCATAAGTTGTGTGGATGCAATCAAGTTGTGTAGTAATTGATTGAAAATAACGTACTCGTATTTTGAGGTAGGGGTTAGATAGCTTGGTTACAAACGACATACCAACATCATCATCATCGTCATCTCTCTTCATATCTAATGAGCGGAGGGTGAAAGAGTTATTCATACCAGCTCTTTCAACATCGTATGTCACATTGGTGCTTGCTTCTCGTTAGAAAACTCCACTAATAAACTAAACGGTGAATAAACTGGCAGTTAATTTGCATACCTTTATTAGATTACTCTCAAAAGCGTCCAACCGAGCGTGAAATTTCCCCGTCCCGATTCAGCTGACCAATATCGTTCCGTTCGAAAAGACCGCCAGCGCGCCCTGTCTCGTGACATCAGAAAAACACTAATCTTTTCGAATGAGATTATTCTAATAGCGGAGCATTAAGTAAGATTATTACCAGAAATCGGTGTGCAGATCTGTGGAGCTTAGTGTAGCCGCTGCACGATATCACGAATGTGGCCCTCAGAATTATTACGTGAACTTGGAAAAAGAGCTAATCACGGTAGCACCCGGCACCAGGTCTATTTTAAGCCCAAATGGTAGCTTTTTCTGACAGATCACCGTCATTATCGGAAAGTTAGCATTTTCTCAGGCAACGTCAAAAAGCTCTACTTCCGAATGGGTTAGTTACGATTGGTGTGACCGTTGACGTCTTTAAACGCCTGTGTGTTTGTGCTATTCAATAGCTGATATCTGCAGCTTCAATGACAGTGCCGAGTATAATGTCAATAATTAACAATCTGACATCGACTACATCAGTATTTGAGAAGATTGAACATAAACTAGGTACGAATTCAATCTGCTTCTGGGTACATCAAATTATCATATTCCTATCTGTATTATGAAGGGTGTCCAAAAATGAGCTGCTGGAAATCTTGAGAATCAATTTTACATTTTTGGAAGAAGGTTGCTGTCACTT
The DNA here is from genome assembly GCA_009739505.2 of Apolygus lucorum. Classification (NCBI taxonomy): domain Eukaryota; kingdom Metazoa; phylum Arthropoda; class Insecta; order Hemiptera; family Miridae; genus Apolygus; species Apolygus lucorum. The sequence continues at coordinate 54,590,634 of CM019167.2, read as the reverse complement.
AACGAAAAACAACTCTGACCTAAGGTTACGTAAAAATTTTCAGTTTCCAGGTGTCAATATCCTCGCTTTGTTGAGGATTGCTAAGAAGTTGAGACTTTGGAATGCTAGCTGGAGGTTGTATCCCGTTGTATCAATTCTGTATCAATTCTTGTGTTAATTTATATCAAGAAGGTCTTCATGCAATTTTTAAGTCCCCGTTTTCAGAGACTAAGGTTTTTCGACCCTGTCGCACTAAAAAGGCAAATCGTCTATGGAAATGGAAATGGAAATGGCAAAATGTCTGTGGAAATTGTCTATGAGATTGTTCTGTTAAGGTTTTAAATTCTAGAGGCAAACTGCACTCGTTTATGTCAAAACCTAAACTGACTTTTTATTCATTTTATCCATATCATAACTATGTAACGAAACATGTGTCTAAATTCCTGACATTACTCCCTCATTTTCTTTTTAAGTTACTTTTCCAATGATCTTCAAACCTCTAATAGCAGCAGATTAATCCTTTTCCGAAATTTGAGAATATTTGATCCATTTCTCACCGGTTTTTTCTTCCCTGCCTCTCTTGTCACTCTCTTGTTGTTGTTCTTGCTTCTCGAGCAACTGCAGATACAACACTTCTCGTCCCCATTTCCAACATCTTTCCTGCTCGAAAACGGGCTGTGTCATGCTTTAAACTGGATTTGCCACTTCGTATTTCCCAAGAGGTCTTGTGTGGTCAACACTGCACCAAAAAATTTCACCTTTTCCTTCAAAGTAAAAAAACGGGATACAACCTCCGGCTAGCATTCCAAAGTCTCAACTTCTTAGCAATCCTCAACAAAGCGAGGATATTGACACCTGGGTACTGAGAATTTTTACGTAACCTTTGGTCAGTGTTGTTCTTCGTTAAGTGATAGCAATCTTCTTCCAAAAATGTAAAATCTCCGCTTTTCCAGCTTCCTTCTTCCCACTCATTTCGAACTAGTTCTTTAGCTGTTCCCACATTGAGTGAACAGAACACCACGGTACAGCACGCCGCACTCAACGCAGCGACTCTTTTCCTCACACACCCTCCATGGATGGACGTCTGCCTTCGTCCTTTAGACCACCTATTTCGTGGTACTTTACCACTACCGCGGAACTCTGGCGATCCCCATTTCTTTTTGCGATCTTCCATCTGTTTCTCTTTCTGATGAATTTGTAAAGCTCCGCTGTTACCAATGTTAAGGTTATACATTCCAGAGACAAACTGCTCTCGTTGATGTCAAAACCTAAACTGGCTTTTTACTCACTGTTTCCAAATCATAAAATGTGTCCAAAACATAACACGTATCTAATTCCTTACAATATAATTAACTGTTTTCTAATTTTGGTTTTCAAGTTAGAAAACGATATCTAAAGTTCGGCGTCCTCTGCTGAACGTACTCAGGTCTTGGGCGATTTAGAAACAATGATTTCCCCCACATAAGATTTCCTCAGCACTATTCTTGGAGAAGCTTTAGATACATGTAAGTTAAGTATGTAATTAATGCTGAGTGCTCCTTATTATTGCAGATCCTAGGAAAAAACCCGCTTAGGGCTCTGCGAGCCCCGCGGAGGCAAGAGATTGTACGGGCAGTCTTGACTCGCCCTTGCTGTAGTGTAGTTCGTTCGTCTAAGTTCTCTCTTTGTAAATAATTGTATCTTGGGAAAATTAAAGTTGTTTTTTAAAAACTCGTTTCCTCAATCGTGATACATAACTGGCGCAGTCGGTAGGACCTGTGGAGGCTGAATTCGAAGACCATAAAGAATACTACCGTGAGTTTCAACTCTTCGCCACAGAGCCTACGAAACCTAGAGAGAACCTTAGGACAAGAACCCACATTGATCCCAGACACCGTCTATCGCAGACCACTGGATCTATTTGTGCCTGCCGATCGAAGAGGACACCGAGCTCGCCAAAAACCTTGACGAGATCCACCACTTCGATCCAGAACACTACGAGAACCGAAGAGGATACCGCTCCCCAACAGGACCACCTCAACGTTCTCAAATCCCTTCAACTGGACACCGCAACCGCAACAAGCGAGAGCCACCAATTTGAAGAGGATCTTCCATAACCACGGAAAAGCAAGAGGAATTGGATCAAGCTCACCAGAAGTACGCATCCGAGCTACCGGCGTTTCGGAAACCTACCCGAAAACCCCTCGATGCTGACGATCTTCACAGCTTTGGCCCTCGGGCTTACAACAGGACGATGTACCGAAGTGAAAGACATAAGCAGTAATCCCGGTATCTTACCTATCAGGCTAGGTACCGCAAAAATAATTGCAACTGACCACACGCTGATACACTAGTACAAGATCGACGGTCTGATACGAGAATTTGACAAGTTAAAACTTAAAAATGTACAGTTATTTAGAAAACTTAGTGAAGATGAGAAAATCTTAAGGGAATTAGATGAATATTCAAGGGTAATAGATTACACGGTAGATCTTATTCAAGAAAAAATAGATAGAATAAAGCATGTAGATAATAGGAAAAAACGGGGATTAATTGATGGGTTAGGTAGTGTAGTAAAAGCTATAACGGGAAATTTAGATGCTACTGATGCAGAAAAGTATGATAAGTTTATAGAGCAGATAAGAAATAATAATTTAAACTTCCAAGTTAGACGCTCAATTCTCAATTAACAGCGAATTAATAGAAGAATTTAATGAAACGATCAGTACCATCCAATTCAACAACAGAGAGATTCAAAATAAAGTTATGGAAATCAACAGTATAATTAAAACTAATAGTATAAAAATTGAAATAGGAACAGCCAGGGAACTACTAAATCATTTGCAAATAATTTTTAACCTAGTATTAAATGTAGTCCAGGATATAGAAAACTCTTTGTCCTTCTGTAAAATGGGATCCCTCCATCCTAGTATTCTCACTACAAAACAATTATATGAAGAACTTAAGAAGATAGAAAATTATTACCAAGGAAAATTACCATTAGAGATAAAATACGAAAACACGTTAGAATTAGAATCGCTCATTAAAGTTAATTGTAAAGTTCGACCTGAAGAAATTGTCTATTTCTTAACTCTACCATTGACGAACTCAAAAGAATTTGAATTGTTCTTTTTGAGGCCTATTCCTTCAGAAACAAATAATGGCTTAATATCGATTTGGCCAGAATCCCAATATTTATTAAAAGCTAAAGATAATTCAACAATTAAACCTCTTAAAGGTTCTTGTATATCGGGTAGCACATATCTGTGTCCGACGGTAATACTCTCGACTTATAATAGTACATGCGAAAGAGAAATTCTTCAGGCCAGAGCTCCTAAGCAATGCAAATATGTTAAATTAGGAACTAACGACAATGAAATTGAATTTATTCAAGAAATTAATCAATATTTGGCCACTTTTGTAACAGAGGAACCTATAGAAATCAGGGAAGAAAAAGAGACCGAAGTCAAATTATTGAAAGGAATTTATCTAATAAGAAATGAAAAGAATACAGTTTATTTTAGAAACGAACAATTAATATCTTCCAGTCAGTCAGAAGGTCAACCCAAAATCATTCATAATGCAAAAATTGACATGGAAAAAAACTATTCACCGGATGTATTGTTAAATATTAAGGATGTAAATTTTAAAGACATAAAATTAAATCGAGTACGGCAACTTAGCTCATTTGATACATCTCACATAGTACCTAATACCAAGTGGTTGGACAATTATATTATACTTTATCATGATAGGATTAGTATGTTATTTTAGTTTGAAATATTTTAGAAAATCCAAATCATTGAATTTTACTAATTCACCTCAGGTAGAACCTCGGACTTGTATTGACATCAACCTTCCAGGAGATGCCAAATTCTAGGGGTGGAGGAGTTAAGTATGTAATTAATGCTGAGTGCTCCTTATTATTGCAGATCCTAGGAAAAACCCCGCTTAGGGCTCTGCGAGCCCCGCGGAGGCAAGAGATTGTACGGGCAGTCTTGACTCGCCCTTGCTGTAGTGTAGTTCGTTCGTCTAAGTTCTCTCATTGTAAATAATTGTATCTTGGGAAAATTAAAGTTGTTTTTTAAAAACTCGTTTCCTCAATCGTGATACATAACTTGTATACATATCGCACATCCGGAGTAAGACTGGTATAAGTCAAAAAACCCAACTGATGGGAAATCGCATTTAAAGATTTTCGACTTCTTTGTTGTTCTATAACAGTCATCTGAACGAATTTTTTTAATATCTCAAGGGTCTACGGCACTCATATACTATTTAACTATCATGTGCTATACCAAAATTGCTTCGTTACCTCTTCATTTGCGACCAGCATGCTTAAATTGATCAAATTCCTATGATGTACCACTATTACCCCAAGAAATAGTGGAACATCTCAAAATAAACCAGAGTTGTAATTCTAAAAGTGGAACCAATACATGACTTTTCGGATCAAAAGTGGTACATCTCATATTATACCAACGTTACAACATGCAGACCAAAGAGAAATTCCATTTTGTTTTGGAGAAATACTGGTGCATCTCAAAATAAACCAGTATTGCAAATTTAAAACTAGATCAACCACTCATCAACCACAAATTATTGTTGGATCAAAAGCGGTACATCTGATATATACCAGTATTACACATACCTTGAGTTCATCACACTTCGGCGTCTGGCGCATAACTGAAGTGATCCAGTCTTGCTCCGACGCCATGGTAGAAGAATGGCTCAGAACCATACTGGTTTATCTGCTCTCTAGCGGCCAATAACTAAGTTATCGTTAAACCCGTTCTACCCCCGTGTAGAGCTCGACGAGAGCTATCTGGTGGAATATATAACTCAAAACCGCCAATTTCGGACTTATACCAGTCTTACTCCGGATGTGCGATATTACCATCATATCCTCCTCATATTCTCGCTTACTATAGAGAAAACCAGCACATGCAACATTCAGGTCATAATTTTGCTTGAGCGTTTGCATCCCTGCTGCAGTGATGAGCTCTTGCGAGGCAATATCTTGATTGGGATGGTATGCCAACCTCTTCGAAAGTCTGGCAAAAAATTAATTTCGAAGATTACGTCCTGCACCAGCCGTTCCCAATAAATTATATTGGTTATAAGCATCTCATGTGAGGTATCTTGTTTTTCAGATATGCCGGTGGTGACGCTGCGAATGGGGTCAAACTTGAATCCCGATGACATCAAAGAGGGTGACGATGTCTATTTCGAGTGCAACATTAGAGCCAACCCCAAAACGTATCGTCTCGCCTGGTATCACAATGTGAGAACAATGCATAACTTAACATGTCACAATAGATAACTTTTGAGTAGAACTTATTGAACCAATAATCAATAAGATTTTTTTTGTTTGTTTTAATACAGCAAAAATCTTGAGCAATAGTACTGACATACAAAATTCCTTGTTTTTTGTGTTCATTTGTCTGTCTTCATGAAACAATACGGCCGAATGGCTGTATCGACTTCCATCCGAGTGGGAGCAATTATTGGCCAGCAAGTTCAGGAATAAAGCTTAGTCCAAGGTTGATGTCGTACTTCCTCCCAAGTGAACGATGCTTTCCAATGATAATTGAGTAAACAATTTAATAGTTGCCAATCATATGTACACAGTATCCATATGTCCATATGTTAATATTCATATAAACACTCACTGGTGTTTATGTACCACCCACGCGAGCGACCACCCTGAGTTTTGTAGACAAACCGTTTGCTCCCTACGAGAACTTAAGGGTTGAATTTACGATAAATCAGAAACACGAGCGTGAATCGCAGAAGAGTCATAACCTCCGTTCAATTTTAGCTGACCAAAATGCGATCGTTGTTCGTTTACTCAGTTTTGCGTCCTTTGCAACGAGTAATCACTTTTCCTGATAATTAGGGCAACCTCAACGCCTTGTTTCTTCGAACTGAGTGTGAAGCAGTTTTTTCTTCCAAATAAACTTGATTGTGAAGTGTATGTGGTAGGTAAATAATATCTATGGTTGGTAGATGTCGGCAATGGCAAAGCCTTGTTTTTTGCAGACGTGTGATCTATATAGAAAATAATAAACCTTTGCGTAATAATTTGCAGCGTTTTATTACAGATTTCGATTTTACGTAAAATTCTTTGAAAAAGTGTATTTTGTAAGAAGTAATCAGCTGAACACTTTGAAGGATAGGTACATAATGTTTCCATATGAATAAGATTCTTACCAAGTGACCTTGATTAGCGAATGATTTTTCATAGATATTTTTCAACTAAGAACACGTCACAAATATCGAAAAAAAAACTCAAATTGTCAGGACTTTCTTACAAACTTTTGAAAACAATGATATCGTCAGATATTTAGCATACACGACGTTCCCTCGAGAAAAACAAAAGTTTTGACGTTGAGAGCGAGTTTAAATACGTTAGAAACGAATACCGAATGTAAAACTAACAAGGGGAGGCTCAGGTAATTCCCTCTCAGATTGTGTTAAAAACGTCACTAGTTATCCTGGGATTAAAATAAGTTAACATGTGTTCCGCCATTTTGTTGAATGGGCCTCAGGAGTCCGGAAAAAAATTAATTTAGTCCAAAGAATGGCTTATAAATGACGTTTAGGAAACAGCTAGTGTCCCCCTGTATCCATGACTTTCGCAAACTTTCAGGAGGCTTCCTACATATAAATGTACGAGATTTTTTTCGCGAAATGTCCCTGGAAGGCCAGAATAAAATACCGAATATGTGTGTCCGTCCTGACGATATCTGACCTTAGGAACGTACCTACTAATGAAAAATTGCGAGTTTCGCCAAAAAATCTAAAACTGTCAAAAAAACAAGACGAGTTTCAGAAATAGCTTTTTTGAGTCTAAAAACTATGATTCAGGAATTATTTTTCCGCGCCTCATTTCCGTCGCTGACTTACTGGTGATGGTTTTTCAGGGTGAAGAGATACACCATAACGTGAGCGGGGGTGTGATCCTCAGCGACCACAGCCTCGTGCTCCAGGGAGTGACGCGCGCCACCGCCGGCGAATTCACTTGCCTCGCTGCCAACTCAGAGGGCAAAGGAACCAGCAATCCCGTCTACCTCAAAGTCATGTGTAAGTACATTTATCCTCCTACGTACAACTAGTCGTCCACTGGAAGCGTATTTGAGTGGAGCGGCGCGACTGAAAAATTTTAGCTCCAATCATTCCATTCAAAATTCGTTCATAAAACGTTGAAAAATAACATTAATGGCAACGTTTCTGAAGAGTACAACTCAAGATTCCTAATTTTTATTGATTTTCGGTTCCTTCCTTATAGGTGTAACAAACACAAATTGAACTTGTACAGTGAAATACTCCAATAAAAAATAGTTTTGCAACATCCTGTTAGAAGTAAGCACGTGAAAAATATGGGATTTGGATTTTTGAAAAGTGTAGGTATCTAATCACACAATGGATTCTTTTTCTTTCTGACACTACAGCCCATTGAGAGCCTTGGCCTGTTCACAAATCCCCCTCCAGACTGATCTTTCTGATGTTTTCCTCCGCCATAGCCTAACATTTAACTCGTTCAGGTCATCCTCCACGTCCTGCATCCACGTTTCTCTTGGCCTTCCACGCAATCGGCGTCCTCCAGGATAACCCTCCAGTACCTTTCGTAACGGGTCATTGGGATCGCTTCGGAAAACATGCCCGACCCAACGCAGCCTTCCACTTTTTATGACCCCTACTATACCAGGTTTCCTGTAAAGGGCATGCAGCTCTTCATTATTTCTTATCCGCCACACTCCATTATCGCACACGGGACCATAGATCCTTCTCAATATTTTTCTCTCCCATGCCTGTAGTAACTTTATATCCCGATTTGTGAGCACCCAGCATTCAGCTCCGTACGTCACGATGGGTCGCATGATAGTTTCATATATTTGAATTTTAAGATCACGGGATAGCATTCTGGATTTAAGGAGGTCTTGAAGGGCAAAATATGTACGATTTCCAGTGACAAGCCTTGCACGTATTTCTTTTCCAGAGTTGTTGTCACTTGTCAGGATCGTCCCAAGGTACTTGAATTCTCTGGTGGTTGCGAATTCACAACCATCCAGCTTAACAGAGGTGGGGTAGTTGGCATCATCCCGTGAAGTTTTCATGTAAAGGGTTTTATCTCTGTTCACTTGCAGGCCAACTTCTTCTGCTGCTGAACGTAATTGCGAGAAAGCTTCCTCCAGTGTTCGGAGTGAACGAGCAGTCAACACAATATCGTCTGCAAATGCCAATAACTGGTTAGACCGGTGGTATATATTTCCCGATATGTTTACCTCAAGCTTTCGGACTACGTATTCTAAGGTTAAGTTGAAAATAACTGAGGAGATTGGATCCCCTTGCCTTACTCCACAGGATACTTCGAAGGGTTCAGCAATTTTGCCATCAACCTTCACAGCACATCTGCTTCCTCTTAGAGTCATCTCAGCCAATCTGACCAGCTTTCTCGGGATCCCAAGTTCCGTGATTGCCTTGATCATTCTAGACCTGCTGATGCTATCGAAAGCCTTAAGGTAGTCGATGAACAGATGGTGCAAGGTGACATTTTGCTCGTAGCTTTTCTCAAGCTCGATCCGCAGTTTGAAAATACACAATGGATTGAATACACCGAAAAAACTTTATTGGGATTAACTTATCCGTTTAAATTTTTTTTGTATACTAAAACACCAAAAAAAACTCAAAATTTTCAAACAACAGAGAAACATGAAAAAGGACGTCTGTACTTTGTATTTTATCACCTCTCGCGAGAACAGATAAACTGTACTTTTGATCATTTTTTCCATCAAAACAATTTTTTGTCACACTCGGTCTTACCTACCCTATACATTTTACAATGTTCGACACAAATTAACAATAAAACAAACTCAATACAATGTTACAATCAACACTACAGTGGGCATGTTTTTCACACACATAAATAAATTACATGTATGCTATAAAATTGTCATAAAAATGTTGTTGTCATTAGCACGTAGGATCCCACTTATAGTTCGATTTGATAACGCTATGGAGTATTACGCAAAAATATAATTATGTTGAAAACTTACTTCTTCAATATTGTATATAGCATTCACATATGTAATTCAACCTTTTCCTGATTTATTTCAACCTTTCACAAATTCGTTTAAACCTTTTACAAATTCAATTTAACCTTTTACAGATTATTTTTAACCTTTTACGAATGCTATTAAACCTTTTACAAATTCTATTCAACTCTCCACCAGAGGGGATGGATATAGAAAGTAGCTGATTGATTGGTATTACAGGTTGTAGGCTACACGGAGGTGGATAAGTAGGTGGGCAGTGCGTGTAGAATGCGCCCTTCATCCCTTTCTTCCACCCCCACCTTCCTCATCATCCCTTATCCCTAGGGCCGGCGTCGGGTGAATCCTGGGCGTTCTCCCCTTTATATATATATATTTTTTTATTGTTCATTAAAGGCGGACCCCTCCGTCTTGGAGGGGAGTTAAAAACACATAGTTAAGTAATGGATGCATTCCCGTAGGATTAGCATTAGGTCAATTTACACCAAGTGATAAGCGAAAAAACTGTTTCACTGGATGTAATTCATTTAGTATTTCAGTCAAGAAGTAGTGGTCTCCCCCCCCCCCTAACCTTATTAACTATAACACTTCTAGCGGCATGGGAGCATCGAATTTGAAGAGTTTTGAAAATCCATGATCTACGAGGCCCAATATGCGAATTCGAGTTCACCACAGCCCCCCCCCCCCCCTAACCACCGCTAAAGGTGCCAGTTTGGCACCAAAGCGGAAATACGTCGTAACGTTGAACTTCAATTCATTCGTTTTGGTAGGCGGTCCGTCAAAGTTCCCATCCGTATTCAAGGTAAAACACACGAAAACCAACGAAATACGTGGTTTATGGTGAATAAACACAAAATTGGATAAACACAAAACTTTCATTCTATTGGTACACAAAAAACGCTATTTGCCACAAAACTCATACAAACAATCGTCCTTCCAATCACTTTTGCGCAACACTGATGAGAAAATTTAAATTCAAGAGAAAAGTTCGTGGGGGTCTTGTCCAAAATAATGTATATATATTAGAGAAGAACCTTTTCCGAGTAGCAATCGATCCCTATCGAGAAGTTTATGTAAATTGAGGCGTTAGAAAAAGGAGAAAGAAAAAACGGGAGGAAGTTGGCTAAATAAAGTGTGATTGTGATGGGTTCAGATCCCTATTGGAAGGAGGGGACGCCGGATTTATCAGCGGTTTAGGATCATTAAAGAGGAGATGGTGCGAGAGGAGGGAGATTTTGAAGGAAAAAGGGGAGGAAAAGGAACAAAAAAGAGAAAGGTCTGTCCCTAGAAGGTGAAGGTGAATGGGTACTCGTTAGCCGTTCCAAACATGCCCACCGCCAAATACTACCAATCGGATACACCTCGCGCGCAACATCCTGCGTCATTTTCTCCCTCCAGTCACACAACTACCCCCCCCCCCCCACCATCACTGAGTTGATACTGCCATACCATCAGTCTGCTCCAATACTCGAAGCTTTCAATCCGCTCCAACATAGCATTATCCTCTAATGAATGAAATCCTCGGATTAGCGCTCCCACGAGTGGATATAGGGAATGAAAGAGGAACCCCTTCCACATGCCTGGACGTGCCGGTCGTGAAAAACACGATTTTTGCATTGAAATAAGCCTGTTACCTCACTGCGTATTTTTTCCCCTCCTCGTCTCTGTACTCTCAGTAAATATATGACACACAGATGTATCGATGGATTGTGACAATTTGTTAATTTTTTCGTAAGCCTGTAACCTCGCAGGTGTAGATTTTTTCAGTACATTGCTAAATTAAACTGTGAATTTGTTTATGGTAGACTTGGTAGGAACCTAATTAGCTGGGGAATTGGGTGTATCATGGAGAAGTGAAACTGTTGTATAAATAGCTCCGCCTGGAGGGTAGTAACACACCAATGGAGTTTGAGGAAGAGAAGGACGTTAATGATAGTAGTTACTGCCTACTACCAGTAAGGTGAAAATTGTAAATGTCGTCCTGTTTACCTTGCTGCGTATGTCCACAAATCCTTGCAACGGGCAAAGAATTTCCTATCCGATTTTGATGACATTTCTAGGAAATGTAAATCATCGCGTAAATCGTCCTTCATGAAGTGGCTTTCTTTTTTACTACTGTGGAGTGGTGAAGTGGTTTTTTACTACTTTCATTGCCGATAGATATTCTGGGCACTCTTTCTGAATACCAACTCAACTCTTTTGTAATGATTTGCTCGCTTTGAGCCACCAAACTCTGAAATTCGTATTTTATTGAAAAGCATAGACTCTGAGACATTCATTCATACCTAGCACAACAATCTTCAAGGAACTCACTATTCTCAAGTTATGAAAATAGGAATGAATTGCAAAATTTGGTTTTCTCGTTTTTTAGTTCGTATTTTGTTATTTTCATCCAAAATTGATTTTCCTCGCTGCCAGCTGTGAAGAAATGAGGCAAATCTAGCCGAAAACCCCAAGATGAAACAGCTGAAACATCATTCAAATGAGCTAATCAATCCGTGCATCAGAATAAGTCTATTATCTCGCTGCCTAGTTTCTACTTCTTCTAGTCAGAGAACTCTTTCACTGTGCATTAATTTTATATATTATACTGGCAGTGATATGATACAAGCTTCCTAATAGTACCCAAATGTACTCCACGATGCGTGGATATGGAATGTAGAAAATAAATGATTCTACACTCTCACATGATCCAAAGTTTTACAATGTGAAGTTTTTCTTGATACTGGAATTTTTTAACATCATTCATAACTTTTGCATGTCATACCATACCACTGATTCGTAATATATCCTTGATTCTTTTTAAATATGTCTCCTTCAATTTTCTAGCTGACGTATGATCATATCCTCAAAATACGTCAAAAACTACATTTCCTCAGGAGAGATCGTTTCTGGAAAATGTTCATAATGTTCATGTTGTTCATATAATGAATTTCGAATGCAATGATTGGTACTAGAACCTGTTAGTTCAGTAATCTGGGAGACATTTTATGATCGCTCAAGCTTCAGACAAGCCCCCCCCCCCCCCTCAATGCGGTATTTCGGTGGGTCGGAAATTCAGGCTTTTGACTCCAAATTTGGATTTAGCACCATTGAAAACCTCTATACTCCTACTTTTCGCCCATTGATACTATAACATGTGGTAGAAATATTAAATAAAGAGATCACACGTTTGAAACATATAGTTGAGTAATGCACGCATTCCAGGGGACGTCCCATTGGATAAGCATCAGGTCAATTTAATGTAATTCATTTAGTATTTCAGGCAAGAAATAGTGGTCTCCCCCCCCCACCCCGTTATCAGTGTCCACCATAACATTTCTAGCGGCATGGGAGCATCGAATTTGAAGAGCTGTTTCAAAAATCCATGACCTGCGATACCCAACATGCGAATTCGAGTTCGACCCCCCCCCCCTTCACCAACGGCAATGATGCCAGTCTGACACCAAAGCGAAAATACGTCGTAACGTTGAACTTCCATCTATTCGTTTTGGTAGGCGGTCCGTCGAAGTTCTCATCCGTATTCAAGGTGAAACACACGAAAAACAACGAAATACGTGGTTTATGGTGTTCTGGCACCATGGTGGCGTCACTATTAGTTCCATGGTGGTAAGGAGAGAAATTAATCAAAATCCAGAGGTATAATGAGAATTTTTCCTCAATTTCAAAGATTGGGTACAATTAGTAACCGAAGTAAGGAACCGAAATATCGATAAATTTGATATTTTGTGAATATTACTCCCCCACTCGCCCACTCCCCATGCTAATTTTGATACTCTGGTGACCTAGAGAGCGATAAATGTGATTTTCGAGTCGAAAAAAGAGAAAGACGCAAATCGGTTGGAAATTGAGGGCTGGGGCAGAGTTTACAAGATTATGTCCGCAAGCGCACGGTTTTTAAGCATTAACCCCCCCTCCCCGTTCCCCCCTTAAAAGGCAAAATTCGAAATTCTGGCGACGTAGAGCACAACTAATTAGATTTCCTCGCCGAACAAAAAAACGCTGCAAATTATTACACAATGGTTTATTATTATTATATAGATCACTCGTCTTCAAAGCCACCAACCATCCAATATGAAGAAAAACATCGATCGCATTTCGGTCAGCTTTAATTTGGACGGAGATTAGGCCTCTTTTGCGATTTACACTCGTGTTTCTGATTTATCGTACGTCCAAACCTTAAATTCTTGTAGTGAGCGAACGGTTTGTCCTACAGAGCTCCGGGAGGTTTCGAAAAATTCTAAAAATTCTGTAGAATCTTAAATTGAAGGAAAAACAATACCCCGACCTCTTTTGTAAAAAAAAAAAATAAATAAATGAATAAATTCGACTGAAATACCCCATTTCCCCCCACATTAATCTGAAGAAAGATGAACTCTAAGAAGACGCAATACATTTCCCGGGGGTGTGTCCTGATTTTGCCGAGATCAAGTTGAAAATATTTAACTGATCTTTTTTTGACGAGAGAATCTTGTGTGGAAGTGTTGAAGGGGGAGTTCTAGACAGCAAGGTTCGATTCTGCCTAAATAACACTGACATAGTTTAACCGTTCAGGGAGCATTGTAATACATGATAATATTATTTAATCGAATAGAACTTTTTTAGATAATTATCATCTTTATTTGCACATCATCTATCGAACCGTCATCCATGGATAAATTAATGTATTTTAATGAGTATAAAACATGGTTTGTTTAACAGATGAGGTGAATTTCAGAAATACTCGGAATATGGAGAAAAAAAGTTTTTAGAATGACACTTAAAGAAGAGACAAATCTGAATTGTTTTTAGAGCATGAGTGATGAGTACAGAATGACCAAGGTTGGTAAATGGGTCGCCAAAGAACAGAGAAGAAGAAGGAGATTAAGAAGTTGGGAAGAGGGCGATAACGCACTGTTGGGAGTGGAATGGGAAGGGTTGTATTCCTATCAGGGAGTCGCAAAGGTCTTCAGGGAATATCGTAGGGGGAAAACTCTTAATTGACATTGTAGAACCCTTAATGAGCAACGGAAGCCGGGGTTAATTTAATGCTTTTACCCTCACCACTGCTTCCTCCACGAGCCTGCACGACAGATATCCGGTACATGAATGTGGTCTCTGCCACGTATGCTCTGCAGGGCGTCAGACCACTAGCTTTGAACCAACACATCGACTCGTTACATCACTAAGTTATTATCAATTTAGTTACCAGCATGATTCCCAGTAGGTTAACTGTGGGTTGACTACTTTTCGTCGCGGTGGGGGTGCAACTTTAGCTTGAGCTTGACGCAGAATACCTTTTTTTCTTTCTATTCTTTTTTTTTCTTTCTTTTTTTCTTTTTTTCATTATGTATTTTCCTCTTTCTTTTCCATTTATCTATATGGAGCTTCCTTGTTGCTATATATTGAGCAAAAACATCATTTGAAGAAAAAAAAACTACACAAAAATTCAAGTGAAAGAAGTCAATATCCCAACACTTCTTTTACCTGAATAAGAGAACTTTGTGTTTAACGAATTGTGATTCCCCCTCAAAATTTGCTATTTTACGTTTTAACCCATTGTAGAGAATCGAATTAAAGAATTATTTTTCGACCGCCGTGTGCGGCACTCTCTTTAGTTCCCGTGGACCGAATTCGATAAAATTTTGTACATGACTATGCTCTTTCGGGTCCAGTTGTACGCCAAAGATTTTGGTTATTGTCAGTCACTTTTGAGGGGTTAATATAGGGGTAGACATTTTCAAAATGCCCTAGCTCAAACACTTTTTTTTTTTGAAGATATCGTTTTCTCATCAGTTTGAACTTGTATTGTATTTTCAAAAAAAAATTCAAAGCCTTACTTTCAAAGGTAAAATAATGATCCCTTAAAATCGACAACGGAAAAAACGTTAACCCCTCAAATTTATTGGTTTATGTTTCTGGATACGTAGATTCCGAAATTCAAATACAAATTTGGCCATCCGCCCGCCGTCCACCGTTGAAAATTAGATGTTGAAATTTTGAAAACGCCTTAGCTCAAAAAATTTTGATGTAAGGGTAATGTTTTTCCATCAATTTAAAATAGTATTGAATTTTTAGAATCAAATGAGACCACCCAGAACTCTGTAGGACCCTTTTGCTCCCTATGAGAATGGGGTAGTTGCATGATATTTTATTGTATTTTTTTCTTTGTAGAGAATCTCTATTGAAGTACGTATCTGCAAATAAAACTTCCGGAAACGCTTCCTAAAAATTTATATATTTTTTCGAAGAACGGGATTTTGGATTCAGGCGGGAAAACCTGCACACGGCTTGGACACGGCGGGGTGGGGGCTACGTCACGGGTGTGAAGGGGGCCAAGAGACCGCTACACCACTGTTACCCTGACGCAAGGTTTGTTTACCTCTGTTTTTGGTTCTTTCATACTGAATTTTACTAGCTGCGCAATCGAAACACTTTGTATCTAAGAATTTGTTTCCTACTGGCATTCTCTCCACTGTAACTGAAATCGTACATGGTTGTGAGGAAACGCGGCCTTCTGGTGATACTTGAGCCACAACCTCGCAAATTTGCCAGATTCTTCCAAGTTGGATATAACCAACATCGTTTTATTCAACAATTTACTAACACTCATTGGTATTACGTTGGACAGGATAATGACACTACAATGAAACTTCCAATAAATGAACAACCATTTGGATGAAGAAGTACTACACACAAGAAATCACAGTTACAACTGACCTTTCACTATAAAAGTGTCAACTTACCTCACATTATTGGCTCCTTTTATTTCGGCGCTGACGAACTTGTTGTTATTGACGTAAAAATCGTACAACATGCCAACATCGATGTACGGAATATTTCCCAGGGAAGCCACCTCGAAACTCTAGTTGATGGCTCTCCTTTTTGGCATATTGACATTTGATGTCAATACTTTGGCTCATAAACGAAAAAAAGTTACGGTTGTTTTTCTGATGATTTCTACTTACAGCCAAGTCGTTCTTATCGAACTTTATCTTCATCATTCGCGTTCGTAGAAAAATTGTTCACCATTCGTTGGAAAGCCCTACATTTACGCTTAAATGATATACTGCCAAAACCGTTGTACTTACGGAAGAAACTGAGATATACCCCTGAGCTAAAAGAACTATCAACAACATTCGAAAGCAGATTATCGGGTAGGTAGCGGGAAAAAGTGAAGACATGTGTTGCAGACTCCTATGCAAGCGTTTATTAAAAGCTTCTTGAAACTTTACAGTGAATATTATATTTTCCAAACCAATCAACTAATAAATTATGGTAAATACTGGTGTAAACTATAATATGGTAACAACTCGGACCGCACTACGAGAAAGGGCCACCTGGAAAACTGATAACGTGATAACTATGACCGTAAAAGTAACTTGAGGTTTTAGCGCCAACACAACAAAAAGAAAAACAGCCAAAATTGTGCTTCAAAATTTTCAATTTAAACGAATAATTCAAACATAAAAAGCCTGAAAAATATATTTCAACGTTTTTTTAATCATCACCATCATTTTGCAAGTACATTTCAATGTTTCTGACTCGGATTGTCCTCGATTGCAGTGATCTCAACGCACTCTATCGTGAGATTCTCGTTTAGGGATGACGTAAGAGGAGTGGCCCGCCAACACTAAACAGCACGGTACTTCTTTATTGAAATACGGCTAAACTAAATGGAATTTCGAACTGAAAACTGGCGTAGAAACGTTTTTAAGTGCGCTAAATTCGAATCTGAAGTCAAAAACACGAAATTTCGACCTATGCAACTACCCCATTCAAGGGTTGGACTTATGATAAATCAGACACACGAGAGTCAATCGCAGAAGAGTCCTTATGTCCGTTCAAATTTTAGCTTTCCAAAATCCGATCGTTGTTCTTCTCTTCGAGTTGCACTCAGTTTTGCATCCTTAGCTACCAGTAATCAAATTCCCTATAGAAGGCATCCTCAACTCTTTATTTCTTCGAATCGAGTGTAAGGCGTTTATTTCTTCCAAATAAACTTGATTTTGAAGCAGGTATGTATCGGATAGGTACTGACAATGAGAAATGAATGAGATCTCCCGGAGCTCTGTAGGATCAACCATTCGTTCCCTGTAGGACTTGATGAAAGTTGGTTGTGAAATTAAACAGTAATAGTTGTGGCTCACCGCGAAATTAGCGTTCATCATTATAAGGTTCTAGTCAACAAGTTGCTCGCTAGAATGCAGTACTTACTCTTGGAACTGGACCGACTCCTCATACTAGAAACATCTAAACTAGTGATCTATCGAATTGGCATTCATTCCTCTCAGAAGTGCTTTTTGGTTTATTATTTTCAATAATGAACCTTTGGAATCGACCAAGAAAAAAAATTTTTTAACACCCCCTCAAAATTTGATGGTTTACGTTTCAAGGTACGTAGAATCCAAAAATCTAATACAAATGTGGCCGTCCGTCTGCCGTACGCCGTACGCTGAACTTTTGCCACTTAGCATTGACTGATTTTGATGAAATTTGGTATGTAGGCTCCTTCTGGGGTCTAGTTGTGCCCCGAAGATTTTGGTTGATGTAGGTCACTTCTAAGGGTTCCAAAATCAATTTTGAAATTTTGAAAACGTCCTAACTCAAAAAATTTTGATATAAAGGTATTATTTTTCCTTCAATTTAAGATTCTATAGAATTTTCAGAATTTTTTGAGACCACGCGGAGCTCTGTAGGACAAACCGTTCGCTCACTACATTCTTCATGTTGGATGGTTGGTGGCTTTGCAGACGAGTGATCTATATAGAAAAATAAAAAATAATAAACCATTGTGTAATAATTTGCAGCGTTTTAGCAATGGACAGCAAAATTTCGTTATGTAAGCACCAACACGATGTTGTTTGTAGGCTTTTATCAAAGAAACTTGATTGTTTACCTTCCGTGATAATAGTGTCGGTTGTTTGTTCATTGCGGTTGGGTGATCTATAAAGGAAAATGATAAACGTTTTTGTAATAACTTGAAGGGTTTTGATACAGGGAGACGCTCGAATAGTTTAGCCATCAGAATTTTCTGTAACTAGTTGCACCTGGTATGAGATTGGCTGGTTTTTCAATCATTATAACTTTATTATGGAGGGAGTCGAACCGTAAAATGTCATTGATTGAAAAAGCCAACGAACTATGGGAAATCATACAGTATGAGCCTTGATCGTACCAACCAGATGACGTCGTAAGAGTTTAGCTGTCGCCGTGCAGTTCTAATACCTGGGTCGTACTACGTTAGGCGCTATCTCCACGTTCGCGTATTATAATTGCAAAATAGCACGACCCTTCCGTCTGGTAATTATGTGTGTGTGGAGTAAATATCACGCAGCGTAGGCCTCCGCGTTGATTCCAAAGATATCCCGAGGGAGACAGGAAAGGGAAAGGTAGAGAGCATTAGCGGAGGGACGGGCGAATCTAACCCCGTCATTGTAGCGTGAAACCGCACCGGGCCCGCACGGCGTAGATGTAACACGTGATTCACATTACAAAGCCGGAGTAGGTTAGGCGCTCTTTTAAACAAGGTAATGACCGTACTTTATCATACTTCTTATCCCCCGTGACCAAACTACATAAAAACGAATGGCCATTATAAGAAAGAAGGGAAGTGGGACTGTCACTTGAAGTGCTTTTTCCTTAATAACCGGTCGCACTTGCCAAGTAGAAGCAAGGATTTTAACTCACACTTTTTACTTTTCCATCCGAGGGAGGCTTTCGCGGGAGAAGATTTGAAAACCAAGTTTCATCATTCCAAACACGAATATAACTTCCCAGATTCCTGAAGCAAAGTTGGTCATATAGTACATTATCCGTTTTCTCGTCTCTATAATTTATTGCTTCCTCTCATAATTCAAAGACGAGACTTTATAAAAGGGAAGTCGGCGAAAAAACTTCTGGTAAAGCTACCACAAGAGTGCACTTTCAATACTAGGACTAGCAATGGGAATGAGAAAAGTACTCCCAACTAATATCTACCTATTCATATAGTTGAATGAACAGTAAGGTAGGTTCCCGAGTAAAGACCCTGAAACTTAATCTTATTGCGTGGTCAGATACACAAGAAATTCTCGGAGCCGTCGAAGCAAGCCTGATACAACTCCATCCTCAGACTAAGAATAGTAAATTGATATTACTGCTCTTCCACCTATTGAGTTGCCACAGATCGTTCAACTTTTTAGTTGATGATAATGAATAAGTAGGTATGAATAGCAGTGGGTACAACCCCTTGCAAGTCGAGCGGACCGACGAAATGGGGTTTCGTTATGAAGATGAAAAGAAATCAGTCAAAGAAAGAAGCTTCCTCATATCCTCAGGATGATTGTATACATATTTCAACTATAATCTCACTACATTTAGAACGCAACCCGCACAATCCCGGAAAATTTAGTCAAATTTTGACTTTTAAAATGTCGTATAGTTTTGCCTGTTCCTTAAGATTTGAATCAATTTTCGGTTTTGTGGTGGGGAAATCTAATTTTTTCAAGCTACAGTTTACATCAATTATCGATCCAACGACTTTTGATTGTAGGTAAATCAAGATGACACTACATTTGCGTTTAAAACATCGAAAAATAAAATAGGTGTCGTAACAGAAACAAGAAAACAATTTCTTTCAGATTGATATTTTCAATAATGAACCTTCGGAATCAAGCAAGGGAATAAGCTGTAACCCCCCCCCCTTCCATCCAAAAATCGAATACACAATTTTCTGCCCGTCCCCCGTATTCTACCCGGTACTTTTCCCAGTTCCTTCGGACCAATTTTCGAAAAATTTTAATATACAGGTATTGTTTTCCCAATAACTTAGAATTTCCGAGATTTTGAGAATAATTGTTTCTTCATATTTTTGAGATAAGTGTTATATTGTGGTTTATTATTATAAATAATGAATCTTTGGAATTCACCAAGAAAAAAAAAACGCTCAAATTATTACACAAAGGTTTACTATTTTTCTATACAGGTCACTCGTCTGCAGAGAACACGGCTTTGCCAGTGTCATCACCAACCAACATGAACGAAAACATCGATCGCATTCCGGTCAGCAAACATTTGAACGGAGATGAGGCCTCTTTTGCGATTCTCACTCGTGTTTCTGATTTATCGTAAGTCTAACCCTTTAGTTCTCGTAGGGAGCGAACGGTTTGTATTACGGGGCTCCGCGTGGTCTCTAAAAATTCAATACTATCTTAAATAGATGTCAAAACGATGCCTTTATATCAAATTGTTTGAGTTTAGGGCGTTTTCAAAATTTCAACCCTTAGGAGTGACGTACATCAACCAAAATCTTCGGGGCACAACTAGACTCCGAATGGAGCCCACATACAAAATTTCATTAAAATCGGTCAATGCTAACTCTGGAAAGTTTTTTTTTCTTGGTCGATTCCAAAGGTCCGAACCAAAATCTGACCCCCCTCAAAATTTGATGGTTTACGTTTCTAGGTACGTAGAGTCCAAAAATCGACTAAAAATGTTGCCGTCTGTTAACGAGGCACTTTCACTAGATACCATTTGATTAGCTAACAGTTGAAAAATAAGGGCTGACATTTTCAAAACGCCGTAGCTCAAAAACTCTTGATTTAAAGGTATTGTTTTTTCATCAACTCAAAATAGTATTGAATTCTTAAGATCCAATGAAACCACACAGAGACTGTAGGACAAACAGTTCGCTCCCCATGAGCTCCCCATTAGAACTGAAGGGATGGACCTACGATAAATCAGAAACACGAGTCTGAATCGAAAAGGAGGCCTAATCTCTGTTCAAATTTCAGCTGACATAAATGTGATCGTGGTTTGTTTTTACGTGTTGTTCTCAGTTTTGCGTTCATTGCAACCAGTAATCAAAGTTCCGAATGAAGGCACGACCATTTATTTATCAAATTTATCAAATCCACGTGTGAGTATCCCTAAGCTAGCTTCAGAGGACCCGCGTTCCTCTTCACTCATAGGCATAGAGCTCCTTCTAAATTTTTGGACCACTGTAGGGGGGTTCCTGTCTCCGTTGCCCCGTAGGTTAGACGAATTACGGATCTGAAACTCGAGTTTTAATTCCATATAAAACTCACTGGGAAACCGGAAAATTTCAGCTGTTATTCTCCCTTCGTGTCGAGTTTTATTTCATTCGTTTGTGCTTCGTTAGCAACCAAGAATCAAATTTCGTTTCGAATAAGTGCTCTCATAGCTCTCGAATGACGACATTTCGCTGGTG
This sequence comes from Apolygus lucorum, assembly GCA_009739505.2. Lineage (NCBI taxonomy): Eukaryota > Metazoa > Arthropoda > Insecta > Hemiptera > Miridae > Apolygus > Apolygus lucorum. The sequence continues at coordinate 54,569,430 of CM019167.2, read as the reverse complement.
AGTACATTCTACCAGAATAAAGTTGAAAGTGAATCTCGCGCAAAAATAATATGAAGCTCATTTAATTCAATAGTGTCATATCACAAAATTTTCGATTTCAGAAGGAAAAAAACACTTTTTTGCTGCTTGCAAAATTGGTAGAAATAATTTGGAAATCGGATAATTTTACTACTGATGGCTGTTTCGCACAATGTCTTCATAATGTTCAGGCCTTGATTAAAAGTCAATCACTTTCTTCCTAGCTAGTTGATGTTCCATTCGTATATTACCAATTCGTTCCTAAATTTGTGAACACGAGAAGAAAATAGGTCAAACGATGAATTGGTAGGTGAATTTAATAATTCAATAATTTAGTGGTCAATTATGAACTTACTTGATGAATAAGGGTCAGCTTAAGTACAGTTTCTCATTCTAAGTGGCGTTCGAGATTACTGTTCTTCAAATTGTAAAACAACCCGTTAAAAGGAAGGACTCTGGTGAAAAAAAATAAAAAAATAGAAATTCAAAAATTTGATAATTTTTAATAACTTTGAAATTTTTTGAAAATAATTGAAAATTAATAATTAATAATTAATTGATAATTAATATTAATAATAAAAATAATTGAAATTTTTTAATTTTGATTTTTTAAAAATAATTTTCAAAATATTTTTAATAATTTGAAAATTAAAAAAGGAAGGAAATTTATTAAAACTTTTGACGCGCCATCAATACCACCTATTTTCTAAGAATCACACTGAGAAGCTGTTCATCATCGCCACAACATTCACTGCAACTTGAAAACTTGACCTCCAGGCAATCAAGGTACTTTGAATCAAGAAGAATCATGGTCGATGGAGTATGCCTAGACTAATGATTATTCGGTCGTGAGTGATTGAAATAGTCACTAAGAATTATGAAAACACCATCCAAGAATATTTCACAGACCAGAGAGAGGTCAAGACACCCACTAAGCCCTCCATAAGGAGCTAAGAAATGGCATTAAGTAAAGATACTTCACGGACGTGGGAGGAAGAACGAAGCTGTTCGGAATTTAACATTTTAGGCTGATTAAAACCCCAGGTGTGAGGGCGTACGAAATACGGTTCAGAACATTACGTAGATTGGTCCCTATATTTCCTACACTTGGTTAATTGAGAGGTCTCTCCCACATGTTGTCCACCCCGTTAATGTGAACTCACCCCGAATGCGTTTCTAGATTAATTCAGAACGGGTTTCATTTTTAATGGACCGAGTTGGTTCATGTTGGGTTTGGGTCGGAGGTTACTTCAACACCGCTGTATGGTTGTCTCGTACATTCCACGTTGCAACGACCACTCCTGACGATAATGAATTGGATATGTCAATGATGTAATTGACGAATTTAAGAGATTCCTTTTCTCACCCAATCAGATCCAATGCCATACTTATCTGCAGGTCAAGGATGAAAAATCCATTATTTCTGAGGCATACGGTCTTTTTTCCTTAGCGGTAAGTTTGTGCCACAAATCCTGATTCAGTCCATTCTTGCAGCATGAGTTAGATAGCGAATGATGATGAGAAACTTTAAAACTATGGCTACTAAAGTCGAAATATTAGTTATTTGAGAGAGTAGTTAGCCATGTGGGTGTAGCACATAGCTACAATTGTGAATACCATACAACCAACAACTCAGCACAAAATTTCAGATATAAGTACAATTAAGGTGTTTGATTCCAATAGGTACTAAAGACCAATTTTATCGAAATTGAGTTAACATTTTACAAGACGAAATTAAACTCTGAAATAATAAATTTTGATGCCAAATGAAATCATAATTAATTAATAAAAATCTCGCTCTCGCGACACCATATTTGAACTATTATGGCGGAAAGTTAGTCTTTCTCACTACATACTGGGATCATATTTTGACTAACGGTGAGCAACTGGTGAAATTTTGAAGAATATTCTCATTTCACCAATATACTTGTATGCTCAACAAGCCAAAGAAATATGGTCTCGGAAAGATACTGATGTTATTCAGGAATATAAAGAATTTGAACGATGGAACTGCTTATTGTGGAAAAGGGACATTGCCTGATGGACTAGTAGCCGTTGCTTACATCAATAAACTGATACACTAAGTAAGAAATACGACCAGAAGCATATTTTAGTTACTTATAAGATTTAAGAGAAGCAATTCATCACCTGAAGTACTAAGAGCCTTATTTTTAACTATTGATTATTCTCCTGAGATGAATTTTCAAAGTTCAGTTGAACATGTGACTTACCAATAAATAAATTATATGGAAATTTAATTATTGGTTTCAATTGAATTTACTAAGGGTAAAAAACCATTTTGTCACGTAGGAGTAAAAAACATGTGATCTAAGAATAACTCAATTATATGGACATTTTTTGATTGGTTTCAATTGAATTTACCAGGGGTGAAAAATCATTTTGTCAGGTCGGAGTAGAAATTACTCCATGTTAGCAATGCTTGCCTAGTTGAGTCTTGTTAGAATTCTAGGGTTAACCATAGCATTAAAGATTTTATTGGAAATTCGCTCATTAACTCGTGCTGAATGAATGAACATTTGTGTGTTGTGGTTAACGAACGGAAAATGGAATTCGAAGGCTCGAATCTGAGGAGATCCAACAAGAGGAGACTTTCCGTCTTTAAATTTATTTTGATAGAGTAATTTAGCACTGCCACTTGAAAAACTAGAGAACCGAAGGAAGCATCTATTGTGATTACACAGCCACTAGAGGTCAAAAACACGCTGAGAGGTGATTTGCGCCCTTTGTAAAGGAACACACTCTCCAATCAATTCCTCCAGAATGAAAAACACTTACCTACCCTGCTCTCTAGTGACAACCAGAGTAAATGAAAATACGCTTGTCGAAGCAACTTGTAGAGCTCTTCCAGGTGTGTCTCACTCTACGTTCTTTCTATTATAACCGGGAGTGATCGAGTTATCACGTAAGTAAATTGTAAATAAACACGCCATCTACCTGCTATTATATTGTGACTTCCTACACATCCGAGTCATGGTTACAGCTGGGGAAATAATATGCTATCTGAAACCTGGGGTATGTCTTTTGGGTTTCTACCATAGATATCTTATTGTATGCCAATCCCATACGCTCATAGATTCCACTCCACGTTCCTACTTTTGAAGAGCTGTGAGCCTAAGAAAAGTTAACAATACTTTTGTGACGTATGTATGAGTATATCTCAGATTTTAGTATTCTTATAAACTGGATGCAGAAAAAAACATTTAATTCAATAAATATTATTATAATAAATATAAATATTACGTTCACTTGTGATGATGGGAGGTAGAACCGCAGCAATGGGGTGTGCGCGTGGGTCGGAAAAACAGTTTATTGTTATTTTTAATTTAAACTAGACCTCATTCTGAGAACTTTGACACCAATTGCGACCTTCAAGCGTGAGAAGACCTTTTTCTGTGATTTTTCAAAGTTTCGAATGTCTATGACGTCACAGTTTGCTGGGGGGGTCCCGCCCAGGCAGGAGGGGCGCGTGGCGTCATAAACATTAGAAACTTTGAAAAATCATAGAAAAAGATCTACTCATCCAAAAAGAGAAAGGCTGGTGTCAAAATTCTCAGAATCAGATCTACTTTCGATTATTTTTTTTTTTTTTTTTAAATCAGGCGCAACCCCCTGGGGTCAATGCTATCTCATAACACACAGCCGCATCTGACAATACTGCGTAACTGAAATTGAGCTATGGGTATTTTGGTTTGTGTAGCAGTTGTACTTCGGAAAAGGTTTATTTATGAGTGAAGTTTCTTGGTAAAAATTTAAATTGTCCTTCAAAATGTGACCTGGTGTGACCCAATAGTATGATGATTGATCGAGATATGTTTAGTCTGTGTGATACCGGGTCAATACCATTGAGAATAACACATCACTCGTTCTGTTTCAGATGTGCCAACTTGCAAGGAAGAGAAAGAAGAGCTATATGGGGCGCTGAAGCAAGAGACTGTGGCTCTCAAGTGCCAAGTTGATGCCAATCCTCCACTCGTGACCTTCAAATGGACGTTCAACAACTCCGGTGAGCAGACGGACGTCCCGCCCTCGCGCTACACGGCTTCAGGAACCGCTTCCACGCTCAACTACACGCCCATCTCAGAGATGGACTACGGTACGCTGTCCTGCTGGGGTTCCAATGTCGTTGGGGTCCAAAAGACCCCTTGTGTTTACCAGGTCGTCGCTGCAGGTGAGTCCCTTGTTGCACACCTAAAATTTCACATGAATTGATAATTTCAGCTGCAGAGTAGTGGAAATCTGAGGTGGCTATCAAGAACCAGGTTAATACTGGAATGTTATGTCATTGACCGATCGCGCTGATTCAGTAGTGTATTTTTTCGTTAAAATACTCAGATCGGTCGGCCAATTTTTTCCTGACAGAGCCTGCATTCGCTCCAATCTGCCACGTGACTGTTTAAAGTGTTGGCAAATAAACACCATATCCTCCCAGTCCTGAACTCTACCTCTTGGGCAGCTCCAATCACCATCTGGTCTTGGAGCAAACCTGTGGAAGTGAGCTCTATATCTTCCATGGCATGACAACAGCTGGGTCGTTCTACAGGTTTTTGGGTATTGGATTTTAATCCGAGATACGACGGAGTGAAAAAACGTCCTGGTATGTGAGCCGTTTGAAGTGTACCTCCACTCAGCTTCCCAACATCGAAGGGGGTGAATCATACCCTAGCCACCTAACATCCGTATGCGGTACAGTAAGGAAGTCTTCCACCGCTTCATCGTCGACAGTCTGCAATCACTAACGATTTATTTTTAACGATTGCTATCTTAGTACTCGCATATGCTACCGGATTCTTTCAGTGATCTTGCCGTGCTCTTGGAAGTTGACCAATGTTGTCGAAGAGATTGCACTATTGGTGTATTACTTCATTCTATTGATAGATACCAGTACTCAGAATACTATAATTTATTTTTTGCTTCCGAGTCTACCAAGGTAGCGGAAGCTTTGTTTTCACTTTTCAAAGACGAAGAAAAAAGTTCTCCAAAATCAAAATTTCCACTCGCGTTTTAGACCTTTCTGAACAATTTTGGTTCCGTGTCTGTCTGTGTGTCTGTCATGAATTCCTTGTAACGCGCATAACTATACGAAGTTATTGTCCGATTTCTATGAAATGTTCAGGGATTGTGCGGGTTGGTGTGTAGACGGTCCCCTATCAAAATCATCATCCCCGGACTGATAGAAGCGACTGCGCATGCGCATACTTAAATTCCTTGTAACAGCCGTAATTTCAACTGTCTCCCAGGGGTCGCGGGTTCGAATCCCAGCCGAGACTAAGTGTTTTTTAGATCCAATCACATACGTCTACTCACTTAATTTTTCATCCGAATTTGATGAAATTTTCTAGGATTGTCCAGATTAGAGTATAGATGGTCCCCTATGAGGGTAGTGAAAGGTACTTAGAGATTGGTGTTTTGAGATTAACAGCTAGGCATCAGATCATCTATATAATCGGGTTATGGATACGAGGAAGCTATGTGCCACACCCACTTGGCAGACGTTTTTAACTCCTCTCAATGGTGGAGGAGGCACACCATGAAAATTAAAATAATGTTAATGAAATGAACGCCAAGGACTTACCCAATGATGACCCTAGGGACGAGGGAAGACGGACAAGGTGTGGTTGTAGGAGAGCGATTAAAGAAAACGACCCTTTGAAACGTGCACCTGTTTAGGTATCAGCCATACAGGAGGCGGGTGGAGTTCACCTGCCGATATACCTAACTCTAGTTACTCGGAGGCACTTCCCCAAAACTGGACATCCAGGATACTGCTTCACCTGTCGGGCTTGACGGCCTTAATGTCACTCTTATTGCAAGCATCAATAACAAACTTTACCATTACCTATATGTTACCTGGAAAACATCATACATAATAACCATTTTTAATATGAGTATCATTTATCGGGTATTCATCATGAGTTTATACAATATTTTGAACGGAAAAAAATGTTACTTGTTGTAAAGTAAGAACGATTTAGTAAATTTATGCTAGTATATTTGAGGACGGCACATTAGAGAGTGTTTCCTCTCCACCAACCAAGATGGTCATACAATTCATGACCACCTAGATCTGACTTGTTCATATAAGTAATTTTAGTTTATTACATTTCATATTTGTACATTGTGACGGTAAAAGGAGATGAACCCAAGAAAAATTAAATCAAAATTTAATTCGCAAGATTCAGAAATTTATTTTGAATAAAATAAAATAAACCTTCACTCGAAAGGAAATTCCAGTCCTTTCAGAACTACTCAGGGCAGGTATCACAGATACATTCAAGAAAATCATTTAAAATCCTACCTAACTAACCTTATATTATATTAATTATTAACCTTATATTTCCTACGGCCGTGGAAAAACATCAAAAGAATAAGTACTTAGCCAAGGATTTTCAGAGGGTCTATACGGGTAGGACGGGTAGGAGTCTGGACAATTCCAATTTGGTGAGCAGCTATGTATGATGTCGCCCTCACCCTGAAACTGAGCAAGAGGGTAGGTAACATAATCTCTTGCAAATTAATTGCCGTTTAGGTTTCTCAAGGTGTACTTTTTTTTGAATTTTTGGAACCTACCGGTGCGATAAACGGAACGATCCCTAGATTCAGCACTCGCACGATGATCGTTGTCTTCGACTCCATAACGATAATCAGGACGTCAAGGACGATGAAAGAAATCTGGAGAAACAATGACGAAATGAGTGAAATACGTAGTCACTTCAGGGTATAGAAAATTATTTCGGAATTCCACATGACTCGAGGTCTTACCAGAATCAAAGGATTCGTAGCACGAACGATTTCTCCTTAGTTCTTCCAGCAGTTTTTAGAGCCCGCAGACACCAATTCTCCGATCAGCCGATGACCGTCCTTCCAGAATTTTAAAGGCAATATTTTAAACAACTTTTCAAAACGCAGAGAAAGAAAAGATATAGACGAAAACGTGATTCAGTCGACGACACCGGACGGCAGCAACGAAAAAGTGGAGATTAAAACATATTGTTTAGTAATGCATGCATTCCAGGGGACGTCCCATTGGATAAGCATTAGATCAGTTTAACCAGTTGTTAAGTGACAAAACAGTTTCACTCGATGTAATTTATTTATTACTTTAGGCAAGAAATACTGAACCCCCTCCCCACCATTATCCACCTTAACATTTCTAGCGGCATGGGAGCCTCGAATCTGAAGAGCATTTCAAAATCCATGATCACGATACCCAACATGCGAATTCGAGTTCACCCCCCCCCCCCCCACACCACCACCACCTCCCCAACGCCAACAATGGTGCCAGTCTGGCACCAAAGCGGAAATACGTCGTAACATTGAAGTTTCATCTGTTAGTTCTGGTAGGCAGTCCGACGAAGTTCACATCCGTATTCAAGGTGAAATACAAAAAAAAACAAGTGGGTGTGGCACTTCCTCGTATCCATAACCCGATTATATAGATGATCCGATGCATAGTTGTTAATCTCAAAACATCAATCTCTAAGTACCTTCCACTACCCTCATAGGGGACCATCTACACGCTAATCTGGACAATCCTAGAAAATTTCATCAAATTCGGATGAAAAATTAAGTGAGTAGATGTATGTGATTGGATAAAAAAAAACGTCTGCCAAGTGGGTGTGGCACATAGCTTCCTCGTATCCATAACCCGATTATATAGATGATCCGATGCATAGTAGTTAATCTCAAAACACCAATCTCTAAGTACCTTTCACTACTCTCATAGGGGACCATCTACACGCTAATCTGAACAATCATAGAAAATTTCATCAAATTCGGACGAAAAATTTAAGTGCGGTAGTGATTAGAATCAAAAAATTTCTTAGCAAGACTGGGAGTCGAACCTGGAACTCCTGGGTGTGAGTCCAGCACTTTGCTCACTGATCTACAAAGGGGTTGGATGACTGGTTATGAGATCCTCACCTAAGACGCAACGGTTACGGCTGTTACAAGGATTTTACGATTGCGCATGCGCAGAGGCTACTGTAAATTTTAAGGCGTTGATTTTCATTGGGGACCATCTACCACCTAATCCGCATAATCCCTGAAAATGTCATTGAAATCGGATTGAAAATGTAGAAGTTATGGCTGTTACAAGCAATTCACGTTCGCGCATGCGCATCGGCTACTATCAGTCCGGGGTGATGATTTTCATAGGGGACCATCTAAACACTGATCTGTAACATCCCTGAAAATTTCATTGAAATCGGATGGAAAATGTGGAAGTTACAGCCGTTACAAGGAAATTAACGTTTGCGCATGCGCAGTGACTACTATCAGTCCGAAGGTGATGATTTTCATAGGGGACCATCTAAATACTAATCTGTAACATCCCTGAAAATTTCATTGAAATCGGATGGAAAATGTGGAAGTTATGGCTGTTACAAGGAATTCACGTTTGCGCATGCGCAGTCGCTTCTATCAGTCCGAGGATGATGATTTTCATAGGGGACCGTCTACACACCAACCCGCACAATCCCTGAAAATTTCATCGAAATCGGACAATAACTTCGTATAGTTATGCGCGTTACATGGAATTCATGACAGACACACAGACACACAGACAGACAGACACACAGACACACAGACAGACAGACACGGAACCAAAATTGTTCAGAAAGGTCTAAAACGCAAAACGCGAGTGAAAATTTTGATTTTGGAGAACTTTTTTTTTTCGTCCTTGAAAAGTGAAAACAAAGCTTCCGCTACCTTGGTAGACTCGGAAGCAAAAAAACAGGAAATAAGCGGTTTATGGCATCATGGCACCGTGTCCTGGCACCATGGTGGCACCACTATTAGTTCCATGGTAGTACAGAGAATAATTCATGGAAATCCGGAGGTATAATGAGAATTTTTCCTCAATTTCAGAGCTTGGGTACAATTAGTAAGCAGTAAAGGAACCAAAATATTGAAAAATCGGATATTTTGTGAATATTATCCCCCCACTCACCCCCTCCCCTCACCCAAACGACAAAAGAACCACGAAAATCGTTTGAGAACTAAGGCCTGGGCAGAGTACACAAGATTTGTTACACACACACACACACACACACCTACACACACACAGACATACACCTATGGTTTTTTTCGCGGATTTGGATTCAGAATGGTCTAAAACGGATTACTGTGTGGTTATTTTTTTTTCTGTTGAGTGTTGTCCAACTTCACCATAAGGACGCATAAGGACGCCCAAGTCTTACTGTGGGACGTCCTAAAAAGTATGGCCGCTTCCTTCCTTCTTCTTCAGACCTCAATTAAATTTTGTTCTCTTTTCCTCTTTTAAATGCAGATAAATTCCAAAATTATTTCAACAACATTGTAGAATATGTTGTTCATTAAATAAAATTGAAGATATGAAAATAATGCGTCGAGGTTCAGGATCCCGAAATAGCTCGCTCTAGACTATCTACCGAAACCGCGCAAATACGATCAAAGCGGGACTCAATTTGCCTTTCACGCTACAACATTTATCATTATTTGTTTAATAATTCAATTATTACATTTGATAATTATGTATTATGTAACATTACTTAGTCACGGCAGGCATCTAAGTACAACCAATTATAATTACATACCTAGGTATTAGATAGTCTGATGATTTTCATCCATGTTCAGTTTACATAATATTCCCCCTGTATTCCATTCAGATGGCATTTGTTGCCATCGTTTTTCTCTGAACTGCTTGTTCCTTGATTACTGCAGTGGAAATTTTCCAAGATCTGAAGATTAATGGTTTCCGACTATTTTGACGGCTTGAGATACAGTTTTGAGTGTTTTTCCATTGATGAGCAAACTGTTATCCTCCAGTTTCTCCTGCCTGGCCCGTCTAGCTTCGATCATTCGAGGTAACAGTCTCTTTCTCATCTCCAGTAGCTCTCTTGTGAATTTTTAAGAAGCATTATATAGAGAGGTGCTGAATTTCGAAAAGCATATTGAGATGATCCCTTTCATGTCCTTCATAAACTACTTGAATATATTACTATCGATCAAGCTAATTCTCGAGATGGTTATGAAGATTGACTTTTGACCAAAAAACAAATCCTTGGAGTCTTTACAATTTTACACTCAAATTTGCATACGTGTACTCCCAAGATTATGGATCAATGTTTTTTTACTCCTGGTAAACCTCGAAGATCTGGTGATTTTGGTAGATTTATGGTTGACGTACGGTTAAGTTCAGATTAATGAACTGAAAAGGTCTTTCACAACCTCGTATTTAGTGCTGAAGACCTGTTAGCGTTGTCATAGTTATAATATATAACCATAATAATTTATTTTGATTCGTTGATTTTGGAAAATGAAGTCAGTTTGAAATCCTTGCGAGTTTTTGAAATCTGAAATTCGTGAAAAGGCATTACTACAGGAAATTGTCATAATGGAAATTATCATCGAAGGTCCATTACAAGAACACAAACCAAGAGACGGTTTCAAGAATGCCTAATTTTAAAGACCTCTTTCACAATTTGGGACAATTATTACGTCGAGTATCCCGTTTCTCGGCTTCGTAACTCCTCGGAAGGAAATGTTCTTTTATAAAAAATGACTTTGAGTTGAAGCGTCTCCTCTACTGTTCGCTTTATGATTCATAAAAGAGAAGGAAGGGTCACGGGAGATTGTGCGGAGAAATAGGGATGAGACAAAGAACGTAGCCATTTTGCAAATGTTAAAAACCTTTGAAAGAAACTAGGCTTTGGAATATTTTATTACTAATGTTTAGCTGAATAGGTATTGAACCATGTTTACCACTTCCTCCGAAATAGAGTCTTTTTCTCGTTCTTGATAAACCCCGAGACAGTCGAACATTCTTTGCAATTAAATATAATGTTTAGATTGAGTACATTTCCGGAAACGTTGAAATTTCGATAAAGTCAGTAAGAAAAAAACATAGATTCATTACTACGTCCACAGTACCGAGGTAGGTACCCCAATTTGTCACTTTTGAAAACGGGATACTTCTAACGAATCTTCAAAAAATTATCAAAATTAGAAATTGTCAAAGAAATTCTAAATGTATAAACAATATTTATATAAATAATTAAAACCTGCATTTATTTATTATTTCTACTCTTATGAGTTTATGGAGACAAATGGAACATGAATAAAGGCTCTTAACATCTTCGAAAGGAACCCTGTTCATACAGTATACTGAAAATCGAAGAAAAACAACAGTATGCGTGTTCGGGATGACGGGGAGAGAATTTTTGGATTTTTTTAAAATTTATTACCAAGGGGTTCATAGTATAATTTTATCGATTCGTGCTATATGCCACGCCAACAAGGCGGAATACTCTCTCGTATGTCTAATATTTCAATTTTATTAACCATAGCTCCAAATTTGTCATTGAATTTCCATCATTAACTCATGAATGGATTTTTTATGTATTAAAACATAAGAATAATATGAAGGCTTGAACATGCATGCTGTAAATTTTGGGTACCAATTTAGAACAACTTTCTGAATTTTCACTTTGCCCGAAAAACGAATGTTTCTGGTCACGATTTTACCAGCGTTTTTCAGGAATCAGTTGAATTACAATAATTGTTATTACATAATTATTATGTTATCTTTGAGAAGCTCGAAATTTGCAATGGGGTATTTTGGTGGGTCGGAAATTCAGGTTTTTGACCTCAAATTTGGATTCAGCACCCTTGAAAACCTGTATACTCCAACTTTTAGCCCGATGATACTATAACATGTGGTAGAAAAATTAATTAGAGAGATAACACGTTTGAAAAGGGCGGGCCGCTATAAATGCACACACACAAGGCAAGGACTACGCCACGGACTACGCCGCGCGCCTGTGTGAGTAGTGTTTTGTAGTATCCAAGAGGTCCTCCAAGGGTTTCTGTGCATGGATACTTTTTTCAAAGACAGTTGGCTAGCTACGTCAAACCATTCAAATCTTCAACTTTCCTTAGCTTCTCTGATTTTTTAAAAACATTTTCTCGACGAACAGACCCGATTACTGTTATTCCTGAGCCATACTCTTTTGAAAAAGAAAAATAAATAAAAAAAATTGACCGAAATACCCCATTAGTGGTGAATATAAGTCAAATAGATAACTTCGAATATAAACCTAACCACTCACTTCCACAACACCACTCACACTCACTTCAACACACTCACCACTTCACAACTCACAACAACACTTACTCAACGACTCCCACACAATAACACAACACTTACTTCAACAACTTCCGAAGATGTCATAATTCAAAAAATCACAAAATACTCTCATTGTCACCCCAAACTGTCATGGTGGGTGGGGCCTGTGGCCGGTCGGGTGGGGAGGGGGCTCTTGCCCGCGCTCCCTTCACCCACTTGTGATCGGCACTGCCCTAATTGAACTCAAAATTTTGTAATTGTATTTGACGTTTGTACTGCCTATTTTTAGGATATGCAAAATAAAAACTTTTGAATTTGAATTTGAATTTCAACTCATATCGTACCTACCGCATGATTTTTTTTTTCTGCGATTTTCAGTATACCATACCAACTTACTGTATGCATAGGGTATATTTTGAAAATTTTAGGAGTCCATTTTCATGTTCTACTCGTCTCCAAAAATTCATGAAGTACCTAGAATAAACATTTTAGGTACAACGAATAAACACAGGTTTTAATTATATATTACATGTATATAGTACTGGGGTGAAAATCGAAAACACTCACGTGTGATACTATAACAAATTAAAAACTAACAGAAGGTTTGGAAATAGAGTGATAAACATGAAAGAAAACTCACTATTCAAACGAGAATATTTCGCCTACGGCGTCATGAGACTCGAGCTGATGACGCCGAGGGCGAAATATTCTCGTTTAAATATGAGTTCTTTTCATGTTTATCACTCTTTTTCCAAACCTTCGGTTAGTTTTTAATTTGTTAAAGTATTGTATGTATATATATTTACACATTTTTTGAGGTTTTTAATTTCCGAAAATTTTTTTGGTACATCAAAAATTACTCGCTGAACCCGAATAAACAATTATTATTATTACTATGATAGTAATATCCACACAAAAAAAAACAGAAAAAGTTTTTTGGCCTATTTTTGAAATTTGGACCTAATGTGGTTGTTCGAAATTCCTGACTAGGGAACTCGTCTATTCGTTTGTCATTATGAACATTTTTCCAAAAACTTCAAATTGTTGCGAAAGAATGAGATACCTAAGTTTTGGTCCGGAGTGACATATTATATAAGTAATATAAAAATAATATAATATAATATAATAGGTAAATATGAATTTTGGAAACATTTCAGGAATCGTTTTAGTGGCAAAAGGGGTTTCAGAGAAACAAATTTTAAAACAGTCCATGCTTCATTCAGTGTCCATTGCAATCCTTTCCTTTTCTTTGTACTAGAATACGATCAATTCAAAGAGGAAATCATATCTCTAAATTCACCTCCTCGTGATTGACAAGACCCCAACTTTTTATTATGGACTAGGCCCTACTTCAATATCACCCTATGGACAAGTTCTAAATATATCATTATGAACTACCCCCAACTTCCTCCAATGAGTTGGACAAGACTTCACAAAATGCGACACGTTTTCCAGTATTCCCGAAAAACAATGATCAACCTGAAAAGCAATTTCCTCATTCACTTCACCCCAAATCCCCAAAACCACCCCATTTTCTCAAAGTTGAGGTGGGATGGATTCTCTGGACCAGGAAGCAAAGAATGAAGAAAAGGCTATCGATTAGGTTGAGCCAGGTGGAAGGGCCATTTGAATTCTCCAAGCAAAACCTCGGCGGGCTCCTTTAATTAAGATAGATTGGGGGAAGAAATAATCAAATTAACAAGGATGACAAGTGATCGAGTTCACTCCCTGGCTTCTTCTGTCATTTCTCCCTTTATTGAGTCCGCCAATCAAGTCGCGTAAAATGTTTCAATCAACGATGTATCCGATGTCATATTACTGTCGCTACCAATGGAGAAGCATGGCACTTCCAACACCTCTTGGTATTCGACTAACTATACGTGCTGGATATGAAGCTTGAAAACCTTATATTTTCATTTTGCTTCCAAGTCTACCAAGGTAGCGGAAGCTTTGTTTTCACTTTTCTCCAAAATCAAAATTTTCACTCGCGTTTTAGACCTTTCTGAATAATTTTGGTTCCGTGTCTGTCTGTGTGTTTGTGTGTCTGTCATGAAATCCTTGTAACGGGCATAAATATACGAAGTTTCTAGTTTCTATGAAATTTTCAGGGATTGTGCGGAATGGTGTGTAGACGAGCCCCTATGAAAATCATCATCCCCGGACTGATAGAAGCGACTGTGCAAGCGCAAACGTGAATTCCTACTAACGGCCATAACTTTACATTTTCCATCTGATTTCAATGACATTTTCAGGGGTGTTACAGATTAGTGTTTAAATGGTCCCCTATGAAAATCACCACCTTCGGACTGATACTAGCAACTGTGCATGCGCAAACGTGAATTTCCTTGTAACGGCCAAAACTTGTACATTTCCCATTCGATTTCAATGAAATTTTCAGGGATATTGCGGATTAGGTTGTAGATGGTCCCCGATGAAAATCAAGGCCTTAAAATGTACAGTAGCCTCTGTGCATGCGCAAACGTAAAATCCTTGTAACAGCCATAACACTTACATTTTTCATCCGAGTTTGATGAAATTTTCTAGGATTGTCCAGATTAGAGTATAGATGGTCCCCTATGAGGGTAGGAGAGAGAGATTAATAGTAGTTAATTAGATTAACTACTATGCATCGGATCATCTATATAATCGGGTTATGGATACGAGGAAGCTATCAGCCACACCCACTTGGCAGACGTTTTTCATTATATTTTTTCATTTTCATTGTGATATCGAGGGAAAGATAACTCGTCTCAGTTTAAATCCACTATATTCATTCCCAGAAATCGAATTTTGGTTTATTATTTTCAATAATGAACCTTTGGAATCGACCAAGAAAAAAAAAAATTTAACACCCCCTCAAAATTTGATGGTTTACGTTTCAAGGTACGTAGAATCCAAAAATCGAATAAAAATTTGGCCGTCCGTCCGCCGTACGCCGTACGCCGTACGCCGTACGCGGCACTTTTGCCACTTAGCATTGACCGATTTTGATGAAATTTTGTATGTAGGCTCCATTTGGGGTCTAGTTGTGCCCCGAAGCTTTTGGTTGATGTAGGTCACTCCTAAGGGTTCCAAAATCAATTTTGAAATTTTGAAAACGCCCTAACTCAAAAAATTTCGATATAAAGGTATTGTTTTTCCTTCAAATTAAGATTCTATAGAATTTTTAGAATTTTTTGAGACCACGCGGAGCTCTGTAGGACAAACCGTTCACTCCCTACGAAAATTTAAGGGTTTATATTGAAATATATATATATAAATCAAAACACGAGTGTGAATCGCAAAAGAGGCCTAATCTCCGTTCAAATTAGAGCTGACCGAAATGCAATCAATGGTTGGTGATTTTGATTTTTTTTTTCTTTTTTTTTGATTTTTTCGATTTTTTTGGATTTTTTTTTTTTTTGATTTTATTTTAAGTTTTTTATTTTTCTCTTCATATTGGATGGTTGGTGATTTTGTAGACGAGTGATCTATATAAAAATAATAAACCGTTGTGTAATAATTTGCAGCGTTTTTTCAAACAATGGTACTTAAGGAATCATGACCAATAATTCTGTAGAGAAAATTACAGAGATCCTACATCAACCAAAATCTTCGGGGCGCAACCAGACCCCAACTGGAGCCTACATACCAAATTTCATCAAGATCGGTCAATGCTATGTGGGGAATTTGGGGGGGGGAATTAAAAAAAAATTTCTTGGTCGATTCCAAAGGTTCATTACTGAATATAATAAACCAAAATCCAATACTATTTTAAATTGGTGGAAAAATAATACCTTTGTGCCTATCATACGTCTTAGAGCTAGAGCATTTTGAAAATGTCAACCCCCATTTTTCACTTTTTAGAAGTGAACTGCTAAAACCAATAAATAATGAACTAAAATTAAAGAAATTCTCATCAGTTTTTGGTTTATTATTTTCAAAAATGAACCGTTGGAATCTACCAAGAAAATGTTTGTTTAACACCCCCCTCAAAATTTGGTGGTTTACGTTTCAAGGTACGTAGAATCCAAAAATCGAATTAAAATTTGGCCGTCCGTACGCCGTACGCGGCACTTTCCCCACTTAGCATTGACCGTTTTTGATGAAATTTGGTATGTAGGCTCCATTTGGGGTCTAGTTGTGCCCCGAAGATTTTGGTTGATGTAGGTCACTTCCAAGGGTTGAGAAATGAATTTTGAAATCGCCCTAACTCAAGAAATTTTGATATAAAGGTGCTGTTTTTCCATCAATTTAAGATAGTATAGAATTTTTGAATTGTTTAAGAACACGCGGGGCCCTGTAGGACATACCGTTCGCTCCCCACGAAAACTTAAGGGTTGGACTTACGATAAATCAGAAACACGAGTGTGAATCGCTAAAGAGGCCGAATCTCCGTTCAAATGTTAGCTGACTGAAATACGATCGATGATTCTCTTCAAGTTGGTTGGTGGAAACAATGGCAAAGCTGTGATCTTTGCAGACGAGTGATCTACAGAAAAATTATAAACCTTTGTGTAATAATTTTCAGCGTTTTTAGAATCGAATGATAAACAATTAGAAACACAAATATAAATCGCAAATAAATTCAGTGACGGAAATAGACCAAAAATCCGTTCAAAGTTCAGCCGATCAAAAAATACGATCTTCGCGGGCACCCACTACTCTCAGATAATGATGTTTTGCTGGAGGGTACTGTCCGTCGAAATAAACTCGATTCCCACTCTTGAGCCATAATATGATTAGTGAATACTGTTTATGGAGAAAGTCGTGTTTTCTGAGAACGAGTATCTATACAAAAAAAATATATCTTCGTTCAAATTTTTGGTGGTGGTTGTTGGCTTTGCAGACGAGTGATCTATATAGAAGAATAATAAACCATTGTGTAATAAGTTGCAGCGTTTCGATCATCATATAGCATTCTTGTACATAAATCACAACACAAATTTTCTAAATTGCTGCTATGTACTCTCACAAAATCCAGCCTTTAATGGTTGTTAACGTTACATTACATGTTCGGTGATGAACTTTGGAGAGAAAAGTGGTTGAACCGCAAACTTTTTACGTTGGTAGGCGAATTCCTCTGCTCAGTGATAATTACTCTCACTCTTCGCATTCCTTTGGTCAACAAAATTACTACGCGAGTTGGTGCTGCGGCCGGGATCGCCTCGAAGAACGAAGAAAAGTGAGACAGAGATAATAAGGGTCGGAAGTGAAACTCGTGTGAGATGTGTAAGAGAGAGAGAAGGACGGGGTAAATGTGGAGGTCGCAGGGGTGTTCTTGATATTGGAAACTGCGAGGTAAGCTCAAAATGCGAGCCAGGAGGTGAGAAAACGGCGAGAAAGGACGGCCCCGTGTTGCCCGACTCAACCGGCGATGTGTGTAGGTACAGTAGATGAAGTATGTAGGTGCATGAGTGTATGAACGTGTGTGCGTGAGGAGAATTGGTTCAATTTCGCTTCTCGAACGTACCCCCGCTTATGGACGCGCTGAGCTAAAATCTGTAGAAACGTCTTCGGATCTTGGATTTCCACAGAATGTTGCTGGAACCTTTGTCCAAGAATCAAAACCCCGGAACGCATCAGACAGTCGTCGGGCACGTTCCAATCGTTAGACAGTATGAATCCCGTGGAAAAGTAAAGCCTCTTCAACATGTCGTATACTGAGCATATTTGTCTCTCTAAAATCTTCAAATATTAATTTTAGCATATTATTTCCAAATAAATCAAGGCATTACATTGAAATTAACCATGCTATTTTTAGTATGAGAGAATTTTGAAAATTGTCTATTGAAATACATTTTGGAACATTCTTAAACGAATCCTAAAGTTCAAAACTATTTTATTGCAATCTCAAATTGAATTCGTCTTTTTGCGAAATGAATCCGTCGTTTTTCAAATCGAATTCGTCCTTTTACAAGAGGAATTCGCCCTTTTGCAAGGTGAATCAATCTTTTTGCATGATGAATTCGTCCTTCGTAAAGCGGAACCAAATCTTGAAGGCGATCAAACTAAATGATTATTTAGATGCCTTTTTCTCGATTAATAATAATTTATTGCGTTGGTTTGCATACCTAATAATGACGTGGATGAAATTTGACTTAAAGAAAAGAAACAAAGCACAAGAAATAAGCTATTATAGCATTTTCAAATGTAATTCGTCCTTTTCCAAAATGAATTCGTCCTTTTAAAAAATGAATCCGTCGTTTTTCAAAATGAATTCTTTCTTTTACGAAATGAGTTCGTCCTACATAAAGCGGAACCAAATCTTGAAATCAAACTAAATGATATGCAGATATGATGTATTTGAAACTCGCTGAAAACAGTATTCTTCACAGTATTTGTTGACAATGGGTTACGCAAACTGAGAATAACTTTGAAACAAGCATCCTGCGAGCTCGACCGAATGCACAGTGAGAGGGCACTAGAGCTCAGAAAGCATACGCCCTCAAGTTTCATCAAGAAGTTCCTCAAAACCAAGAGCGCTGGATATTCATTGACGAATCAGGCTTTAACCTTCATATGAGGAAATCACAGGCACGTTCCAAAGCAAACACTCGGAGCAGTTGTTACTGTGCCTACGGTGAGAGGTCGACATGTTTCCCTGATTCTTGCCCTAAACAAAGTTACAAAGTTATTACTTCTGGCACTACGAACGCCGAGATATTCCTCGACTTCCTTCGTGAGCTCGAAGGAAAACTACAAGGGTCAGGTTAGCTGCTCTATTCTCTTTTTTATTAAATTTTGATTCACCCGAACATATTTTGTGTTGAATAATGTATTATCAATCGATGTGGCTTTTTCTACGTTCTTATTAGCATGTTTAATGTTTTAGATAACGTATTGTTGATAGAGAACGCACACGGAGCACAAGCAATCCAGCAGTGGTCAGAGTCAACCGAGATAAACATCGGGTTCCTACCCCCGTATTCGCCTACGCTCAATTCAAACGAGCTGGCTTAGAAATTAAATCCGTCGTTCGAGGGATTCTAGGAAGCCCAGGAGAACACCCTCTGCGAGAAACAATAATACTAGGTGTATCCGCGATCACTGGACCAATTTCGTACAGAGAAAAAGGTATCTGCATAATCATTTAGTGTGATCGCCTTCAAGATTTGGTTCCGCTTCACAAATTCATTTTGTAAAAGACGAGTTCATTTTGGAAAAAGGACTAGGTAATTCATCTTGTAAAAGGGCCAATCCATTTTGTAAGAGAATTTGGAAAACATTTCGAAAAAACTTCTTCCATCAAATCTATGTGTTTGGACCTTCCCGCCCAAAGTGGGCAGTTGGCCCAAAGAGAAAGTAGTCCCGTTTACCAACAAAGTAGTTCCCTAAGAATGAACCAAATTAGATCATCTCGTACATTCAATGGGTTATTGCATTCAGAACTAATAGGCCAGTATTAGATCTGTAAGAGTTAATGAACTAGTAGACCAAGGACGATCATAATTAATCATAATTAAGAACAACATAGAACATGAATGCACAGAGCAGATCAAGACGGCCGCGGCGTAAATACTCATCCGCGGTCCCGATGCCTCGGCCATACCTAGTGACGATTCCATGTACCTTTCGATGCGATATTTAGCATCAAAATAACATCGAAAGGCGGTATCGATATCGATGAAATATCGGAAGAAAAATATCGATATCACTGTTATTGATAGAATATCGAAAGAAAAATATTGATGACATTGTCACTAATATCGAATATGTTTTTGCATATATTTTTTTAAAGTCAATATCTATAATACTGATAGAATATGGAAAACAAATACTGGTTTCACTGATATCGAATATGTTTTTGCATATTCTTTTATCAATACCAGTGATATCGATAGAATATCGGAAGAAAAATATTTACTGATTTCACTGATATCGAATATGGTTTTGCATATTTTTTTATCAAAATCAGTGATATCGATAGAATATCGAAAGAAAAATACTGATTTCACCTATTTCGAAGATGTTTTTGCATATTGTTTGATCAATATCAGTGATACTGATAGAATAACGAAAGAAAAATACTGATATCGAATTGTTTTTACATCTTTTTTTTAATCGCCAGTTCGAATTTTACTCGTAAAAAGTTGTGTCAATATACATAATGTAATACATCAGTACAAAACAGAAATGGCGAACGCGAAATCGAAACGAAAAGAAGTGATTATCTGAAAAGAAGTGATGTCTTCTCCCTCTTCCCATATCGATTATCGAGCATAAGGACTGTATGTGGGACATAGGGGGTTGTCATGTTATTTCAACATTTTTGGTTGCATGTTGCGTTCATCTTCCGTTCCTATTTATTTTGGGTTTTTATTATTTTGCATATTTCAGGGGAAATTGATAAATTACTGTGGGAAGATATATAACCATCACAACCGATATTTTATTTCTTTCGATATCAATATTTTCCTTTCAACATTCTATAATATCGCAAGAAAAATATCGATACAAATATCGGAACAAAATATCGATATCAATAAATATCGAAAGTATCGAATCGTCACTAGCCATACCTAGAACGTACTACCTACACAAGTTAACTCTGCGCTCTATATTCATTGTTCAAATCAATCATTAGTTTGTTCAATACAAACATTTTAGTTCTCAAACAGTGTGGTTTATTTAGTTCTCAGTCCCGAGGTAAACACTATGACATGACTCAACCTGGAATAAGGTTAACAGTTAAACAAGTTACATCAAAAGCAGTTTGGCCTAGAATTCAAAAAGATATAACATAATGGACTCGAGCATGTATTGAATGCCAAAAGAACAAAAGGGAATAGACTATCTTTTGGTCCAACACGATCGCATTTTTGAGAAGAACTACCCCTCTAAAACCCTGGGAAAGTGTTAACTCAATTTCGATAAATATGGTCCTTAGTACCTTTTGGAATCAAACACCTCAATTGGAATTCAACTTCCTCGCACTACAGATTCCCGGTGAGCATCATTACTATCCCATGATTTGACACTGTAGGTACTTATGCCCATTAAAATTCGAACTGTGTCACCGTGGCTTGACTAAATCCTCCTTCTCACGCCACTCCAGTATCGAACGTCTTTTTTCCTTATCCTAGGAAGAGATGGAGCTTCACGACTGTTGAGTGACATTCTTTGAAGTTCATCTCACATCATTGTTCCTCGTCTTCGGAGCGAATCTCGAGAGAAAATACCTCGCCGATGACGAGATGATGATGATGTGACCTGGAGGTGGATTATCCAACTCCAAAGTTTATCTGGGAAACTGTGGAAAAAAAGAGTTTTTGTGGCTCGTGAGTTTGAATGGAAACTATTCAGGAGTCTATATCATTACACGCGATAAGCAGCTTAGAGGGAAAATCCGGCAGCCTTGAACCTTTATTGTGCTCCATTCCATATGACGGGATCTCTTGATAACTCACTCCAATTATGTATCGTACGAGTAGGTGTCGTTGAACTCACACATATAATCCATTTGTTTAATTATTATGTTTTTATAATCAAAAGTATAATTATTTATACTTTACTATAATAGAATTTATTATATTTTATGTTATTGTAATATAATTAATTATAATGGAAGGTAACCTAGTGGGACACCTTACTTGGAGCTTAATACATTTTCGTTAGGTATTCGTTCATTTTTTGGTGAAATGTTTGTGAAATGTTTGTTTGACGTCTCTCCAATAGATCTTACTCATAGACCTCCGCCCGCCGTGAAACGAGATAGACTCAACTCGGTGGTTTTTGGAAACAATTTTCAGACAAACAATCAAAAAGATTTACGTTTTATTGCTTCGGAGTCTACTAGAGTTCAACTAGAGTTTTACACGTCAGGCCTTCTTGAATAATTTTGGTTCCGCGCCTGTGTGTCCGTGAGTCATGGAATCCTTGTAACGGGCGAAACTATGCGAAGTTATTGTCCGATTTCAATGACATTTACAGGGATTGTGCTGGTTGGCGTGGAGATGATCCCTCATGTAAACCCCAGACTGATGGTGGGTGCGCTAACGTGAATTCCTTATAACCTTAACCTAAATAATTAATAACCTTAATATTCTCCATCGAATTCCAATGAAATTTTTACGGGTTGTGCGGGTGTGTGGATGGTAGATGGTCCCCAGTAAAAATCATTGGAAATCTCAAACTGATTGTAGCCTCTGCGCATGCGTAAACGTAAAATTTGTTAACAGCTATAACACCACTCTTCAGTCTAATTTGATGAAATTATTCAGGATGGTTTAGATTGGCGTGTAGGTCATTCCCTAAGAAAATCATCGCCCTGGAACTGAAAGAATCCAGTGCACATGCGCAGGCGTGAATTTCCTTGTAACAGCTACATTTTCTCATGAAAATGTCACAGTTGTGCGGGTTGGGGTGTAGATGGTCCTCTTACTAAAATCATTGCCCGAAACTGATAGTAGTGCAAATGTGAATTCCTTGTCTCAGCTATAACTTCCACATTTTCCATCCGAAAATAGGAAATATTCAATTCATAGTCACTCAAATAGTCATTTTGCGGGTTGACGCGTGTTGACCTATAAGTGCAGTGCAAGGTACTTAGTGATTGATGTTTTGAGATATGCTACAATGCATCGGATTATTTGTACAACCGTGTTATCGTTACGAGGAAGCTATGTGCCACACCCACTTGAAATACTTTTTTTTAGTTCAAAAGTTTGGATTTTGCTCCCGAGTCTACCAAGATAGCGGAAGCTTTGTTTTCACTTTTCAAGATTGAAAAAAAAGTTCTCCAAAATCAAAATTTCCATTCGCGTTTTACGTTTTAGACCTTCCTGAACAATTTCGATTCCGTGTCTGTGTGTCTGTCATGAAATCCTTGTAACCGGCATAATTGAACGAACTATACGAAGTTATTGTCCGATTTCGAAGAAATTTTCAGAGAATGTGCGGGTTGGCGTGTGGACCGTCCCCTGTGAAAATCATCACCCCCGGACTGATAGTAGCCGCTGCGCATGCGCGAAAGTGAATTCCTTGTAACAGCCATAACTTCTACATTTTCTATCCGATTTCGATGACATTTCCTGGGATTATGTGGATTAGGTTTTAGATGGTTCTCAAAGAAAATCAAGACCTCAAAATTGACAGTAGACTCTGCGCATGCGCAAACGTAAAATCCTTGTAACAGCCACAAAACTTACATTTTCCATCCGAATTTGATGCAATTTTCTAGGATTGTTTGTATTGGCGCGTAAATGGTCCCCTTTGAAAATCATCTCCCCCAGACAAATAGTGGTTGCCGCGCATGCGCAAACGTCAATACCCTGTAACAACTATAACTTCTACATTTTCCATCCGATTTCGGCGAAACTTCTCAGAATTGTTCTGATTAGCGAGTAAATGGACTCCTATGAGGGCAGTGGAAGATACTTGGAGATTGATGTTTTGAGATTAACTATCCATCGGATCATCTATACAATCGGTTATGGATACGAGGAAGCTATGTGCCACACCCACTTGGCAGACGTTTTTTAAATATTAAAGTTACCTAAGTACAGTCTAATATTTTGAATGGATGAGGAAACTAGATTAATGTGTACCTACCCTAGATATACATCATATTGATGACCTAGATAGGTAGCCTGGATAGCTTGGAAAACCTTGATATACTAATACACGAATCCGAAAATGTACTCAAATATTAACATTACCGAAAGAACCAACTCCTTAGTTCTGAAATTTGGTGTTTGTACCTATTTTAAATGGTCAATGCCGAGGTCTTATACCATTACCACTATAATAGGATCTGGACTTTAAACAAAACGCTGCAAATTATTACACAAAGGTTTATTATTTTTCTATATAGATCACTCGTCTACAAAATCACCAACCATCGATCGCATTTCGGTCAGCTCAAATTTGAACGGAGATTAGGCCTCTTTTGCGATTCACACTCGTGTTTTGATTTATATATATATATATATGTATATTTGAATCTAAACCCCTTAAATTTTCATAGGGAGGGAAAGGTTTGTCCTACAGAGCTCCGCGTGGTCTCAAAAAATTCTAAAAATTCTATAGAATCTTAAATTGAAGGAAAAACAATACCTTAATATCAAAATTTTTTGAGTTAGGGCGTTTTCAAAATTTCAAAATTGATTTTGGAACCCTTAGAAATGACCTACATCAACCAAAAGCTTCGGGGCACAACTAGACCCCAAATGGAGCCTACATACCAAATTTCATCAAAATCGGTCAATGCTAAGTGGCAAAAGTGCCGCGTACGGCGGACGGCGGACGGACGGCCAAAATGTTATTCGTTTTTTGGATTCTACGTACCTTGAAACGTAAACCATCAAATTTTGAGGGGGTGTTAAAATTTTTTTTTCTTGGTCGAATCCAAAGGTTCATTATTGAAAATAATAAACCAAAAGTAGGTAAGTAAATCAAGTAAGCAAGATAAACAAACATCTCATGTTGAATTTTCGTCCGACAGCCATTCCTGGCGTCTCGGACGCCATTAGCTGTCCTCCAAAGGGAAGATCAGAATCGGTTCTGATTATTTTACACATAACTACGTATTGCCTCACCCGCTTAATTGGAGCGGGGCTCACCAATAGCCCAACTCTAAAAATTATCAAGACTTTCGATTCCACCCATGAGCGGTCACCAATTCAGATGATTCTAAAGCCCTAAATTCGGCAATCTCATCGGAACCGGTTTATTGAACCAGCTAACGGCCAGTTTTTGGTATGGCTAACGTTGATACTTTTACAGTTTATATATGAATCAAAATGTTATCTTCCACCCCTGCTTGAAAGAATTTATTTTGTTTTGTTCCAAAGGGCGGCCGTTCCCGTTGGTGAACTGTTCCATAATGAACCAAACTACGGACACCCTGGATGTGGAATGCGTCGAGGGTTTCGACGGTGGTTTGCCTCAGTGGTTCAACATGGAGCTGCTCGAGCTGCCGGAGCTACTCCCACGATTCAACGTCACTGCCAACCGCCCTGTCTTCAGTCTCAATGGGATTGAAAGTGGAACGTCCTACCAGGTTCACCTCTACGCCGTAAACGGCAAAGGGAGGTCGGACCCTCTCGTTCTGCAGACCGTCACGTTCAAAGGAGTCGCCAAATATACGGGTAAGTCGTAGTTCTAAAATGTTAACCATGACAGTTCAAATGCACATCTTCAACTTCATATTTTAACCCTTCCATTGCAACAGCGGAGAAACATAAACCGGTAGCTACAAAACAGCTCACCTCTTGCCATGCATGATCAACAATAGAATCGTACGGGAATAAATTATAGAATCTAAAAGTTTTGACAAAATTAATGGTGGAAGAAACCGAAAACGGTTCCCACTAGCGGTCTAGTTGGTCCGCTAGAGTGCAGCTAATAACATCTCCCGTCCACTGGAACACGAATGACTGACGGGAAATCAGGATGAAGAAAGGTGAAGTTTGTCGGAGAGTGCGCCTCAAGGTCCAACATAGTCAGGAATAAAAAACTGAGAAGGTGAGATGGTCAGCTGGATTTTCCATCCAACTATACATGTTATTATCAGTACCTGCATTTCCGTGACTCATGATTTGGTGAATACTTTTGGACTTTACTTTTGTGGATGTGAAACATTTCTGTGAAATTCAGTTTGTGGATAATACTCAATAGTTGAAAATAATGAGTTCGGTCAAATAATCAAATTCCAATGTTTTCAAACCATAGCATGATTGACCATGAAAAATTTGGTCGTGACCGAAAATATATATTGAAATATAGGACGGACAACAAGAAAAAGTACATATAAACGGGGAAAATGTCTTATATTTCGGTCATATTGGTAAAGTCCCAACGTGGGTTCACGCCTTCTTGACCCAATCATCAAAATAGTGATTTGGGAGAGTTTCCTATATTTCCTCACGGTTGCACAATGTCTCGTAATGAGTAGATTGTTGGATACAACTAATGAATGTTTTCACGACAACACTATATTTCTCATGAGTATATCTCAAAGTGCCTCTAACACTATTTTTGAGACATTCTTCTTCCTCTACAAGTTCCATGTCTTCCAAGGACGTCGTTTGAGATATTGGATTATTCAATTCGAGTGCCAACCTGTTAAACTGCTTGATACTATTTAGTGATTACTCTGCAGCCTACCTAGGTGGTATGTGTCGTCATACCAGTAATAGTGGTAACACCTCCATTGAGCTTAAAACTGGTGGAGAAACAAGAATCTAAAATCTTTTAAAATTTAGAGCCTCTGAACAATAAATTTCCAATAAATATTCTAAGTGTTATTAGGTTCTAATAAACAAGTTTTCCGTTACCTCATATCCAAAACGCTGGTTCTTGGCTTGAGAAAAATTAATGAAACAAGCAATGAAGCATATGAGTGTATGTTAGCAAATAGCGTGGGCTGTAACGGAGGAAAATATTACGATCTGAAGTATAGGAATTACTGGAAAACTCACAGAAAAAGATGCTTTCCCGGGCCCAGTACAATGAAGACGGAGCTCGAAGCGTTAAACCAGGCGATTTAGGATCTCAAAATGGTAAATTTACATACAATTATTATTTTTATATCGAAATTAAAAACCAGATCGTTTTGATAGAAATATAAATTAAACTGCGAGGCGCAAGGAAGGAGAGATGCTGCAATATGAGCAGAACTGGACCTGACAATGAGATACGTGGGCACTCACAGAACAGCGCTTCAGGATAAACTCTACAAATGTTTCAAAAAGTACGTAGGCGCGAACAGTTATTGTAATACCGTAGTTTTGAAATTCAGTACACCGAAAGATGTAACACATCGAATTAACATCAGAATCGGGCGGCACTGGGTTAAATGTTTATTTTGAAGAGAGGTTCACCAAAATGTACTTAGTCTACCAAAAAATCACAGCTTTCCAGTAAGTATACAATTTTCAAAAAGACAGACATTTCCGTTATTTCATTGTTGGTATCCTCGATAGGATGTACTAGTTGCAAGACCAGAATTTCATGACCGAATTCCTTCTTATTAAAAATTAATTAAATTACTAAAGAAACATGTTATTCGTGTTGACACTACACGTACATTATTGTTTGAGTGTAATCTTGTTCAATCTTGACAAGGGATGGAGGAAGCTGTGAAAGGGACCGCTCCTTTCACGGCGGTCGAAAATTAACTCAGAGGGGAGTGAGTCTTCACGGATTGAAGACTCGTATGAAGAGACGGGGGCGAGCGAGTGTGGAAGGACTTCTATCGCCAGAATGACGGCGGGGGGTCCGCCTTGTTATTGAATTAAGGACAGGTGAGCCCAGCTCATAAATAACAGGGAGGAAAAGATCTTGGGCAGGAGAGGGTGACCGCAATTTGAAAGTCAAACGGAGCTACCTACACGACCTCTGTCCCCAGGTAAATCATCCTTCACCCTCCACCACGTCCTTCCCTTGATGACGAAGCTCCTTTTGGTTAAGTATTTCCAATAATGAACCTTCAAAATCCAGTGAGAAAAAAAACCACCCCTCAAAATTTCGATGTTATCGTTTCAAGGTATGTACTCGTGGAATCAAAGAAAAATTAATGAAATAATATTCCGTCCGTCCACCGTATGCTCCACTTTCCTTAGTGGAAACCGTGGACCTACGTTCCTTAGTAGACCTACCGATTTTGATGAAATTCGGAATATGGACTTCAATTCGAGGTGTAAAATAGGGGTTGTAATTTTCAAAACGCTCTAGCTAAAAAATTTTATTCAAAGATTGTTTTTTCATCAATTTAAAATAGAGTTGAATTTTTGACCGACTTCAAAGGGCCGAAGGCCCGCGACGGAGGAGGTTTTCTTTTCGGTATAAGACCGCCACAAGCTCTGTAGGACCAACAGTTCTCTCCCTATGAAGTTTGAACGAATGATAAAGTAGAAACACGAGCGAGAATCGCAAATGAATGTTCACTGACGGAAATAGGCCGAATATCTGTTCAAATTTCAGCTAATCAAATGCGATGTTTGTAAAGAGTTTCATGTGACTTAGTAAATTAAGCTTCCTTAGTAACCAAGACCCAATTTCTTTATGTATATGAGTATGGCACCCAACACTCCGGGATGATGATTTTTCGCTGGTAGATACTTTCCATCAGAATAACGTTTATAGTGAACCTTGCGCGATGATAATGGTTGGTAGGTACTAAGAAGGAAAACCGCGTTATTTTACCGAAAACCGGTTTTTTACTGCACTTATGATGAAACTCCGATGCTGTATCCACTACCAAAACTTTTCCGATTCTCTATTTATTGGATCAATTCATTGAAGTACACATCGGTACTTCCCATGATAGAATGCATCATTCGTAGTCTTTAACACCATGGATCTATAAAAAATCTGTCAGTGACCGCATCGCACAACGGGAATAGTATATTATTACGAAGTACCGAATTCTATCAGGTAGGTACCTAAATAATGAGAAAGGATCTGAGGAGTAGGGGCGCACTTACTTTCTAGGCAGTGTCTTAAAGCTAGGACGTTTGGGATTTAAGTAACAAAACAATTGTACAAAAACTTGAAATATATCGGATTCCTTCATGGAACTACTCTACTGTGTGACATGATTCCGTCGCAAAAGTCGTTTTTGCCAGGGAGGGACTCCTGTAGCAGTTACAACATCTTTGTGTTTTTACACCTGTTTGATTTTTTGGTTACTGTTTTCGAACTCGGACATTCTCGTCATTTAAGATTTGTCTGATCTAGTTTTGGTTTATTATTTTCAATTATGAACTTTTGGAGTCTATGAAGAGAAAAGAAAAATTGTGACTCTCTAACACGTTTCGAGGTATGTAGAATCCGAAAATCTAATACATTTTATTCCCGTCCGTACGTCGCACGAGGCACTTTGCCCAGTTTCCATGGACCGAATATGATGAAATTTGGTATATTCGCTCCACTTAGAGACTATTTGTTCTCCGAAGGTGTTGTAATTTTTCTCATTAATTTAAAATAGAGACAATTCTTAAGAATTCAAGGACACCACTCAGAGCTTTGTGAGAACAACCGATCGCTTGATGAGGATAATTAATTACTTGGGCAGTGATAGAATGCTCCATGCATTTCTCCATCAATTTTGGATGGTGTTAAATTTTTAAAAACGAATGGAATCACAGCCAATCAACTATTGTTGAATTAGCAATTATTGTGAAAGTTATCAGACCCACGTGTTCATTGTACGGAAGCGCTCGTCTTCGTCGCTCCGTAGGTTGGACAATAATTGAATCAGAAATACGAGTGAGCATCCCAAATGAACGTTCACTGGCGGAAGTGAAGCCAATTTTAACTGAGGAAATGCGATCTTCTGCTAAAACGTCGGTGGAAATTTCGATTTTGGAGAACTTTTTTTCTTCAACCATGAAAAGTGAAAACAAGGCTCCCGCTACCTTGGTAGATTTGGATGCAAAAATGTTGATATGGAAGAACATTCTTCTTCCGAGTCTAACAAGGTAGCGGGTTGGCGTGTAGATGGTCCCCTATGAAAATCATCAACCCCGGACTGACAGTAGCCGCTGAATGTGCAAACGTGAATTCGTTGAAATTTCCAGGTATTGTGTGGGCATTATTTTCAATAATGAACCTTTGGAATAACCAAGAAAAAAATTGTAACCCCTTCTCAAAATTTGTTGGTTTACGTTTCAATGTATGTAGAATCCAAAAATCTATTGAACATTTTGCCGTTCGCGGCACTTTCCTAACCTAGTTCCCATGGACCGATTTTTGACGAAATTTGGTAAATGAGCTCCATTTGGGGTCTAGTTGTGCCTCGAAGCTTTTTGTATGTATGTCAGTCACTTCTAAGGGTTGAAAAGTAATGGCTGAAATTTTGAAAACGCCCCAGCTCAAAAAAATTAGTTATAAGTGCATTGTTTCTTCATCAATTTGAAATAGCATTGAATTTTTAGAATCGAATGAGACCACCCAGAGCTCTAGGACCAACCGTTCACTCCCTTTGAGAACTTGAGGGTTGGACGATAAATCAGAAACACGAGTGTGAATCGCAAAAGAGGGCCAATCTCTGTTCTAATTTTAGCTTACCAAAATGCGATCGTTGTTCGTTTCTTCGAGTTGAACTCATTTTTGCGTCCGTAGCAACCAGTGTTTCACGAAAAGGTTACACCCCCTTCATTTCCCCAAAATACAGCGTAAAAAATTGGGACCTATTCTCCATGATTTTTTGTGAGGAATACAGGAAAAGTACTTTCGCTCAAAATACACTAACTTCATTTTGCTTCAGAGTCTACGAAGGTAGCGGAAGCTTTGTTTTCACTTTTCAAGGTTGAAAAAAAATTTATGCAAAATACACACGTTTCACTCACGTTTTAGTTTCAGACATTTCTGTACAATTTTGGTTCAGTGTCTGTCTGATTTTCTGTCATGAAATCCTTGTAACCGGCATAACTATTCGAAGTTATTGTCCGATTTCGATGAAATTTTTAGGGATTGTGCGGGTTGACGTGTAGAAAGTCCCCTATGAAGATCACCCCGGACTGATAGTACCTGCTGCGCAAACGTGAATTCCTTGTAACGCCATAACTTTTACATTTTGCATCCGATTTCGATATTTTCAGGGATTGTGTGGATTAGGTTGTAGACGGTCCCCAATGAGAATCATCTCCCCCAGACTAATAGCAGTTGCTGCGCATGCGTAAATGAATTCCTTGTAACAGCAATGACTTCTTCATTTTCCATCCGATTTCGACGAAATTTCTCAGAATTGTTCAGATTAGCGAGTAGATGGTCCCCTATGAGGGTAGTGGAAGGTACTTAGAGATTGATGTTTTGAGATTAACAACTGTGCATCGGATCATCTATACAATTGGTTATGGATACGAGGAAGCTATGTGCCACACCCACTTGGCAGACGTTTTTCAAATGAAACTCCCCTTTTTTACAGATTCGGATTCTACGTCAAATTTCATGAAAAATTTATACCCTAACTGATTTTTTTATTGAGCGCAACCTGGCTTTTTGAACGCTCCAAGTGGCGCAACTCCACAATTTCACATAATTAGGTTTTGGAGAACCCTAAGTGTGGCTCATGTTTGTTCATAATTTTTTGACGCTGAATCAGTTTCCGTTGTGAGAAAGACCAAGATTTCAAGAGGAAAAATGACTGTTTCTTTCACAAGGTGCATTTTCAGAGAAAAAAGACCGTTGTGTAATCATTTGAAGCGTTTTTTTAATTGCGTAAAATATATTTTCTCGAACAAATATTTTGACCATCTCATTTTGGAGTAAGACGAATTAATTTATTAAATTAAAACCTTTGTGTGTCACCATAAGACCTTCAGAGTTTCTCACTTGTGCTGATTTTTAAATAAAACGCTACTCGGTATAGTCTACAAAGCTTTTAAAAAACTGTGGGAAAGAAGAGAAGTAAAGGAGAGGGACTGTAATGGTGATGGTGGGTGAACATGGGAGGGGAGTCTACGAGTGAGCTGGGTCCTTACAGCAGCTGACAACCAAGATATTTATGTCAATTTCATGCTCCTATTCTAAATAACATATTGAACGGTGCCCGAGGCAAACCTTCCCTTTATATTCATACTCGGTTTCAATACGCTGTTTGTGCTCGTGCTTCCTTCGACAAATAAATATTTCCTCCTGTCTTTCCGTTTGTTGTGAAAACGCTTCTCTCGTCAGGAGATGGCAACAACGAGGCACCCGTGAAAATATACTCGAAATACGGAAAACCTCGTCTTACATTGGCTGAGTTTGTTTGAAGCGTTTTCGTGATGGAAAATCTGTTGACAACCACTAAATTCCTCGGAATTAGATACTCGTAGAACGTTGTCCCCCGACATGTCGATACGCCGACGTGGATATGTACTTTCCGGGCTTTTTGAAGAATAATGCTAGGTACCTAGAACATAATATTAGTAAGTACCTACACTCGGAATGAGCCAAAAATTCCTACCTATAAAAGTATCTTACGAAGTTAAAAACGCTGCAAATTATTACACAATGGTTTATTATTTTTCTATATAGATCAATCCTCTACAAAATCACCAACCATCCAATATGAAGAAGAGAAAAAAAAAAAAAAAATCGAAAAAAATCAAAAAAAATCCAAAAAAAAAAAAATCAAAATCACCAACCATCGATCGCATTTCGGTCAGCTCTTATTTAAAAGGAGATTAGGCCTCTTCTGCGAGGACCTTGAGTTTGGGCGAGCGGCAAGTGAAAGGTGTGTTGATAGTCAATGTTTTTGGGCGAGAGGGCAACGATGGTTTTGGGCGATCGGTTGTTTATCTCCGTTCCTACTCTTGCATTCGACAAGACTGGTCAGTTGATGTTTAGATTCCGTGATTTTAGGTTCCGTGCGCGATGGACGTTTGTATATCAATGATTGAACGAGACGTTGTCAGTCACACATAGTTTTATTTCGTATTACTACAGGGGACCGGTTTCGGACGTTATGCCATCATCAGCCTTGGGAGAAAATTGACGAATCGCACGTTCGCACTGTGTATGATGTTCGCACTGAATATGTACTGTGAGGGGCAGTCTTATGACAGGCTGATGATGGCATAACGTCCGAAACCTGTCCCCTGTAGTAATACGAAATAAAACTATGTGTGACTGACAACGTCTCGTTCAATCATTGATCCAAAATCACACAACGTCTGGACATCTCAACTCAGTTTGTATATCAGCCAAATTCACGAGCCGGCGGGGAAATGTAGTTATCGTCGTCGATAATTACAAGTTTTTATGACCACAGTTTTGACGAAATTGATTCTGATATTAACTAATTCTGATTAATAATGAAACTGGATGACAATATTCTGAACTTGCTGAACTAATATTATAGTGGTCTTGATCCATTTCGATGATTTTTTTTGTTCGCCCAAACCCATCACCTTTTCCATTGGGCACTCGCCCAAAACCATTGCAAAATTCGCCCAAACCCATTGCGTTTTCGGCCCGTTCGCCCAAACTCAACTCCCCCTCTTCTGCGATTCACACTCGTGTTTTGATTTATATATATATATATATATATATATATATATATTTCAATATAAACCCTTAAATTTTCGTAGGGAGCGAACGGTTAGTACTACAGAGCTCCGCGTGGTCTCAAAAAATTCTAAAAATTCTATAGAATCTTAAGTTGAAGGAAAAACAATACCTTTATATCGAAATTTTTTGAGTTAGGGCGTTTTCAAAATTTCAAAATTGATTTTGGAACCCTTAGAAGTGACCTACATCAACCAAAAGCTTCGGGGCACAACTAGACCCCAAATGGAGCCTACAAACCAAATTTCATCAAAATCGGTCAATGCTAAGTGGCAAAAGTGCCGCGTACGGCGTGCGGTGTACGGCGTACGGCGGACGGACGGCCAAATTTTTATTTGATTTTTGGATTCTACGTACCTTGAAACGTAAACCATCAAATTTTGAGGGGGTGTTAAAATTTTTTTTTTCTTGGTCGATTCCAAAGGTTCATTATTGAAAATAATAAACCAAAATTATCATTGTTCAAATTTGAGCAAACAAGTTTTAACTAACTAAATTCGCTCATTCACCCATGCTGGATTGGTTGGAATCCTTGCCAAATTGATGGGCAAATGAAGACCAACGAAGAATGATTTATAGTAAAGACAATTTTCGATGATGATGGGGTCTTGGTATAAAGATAAAGTAACTTTTGACTATAGTAAGTTGAAAATGTTCGATGACGAACTCTCCAAAATACGTTCTTCTTTCATGGAATTTCCTGAATGGAGGTCAATTTCTTACCGATATGAGCCACCTGCGTGATTGAAATGTGAAACGTAGCCCTTATTAGGCGACACTGGCAGAGAATTTCAGAAGACAGTGAAGAAGGGGGAAAAAAGCCACATGATGGCTATTGTTATTTCCTAAAACAAGGAAAGGATAAATCATGTTTTCTCACTATACGTTGAACCGCCAAAAAAGTCACTTGCAAAAAACGGAGAGTTGCTTTTTGAGTATTTGAACGTTGAAGTTAACATATACCATTAAAAAAGGTATTATTTAATTGGTTGGTGTTCACGTTCTAAACAGCCCTCAATGGTTAGTTCATCAGAAAATCTTCTTGTTTACTCGTTTACCATTAAACTCGGTCTGTTCTCCAAATTTCTAGGATGAGTTAAGAACCAATATAATATATCACAACTGACGAACTTCAGTTGGGCTCAATAATCGAAAATTCGTCTTTCAGAATATAGGTAGGTAACCTCAAACTATATCTTCACGAGAGAGTAAATTTTTGAGTTTCATACAAATAAAATGCCAACGAAAAATCCCCGATCCCCATCGTAGCTTAGAGTGATTGAGTGCCACTTCAGGTACCAAAGTAAAAATTGAAATTTTCTCAGTACATTAAGAAAAAAAAGAACAGCTTGAAACTTTCAAAATTCAGTTGAAGGTAGTTTTCATCAAACTGTCTAATCAAATGAGACGACCCAGAGTAGTTCAGCCCAGTGATTATTTGGTCTCCCTAACAACTAGACTTTTGGAAGTGAAATGAAGTAGAATCACAAGTGTAAATAAAATAAAATTTAAGAAAGTGAACAAATCTCCATAATATTGTCAGCTGATCAAAGTACTTGATTTCATTCTTCTTTTATACATTTCCTGGGAAATAATGTAATCACGAATGACTGGATGTCCTGGTCAAAATCGATTCCAAGTGCGGATTCACCTACTTCCAAAACCACCAGTACCTACTTTCTAACCAATCACTCGCAACTTTATTTTGAGTGAGAAGATCAAATACTTGGTATTGTGACACTGCTTGGACGAAATCAACATTATTGTGAGCGGCAACAAGTATAGTAATTTCGTTATTCACAGTCATTAACGATTTGAAGCGTTTTAATTAGTAGGTAATTTAAAAGTTTAGCAATTATCCAACCACTGCGCGTATGGGCGAATCACCTACAAAAGTGAATGGATAATCTAGGTAGATTAGCTATCGCATATTTTATAATAAAGGAAAGTGCGAGGACTGGGATATGCAAAGAGAAAGAGAATAGGAGAAAATGAATTTCCTCTTGAACTCCATTCAAAGACCCTCGATTTATGCTGTGTGTATTTTTTCAATAAATGATAAAGAATGAAGAAAGCTGAATGAAACGGAAAAAGAGGCAGAAACGTGATGGGAGGAACTTGATACCAGTGAAAAGCTTTCGCGAGATGATTCATCATATTGAAAGGCTAAGAGATCTGCCTCACACTCCCGGGAGGACGGGGCACTTTAGAAGGGGTGTGGGGGTAAAAGGAGTGATAAATGAATTGTGCTTACCATCACTAATGGTGTACGGCCAGTTTTCATATTTTTACATAAACTGTAACTAGAAGATTGATGTGGAGGTTGCGCTTGGGAGCGGGTGACAACAGCGTTTTTATCGCAAGATCGTGTTAACAATCAATATTATATGCATACAGATTTTCCTCACCTAATTAAACTTGTTGAGGGCAAATTAGTTTTTTTCATAACGAATAATTTTTGTCAATCATTAATTATACTTATTGAAGTAACAATAAACTTATAAATTGCGTGGATAAACTAGTGTTTACTCGTAAAGAAAAGTTGGGTCTAGCTTACAAAGGGTAGATGGATAAGTCATACGAAATGAATACTCCCAGGAAGGAGTATGACTAGCCTCGTATAGTAGCCGGACTAGGTGCGGCGCTGTGGCCGAGCGAGCTACGGCATGTGTCTCTGGAGACGGGACTCGGACCGGTTGCAGGGGCCGTGAGTTCGAGACTCGCCTCGGGAGCATATTTTCGGGCAAGTCGGTCGCAGTTCCCCCTCGTCCCAACCCAGGGCGGTGAGGCCAATGGGAAGCCATGAGCGAAATCATCAGAACAAATTCTGATCTTCCCTTAGGAAGACAGCTGATGACGTCCGCGACGCCAGAAATGGTAGTCGGACGAAAATCCAACCTGAAATGGTTGTTTACTTTTCTTTACTTTACTTACTAGTAGCCGGACTAGCCCCAGCTTCATTTTGGGCCACAAATATAGAATGATACAGAGCGTTTGTTGACAGTCATTAATAATCATTATTATGTACACAGAAAGGCTAACCGCGGTATTTTACTCAAAATGATAAAGGAAGAACGATAAAAGTAGCTCTACCCACTTCTCTGTATTATGTAGTAGGGGTAAGGTCCAACAAAGGAAGTTTCGAGTGCTTTGATAATGTCCTTGTATGAAAATATTGTTTGAAACGAGAATATCCCTTGAAACTCTAGAAATAGTGATTATAATAATTATATTTCACAGACCCATATTCACTTCAAGGCATAACCACAAATAAAAACACAAAACCCAAATTAAAAAAGTGAGTGTGGCACATAGCTTCCTCCTATGCATAACCCGATTATATAGATGATCAGATGCATAGTTGTTAATCTCAAAACACCAATCTCTAAGTACCTTCCACTACCCTCATAGGGGACCATCTACACGCTAATCTGGACAATCCTAGAAAATTGCATCAAATTCGGATGAAAAATTAAGTGAGTAGATGTATGTGATTGGATCAAAAAAAAATACTTAGCCTCGGCTGGGATTCGAACCCGCAACCCCTGGGGGACAGTTTGTTAATCACGTCTGTGCATGCGCAGTCGCTTCTATCAGTTCGGGGATGATGATTTTCATAGGGGACTATCTACAACCTAATCCACAAAATCCCTGAAAATTTCATTGAATTCGGATGGAAAATGTAGAAGTTATGGCCGTTACAAGGAATTCACGTTTGCGCATGCGCAGTCGCTTCTATCAGTCCGGGGATGATGATTTTCATAGGGGACCGTCTACATACCAACCCGCATAATCCCTGAAAATTTCATAGAAATCGGACAATAACTTCGTATAGTTATGCGCGTTACAAGGAATTCATGACAGACAGACAGACACACAGACAGACACGGAACCAAAATTGTTCAGAAAGGTCTAAAAAGCAAAACGCGAGTGGAAATTTTGATTTTGGAGAACTTTTTTTTTCGTCCTTGAAAAGTGAAAACAAAGCTTCCGCTACCTTGGTAGACTCGGAAGCAAAAAATCAGTTGAATCAGTCCACTCAAAAGGATGTATTGGTTGATGGGAATAAATTCTCGTCTCTTTCTGCACAATAAACTGCTCCAATAATAAAATACTGAAAAGTGTAGCGCGAGCCTCTTGGTAAATGAGAAACGATGGTATTCATCAATATTTGAGGATAGAAGAAGTCCACGAAATAATAGCAAGGTACGCATACGATCACGAGAACCGGGAAATATCTACATTTTGGACAACAAAGATGAACTCCTGTGTCTCAAGCAAGAGAAACCACTGGAGTTAGTCCTGTGTTTAAAGTGCAATAATAGATCTCAGTGTTAAAGATACTTTTATATTACAGGGGCTACGTTTTACTGTAAACGGGACTTCGAAAAGGGTATGTACAAGTGAACTTAAAAAAAAAAATGAAGTGTACAGTGTGTATATGTTTGTATGTTTAGTTTTTGCTAGAAATGAATGTATCTTAAAGTTTTTCAGTTGCAGTAATATATCAGGTTGGATTAAAAACTAATGGACTCGTGGATTCTGCCTACCTTGAAAAACAACCATAACATTTTTGTGAGGTAGATCTTTTCTTGCTCGATTCCAAAAGTTCATTATTGAAAATAATATTTTTTGAGTAAACCAGAACGTATTTTATTCATCTCTCAGGTTTTCTTGGTGAACCAGAACGTATTTCATTCACCTCTCAGGTTATTTTAGTAAACCAGAATGTCGACTTCTATTTTCTACATGCTGGTTGAATTCCTTCTCAGGAAATCACACTGGATCTGAGTTGAGCTTCAATTTCATAGTTATTTTTCGTATTGGAAGTACTGAACATTAATGGAGACACATCTATTACCATAAATCACACCATACTGAGGTGTTTTGCTCGAGTTCAATAAAAAGGTAAGAAGTTGTAAAACGTATATCTTATACATCCTTAATGGTCTCTCTAACAATAAGTGATATTTTCGCTACCAGGGAGAAAGAACTTTGTCATCTTTCAGAGGGAGTGGGTAGGGCACTCTGCCAACTCTGGTGAAGAGCACAATGTAATTCAACCTTCGTTCTCACGGTGAACTAAGGGACCACGTTGGTCTTCGACCGAAAAACTATAACACAGACTACAAACTTATGCATCCAAAAAATAAAACGTACAGATCCCTCCTAAAGAAACATCAGGAGTCGAGCACAGCTGCGTGGAATAGGTGGTGCCAGGTACCTATAAAATTCAACAAAAAGTCTCGGGTGTATTTTTTACCTGGTAGTGTGTGTTTTATATGGGCAAGTCATGCGTCCCAATCACCCGCGCGTCCTGTCAACTACGGCCGGGCAACATAAACAAAGTCCAGTGGTGAAGTGCATCTGTCGACTACTCAAGTTGTTCGTTCGCGGGCTACTGCGTGGCTCTTTTGCTGCCTAGGTGGTCCTTGTGAGTGTTTTCAATCGCGATTCCAATTTTTTCCCCCGATGTAGTCATTTCCCGCTTGAGTCCAAGAATAAACACCAGTTACATTGGGGGGTTTCTACCGTGAATGTACTCGTAAGGTACTCACTCGTACTAACCAACCATACAGCACGACAAACCTACCGAATTCTGCCCTTCACCACTGTCATGTACAGTGTCACAACAACCGCACTCTCTCGAGACCCAATCAAACCAATTAATTAGGAATTATCACCGCACTCTTTTGAGACCTAATCGAACTATTTATCAACCTTCATTTGTCTTCCATGTTCCACTGATAAATTCATACAGCCATTTCTCAAAACCACTTGTTCTCGAGCCTTCTTGCGGTTAGCTCCTCTCTCTATCTCTTTTCAAAGCCAATGAAAACCCCTCGTGCATTTTCATCTCTCTTTTCGGTTTCTTTTTTCCAATTTTTCAAATCACTTGATCAGTCCAGTTCTTTCTTTCATTTTGCTTTAGATTCAGCGAATCAGGTTCGAGTTTTTTTCAGCTTTGTATTTGCCAAAGTATTTTTGATTTCTTTTCATTTTCAGTTTTTATCTCCAAGCAGGAGGAGTACCTATTTATTTTCGTTATTTTCTTTCAAGGTATATTCCTTTTTCGCTCATTTTTGTGTTAATTTCGTTTTTCTCCTTTCTTTTGTCCCTTAGAAGAAAATTATTTTCTGATTGTATTTTCTCCAGATCACTGCTTTTTGATATAAAAGAGTTAGACTTTCATAACAGTGACAGTTCATGATTTCTGAACTGTGAATATCTACATCAGGAAGCGTCACTAATGAAGGTACAGACTCAGATAGGGCCTCATAAAAGGAGAATAAAAAGGCATAGACAAGGATGTCGATTGCATTGGGCGAAGGCAGCACATTTGGGATACCAACTTTTGAAATTCATTTTACGGACGATAATCCGGCAATAATCCCCCCGGGTGGAAGAAGATTATTGGGCAAATGTCCGAGGAGTCATAATCTCGCCGGTCGTAATCTGTAAACAACGCTCCTTCATTCGGGCCCAAGAGATAAGCAAGGTGGAACATTTACAAAGGCGGAGAGGTCGTTAGTGCTCTATGTCGCGATGTCGCAGTACGAAGCAGAAGCAGTGACAAATGAACAGTCTGCGGAAGAAATGATAGAAAATCGTCCAAATAACAGTAAAAAAGTAAACTTTTGGCAAAAGAACTGCCAAGGTACCTAATCTATAGTGGGGTGAGTCTGATCAAAATCTGTCCCAGTCATATCTTCCTCCACTTTTGCAAGTCCTTGTCATTTTGGTTTGGGGAAAGAAATTTATTTTGCTTTGTTTCTCTATTACGTCTTCATGGGTCTATTTTTTTCAGTGTGGTAGCCGAAGAAACGGTAAGTTGGTGTCCAGAGGTGCGAGTGAATGACTCATTTAGAGTATTTGGTTCTACTGTAACAACTGCTAGGAACTTTTCAAGGCATAATCAGGAAAATTTCATTCTTTTTGAGATTCATTTCGGTCATTATCATTGATGTCCACATTGTGGTTCTCTTCAATACGTTCAAAAAATTGGTCGATTCTCTAGTTGAGAACTTCAAAAGCATTTTCATCCTCATATTCACCACCAGAATCCTGAAGATTTTTTTAGCAAAAGGGTGAATAAATACTGCAACTTGGAGGTGTAAACTGGCATGATTGATCTGAAACAATCATGCAATAATGTCAGTGATGAACGAAATAGTGCACGCCTGTACAGAGGTGTTGCCAAGGAAACTTCTCTAGCAAAATTGCTATGTACAGAGCTGACCCAGGGACCAGCGACCAGTGACAGAGTTTGCTGTCGATTTTTGTGTCAATCATGGTGGAGATAGATACAAAATGTCCTTCGCAGATTTTGAATAATTGTTGGCAAGAATAGTGCCATTGATCGCCAAACGGAACACGAAATGGAGAAAAAATCTCCCACAAAACGATGATAGACTAAACCGCAATACTGGAGCACCTAGCTGAACGTGTGGCGGAAGCTTGTTCGCCTCTAGGCGAACATTCATCCCCTGTGATGTGAATCAATAACCGACGAGGAACCAGTCTTGAAAGTACTAACAACTATCAACCCTGGAAAAAACAAAAAGTGCTTACCAATTTGGTACTTCTAGATAGAATAAAACATTCATGATAACCCTTGGTTTTCAATCAATTTCAAAACTTAATCTGAAAGATCGTAGGAGTTAACTCAAACAATACTGTTATGTGTATACGAAAGGCACGCAACAAGATATGGTATGAATTATGCAATAACGTGAATGAAAGAACAAATTAACGTTTGTACGTTGAAGGCAATTTTGGTTGCGGCGATCTGTCAGAACGAGTCAACTAAATTTCGCATCCACAAGGGTTGCACGCCGGTCAGAAAGGCGCTAACCTCACCCGCATCATCCTTGGAGAAGCTACTGAGAACATGGAAGAAGTTTCCCAATCCTCTGGGAAGAAGGTAGAAAAATTTGCATACGAGTTCTATCG
This sequence comes from Apolygus lucorum, assembly GCA_009739505.2. NCBI lineage: Eukaryota > Metazoa > Arthropoda > Insecta > Hemiptera > Miridae > Apolygus > Apolygus lucorum. Next base: position 54,528,356 of record CM019167.2, on the reverse strand, counting down.
TATCGCACGCGACTAACGAACGGTGAATGTGCAAGTAGGCTGAAAAACTCGCAAAACTACCAACTCATTTTAGAAAAAAAAATTAAATTGATATAGCTTCAATTTGGATCTTAAACTTCAATTCGGACGGAGTCCCAGGGACGTCGATGGAGTTTTCAAATTCGTGGGGAGGGGGTTCAGAGGGAAGATGAGCAGCCTCCGCTTTCAATACCCTCTTGGACGAGCGCGAACAAGATGCAAGTGCCACTTCCGTTTGCGTCGAGTTTTTGCTTCCGAGTCTACCAAGGTAGCGGAAGCTTTGATTTCACTTTTAAAAGTTGAAAAAAAAGTTCTCCAAAATCAAAATTTCCTCACGCGTTTCACGTTTTAAACCTTCCTGAACAATTTTGTATCAGTGTCTGTCTGTCTGTGTGTCATAAATTCCTTGTCACAGTCATAACTTCCACAATCCTCTTCCGATTTCGATGAAATTTTCAGAAATTCTGTTGGTTGATGTGTACATAATTCCCTATGAAAACCATCAACCCCAGACTGGTAGTAGCCGCTGCGCATGCGCAAACGTAAAATCCTTGTAACAGCCACAAAACTTGCATTTTCCATCCGAATTTGATGAAATTTTCTAGGATTGTTTACATTGGCGCGTAAATAGTCCCCTTTGAGAATCATCTCCCCCAGACTAACAGTAGATGCTGCGCGTGCGCAAACGTGAATTCCCTGTAACAACTATAACTTCTACATTTTCCATCCGATTTCGGCGAAACTTCTTGTGTACATCATCCCATATGAAAACCATCAACCCCAGACTGATAGTAGCCGGAATTGTGCGGATTGTGGTGGAGATGGCCCCCTATGAATACCATGGCCCCCAAATTGAAAGTATTTTGAGCTCATGCGCAAACGTGAAATCCTTGTAACAGCCATAACGTCTACGTTTTCCAACAATATTCAGAGATTGTGCTGATTTATTGTTTTGATAGTGGTAGGTACTTAAAGATTGATGTTTTGAGATTAACTACTAGGCATCGGATCATCTATATAATCGGGTTATGGATACGAGGAAGCTATGTGCCGCACCCACTTGGCAGACTTTTTATCATCCACTATAACCATTTTTCCGAGAAAAAGGAGCCCCTTGGACATCACCGTCCGTTCAGGGCGCGGAGTCCGTCGGACGTCCCCGTCCGTATTCGCCCCATTCTTTGTATTTTCCTCTCTGAGATGGGTCGAAAATTCATCGTACATGACCCCGACTTCACGAATTTCGTTGGAGATATAATTGTTGATGATAATGAGAATTATTTCGCGTCGATCCCTACCCGTCCTCACTCATGCCTCATGGTCACAGACACCTCAACCTGGTATCAGCAGATTCTGATGGATCATGCTACTTCGACTCATCAGAAGATGGCTACTCCGACCTTGTCTCGTGGCTTGTGGCTAATCCCCACCTTTCCATCGATGAAGTATTTTTTGATGGATACCGTGAATTTTGATTAATTTCTTTCGAGTCAGAAATGTGTCTTATTTTTTGATTATGTGATGATTCTGACGATATTCGTTATAGTTTGGCCTTTATTTGTATTGTGGTTATTTTATTACGACATATTTCACTGTCTGAAATAGTTTACCATAATGGTAAACTACACCGAAAACAAAATGACTTCAAATGTAAACGGGTATTCGGGTAGCTATTTTTTGTATTTTCAAAATAAATAAATTTGTTTTGATTTGATACCTAATGTGTCTAATACGTCTTGAATTACATAGATACTATTAAATGATGGTTTAGTATTGATCAAGTTATCAAAACGACCAAAACAACAGAGGAAAACGGAGGATTTATGAACCACTCACGCCCGTCCGGATTTAAGGTTAGTCGTACCTGTACTTAGTGGGAATTATAGTTTACTCATGACTGAACAAAAACCAAAAGATTCTTAAAACATTTTGTGGGATAAAATTGAGAAAAATCAACAAAGCCATGAAAAATGATATATTTTGAGGAAAATATGGAACAATTTTAATTGCAGTGTATCATTTGATAAATATACCATAAAGGGTGATTCTCAGAAAAAGCTCAATCTTCCAGGCTCAAACTTTGAGTAAGTGAACCGTCTCCAAAAAATTCAAAAAAATTCATGAAGTTTCCTGGGAACGTTAAGAAGAATTTGTAATGCAAGACAGAGCTCAATTCACAGTTTTTAGTCTCAAATTTAAATTTTGAAAATTTATAGTGTGGCGGTAATGAGAACTTGATTTTTTTAAAGTCGTTGGTATTGAGAATATCGTATTAGTTTCACAATTCTGTTTAAAAAAATTCATTAAGTTTCCTGGGAACTTAAAGAAGATTTTGTAACGCAAGATAGAGCTGAATTCACAGTTTTTAGTATTAAATTTCAATTTTGAAAATTTTTAGTGCGGCGGTAATGAGAACTAATTTTTTTTAAGTGATGGTAATGAGAAGCGCAGTCGGTATTGAGAATATCTTATTAGTTTCACAATTTTGTTTCTACCTTTCAAGCAATGAGCTTGTCCAGTTGGTTGGATAAGATGATTATATTGAAAAATCTCTATTTCTCTTTTCTATAGATTGATAGGGAGGGAATAAATAAACTAAAATCAATGAAAATCAGAATAGTATCAATGTATTCCAAGTAAGTAAAGAACTGTAAAAAAACTGAAACACTCAGTCAAATGATATTCAAAAAACTCTTATCGGTCTACAACATAATGTATATCAATCTTCAACTCTTTATATTAATCAACTTGACAATTTTGTTAATATTCGTCACATAACTAACTTAATTACATCACAGATTTGTTTCATTAACATAGTAAGTAGGATAGTAAGTAGGCAAATATTTTTTAAGAAACTCTTGACCATACTCTCTTCTCTGCGCCTTCGACCAGCCTCCCTTTTTTGTTCATACAAAAATTGTATGAAAATTATTGTTCCGCTGTGTAAAGTGTAGGGTGAGTCATCTCTGAGGGTTACCTAAGGGAACGATAATAATTTTTTTTATTCTAAGGGCTTAGGGCAATATGAAGATAACAATATCAGAATTCAAATACCTAAAATCATTTTTAAACATTGTGTAATTACCTACCTAAATTGAGAAGGTATCAAAGATCAAAGATCTAACTAACTAACTAGGTACTTCTATATTGTACGCTACTAAATTCAGAGCAACAAAAATCTCCCTAAAAATCGAAAAATACCGCACTTCACACTAATTTTTCTAATATTTCTCCTCTAAAACGTGATTTTACGGGCCGGGGACCGCGTCCCATCGACGATTATACGTCAAAAATTGCGTGGGGAAGACTCGCCATAGACCAGTGAACTCAAAAACCTCGAATAACGCTAATTTTTACCCTCATTTTCGTCTATAACTTCCCAGGATGTTAACTTATCGGAATGCCCAGGTAATATGCACAACTAGACTTCAAATGGAGCATCTGTAAGAAATTTCTGATTTTTTCGAGCAAATCTAGACCCCAAAATGGCGAGGACGGGGTACGGCGAATGGACATTTTTTCAACTTTGCATTTTTGAAATCTACTCATCATGAAACGTTTGAATACAAAGTTCGAGCGAAATCGTTTATTATTTTAAGAATTATTAAACCAATAGAATTAGGCTTGCATAAGGTGATTATCTCATTACCGCGGCCATATCATCATTACCACCGAACAAACATAGAATGGTGGTAATGAAAGGTATGGATGTGCGGTAATGAGAATTTGAGGTTAGAGAGCTTGTCATTGCTTATCCTTAATAATTACAGTTTTCACTCAACGCCATTTTTCGTAGGCAAGAACGATTGAAGAAGCACATGTGATTCAAAAAAATTAATTGGAAACATATCAGCAGATCCATAAAAGGGTGGTAATGACAGGAATAAAAATACGTACCTGCCGCGTGGCCTTCTTTTTCACCGTCCTCCAAGTAACTGCGTGGGCGCGCGGGGGGGTATGGTTTCCCGGGTTCGTGAAGTGCTGCCACCACTGTCCATGGCAACAGTTGAGCGAAATTCCCTCTTTTGAGATCAGAGAGGGGTAATTTTGATATCGGCGCGGTAATGATACTTTTTTCGGATACACAGTTCATTATCACTTGTTGAACCCCCAAGTAAACTTAAAAATAGAAAAAAACTGTTTCTGTGGAGATTTGTTGGTAGGCTTCCAATTTCACTGAATCTTTTCAACATAAGGACATTTCCCAAGGCTTGGGAGAGAACTTTCATCAGTAAAACAAAATAGTTACAGGCGGTGGTAATGAGAATTGAGTCTTTCAAGACGCAAAAAAATGCATCCATACCGCAAAAATAAATAGTTTTTTCAGCGAGAAGCGCAGGGAGTGGTGAGATGAACACAAGGGGAAAGAAAAAAGCAACCACAGGACTAGTTTGTATGGAGAAAACCTCGAGATACACTAGGCTTGAGCTTTCTGTGAGAATCACCCTAATAGATTCTGATCATTTCCATAATGAATTGAATTAAGCACTTACTCCATCAATTTACAAGTGTATTGACTGAAATTACATAAACGGGAGAGGAAAACCAAGGATCACAGACTGAATATGTATATGACGGAAAGGGCGTATTCACTAATCATAACTCGACATTATCACACCACTTGCATTGCTCTACGATAGCATTACGATTGAATTTAACTCATCAAACATTACTAGACCGACATCCCTTCGCGGGGTTCTCCCGAACTGCCTTTCCCCCTCTCGATACATCGATACACTCGTCCAGTATCGATAGCTGAGTCAATAGGCTTCTCGTTTATTCGATCCATCGAGATGCTGATTCAGATATCTTATCATATTCCGGTAGCGCCTAATTTGAATACTGGCGATGCCGCCGACATATAATATTTTCATCATAGTCTACCTATTTCTTGGATCGTTTTACCTATTTGGGTCCACAAAAAGGTGAAAGGGGGGACTCCGTCCGTGGGTTATGTGTTGCTGGTTGGAAGTCATTGTCGTCTTGGTCAATCGAGGGATTGTTAGTGCATCTCCGCCAAATGAAAACGCTGCAAATTATTACGCAAAAGTTTATTATTATTCTATATAGATCACTCGTCTGCAAAGAACACGGCTTTGCCATTGTTACCACCAATCAACTTGAACAATAACATCAATCGCATTTTGGTCACCTAAAATATGAACGGAGAGTAGGCGTCTGTTGCGATTCACACTCGTGTTTCTGATTTATCGTAAGTCCAACTCTTAAGTTCTCGTAGGGAGTGAACGTTTCGTACTACAGGGCTCCTGACCTACATCAACCAAAAGCTTCGGGTCACAACTAGACCCCAATCTTCATGTAAACCAAATTTCATCAAAATCGGTCAATGCTAAATGAGGAAAGTGCCGCGTACGGCGGACGGACGGCCGAATTTCTATCAGATTTTTGGATTCTACGTACCTTGAAACGTAAACCTACGAATTTTGAAAGGGGGGGGGGGGGTTAAAAAAATTTCTTGGTCGATTCCAAAGGTTCATTATTGAAAATAATAAACCAAAATCGCTACAGAATTGAGCACTTAATCTCTGCTTTATAGAAGGTAAATCCGCCATTGCATCTTTTATTGCTCTTAGTACTTAACTTTGAAAGTTATTGGTTATGAATTATTGAAATCATCATAGTTTAGAAGTAGTGGTTATGAATAACGAAAAAAGTGCAACCTTTTCACAAGTTTTTTAGATACATAAACTCCCCCTGATGAAAGGTACCCAAATCACTTGATCGTTGTAAATTATTTAAGAATTCTTGGATAAAGTGGAAGAAGTACCACCCATGAGATCAGGTGGTGAATATATTCTGTTCCGTTGCGTTGTTGTTGTTCAGATCAATTCCACCTTTCAGAGTAGCGGAGGGAGTTCCCTTCTCAATTCTCCTAGAGGAAACTATCTGTTCACCTCGTTTGTTGCCGTCACGGAGCGGCGGAGCTCAGATCAAGATTGAACGAAGGAGCATCGCCCGTAATCCTGAACAAGGATTACCCAAGATATCCCACAAAAGTGGATTACTAACTCCCTTGTCCGCCAAAAGGTTACTTTCCTTGAACTAAGCAAAACTTGTGAATTATACCTACTGGGCGAGGATAGTCGTTTATTCGGAAGCACCGCAAAAAAAAATTGAGCAAAAAAAAAAAAAAAAAAAACCGTCGTTTGGTCCTTCGGGACATCTTGTAGCTTTGTGAGCCCTTTAATGTATCTCCCAAAGCCGTGGCTCCTGAAGTCCCCGGTTTTTTCACTTGTAACCGGCTTGGAAACAACGTTATATTTTGCCGAGTACACCGTCCTCCATGAAGGGAGTTAACTCATGTCCAGCCGATCTACTCCATTAATATTGCAAAGAAGGGTTAGGAAACAATCCATTCATACAGAATGAGTTAATGACCGAATTTTCAAAGATACTCCTAAAGCAATGGTTAATAAAATAGAAATATTATCTACATGAGAGAGTAGTCAGCCTATAAAAAATTAAATCGTAAAAACGATTCAATCAACCCCCAGGTTAAAACGCTGAAAATTATTACACAAAGGTTTATTATTTTTCTATGTATGAGACTCGTCTGCAAAGAACGTACCTACAGCGATCGCATTTTGGTTCTCGTAGGGAGAGAATGGTTTATCCTACAGAGCATCACTTGGTCTCTAAAAATGCAATACTATCTCAAATTGATGGAAAAACAATACCTTTAAACCGAAATGTTTTTGGCAAAGGGCGTTTTCCGAATTTCAACCCTCATTTTTCAACTCTTAGAAGTGACCGACATTAACCAAAAGCCTAGGGGCACAACCGTAGTGGTAGAAGATTCTACCTCTATGGGCACAACTAGACCCAAAATGGAGCCCATAATAGGAAAAAAAAAACAATAATATAACTGTGGGTACTCTATGAGTTCAGGGTCACGAGGATGGTGTTTTTTGAGATTTTGTTTTAAATTTTGGTTTATTATTTTCAATATTGAACCTTTGGAATCGACCAAGAAAAAAATTAACCCCCTTTTAAAAGTTGTTGATTTACGTTTCAAAGTACGTAGAATCCAAAAATAGAACAAAATTTGGCCGACGGCGTCCGCGGCACTTTCCTTAGGTCCCATGGACCGGTGTTGATGAAATTTGATTTAATATATCAAAATCTCAAAAAAAAAACAAAAAAAAAAAAAAAAACACCATCCTCGTGACCCTTAACTCACAGAATACCCACACTTATATTATTGTTAATTTTTTCGATTGTCAGTATACCATACCGACATCCTGTACCTGTGCTAACGGAATATTCAGAAGATATTAAGAGTTCATGTTCATGTTCTACTCATATCCACGAGCTCATAAAGTACCCACTCGGCCGTTGCATTATCGGGTATAACGAATATACGTAGGTTTCCATTATTTATATAAATTGTTTATAAATGTTTGCCGGATAGTGATGTATATAGAAAAATAGTAAACCTCTGTGTAATAATTTGCAGCGTTTTCTGATTCCATGTACCATGAAACGTAAACCATTCCAAAAGTTCATTACTGAAAATAATTAACCAATATTGTAGTTTTCGTTCTACTTGGGTTATAAAAGGATTTTTAAAAAGGAAATTGAAAAACGCTGCAAATTATTACACAACGGTTAATTATTTTTATATAGATCACTCGTCTGCAGAGCCACCAACCATACAACATGAAGAAAAACATCGATCGCATTTCGGTCAGCTAAAATTTGAACGGAGATTAGGCCTCTTTTGCGATTCACACTCGTGTTTCTGATTTACCGTACGTAAAACCTTTAAATTCTCGTAGGGAGCGAACGGTTTGTCCTACAGAGCTCCGCGTGGTCTCAAAAAATTCTATAGAATCTCAAATTGATGGAAAAACAATACCTTTCTATCAAAATGTTTTGAGTTAGGGCGTTTTCAAAATTTCAAAATTGATTTTGGAACTCTTAGAAGTGACCTACATCAACCAAAATCTTTGGGGTACAACTAGACCCCAAATGGAGCCTACATACCGAATTTCATCAAAATAGGTCAATGCTAAGTGGCAAAAGTGCCGCGTACGGCGGACGGACGGCCAAATTTTTATTCGATTTTTGGATTCTACGTACCTTGAAACGTAAACCATCAAATTTTGAGGGGGTGTTAAAAAAAAAATTTTCGTGGTCGATTCCAAAGGTTCATTATTGAAAATAATAAACCAAAAAAGGAAATAAATAAATACTACTAAAAGGAATATTGAAAAAAATACCGATAAAAGATAACTATGGTTTGGGTAGAAAATACTAGTTCTTGGGATAACAACCAAGTGTATTAACACTATTTTATAAAACACAGTTATATAAATTGCCAAGTCGAAACTAAAATGAATTTTCCTCGAGTCCACACAATCACCTGTTGACAGTTTGACAGCTGTTAATTAGTGATTGTGTGGAGTACCGCCAATTGTGTGGAGTATCTTGTAATTCTATACTTCCCAATAGGGCTGTTTGTCCTCTTCTTCAGCGACCTAGGACCTGGTAGAGCCTTCGTCAAAACGTCGGCGACTATCCTCTCAGTTGATAAGTATTCGAGTTGGCTCTTGCCGTAATTGCTTCTCTGGCATACCTAGTAGTTTTGTTCTGGCATTGTATACAGGGACCTCGGCAATTTCCTCCGCTCCGTTATTATCTATGTTAGGCTTAATCGGGTTGTCTTGTTCGTTGTACTTAAGATCTACAAACAGATGTCTGATGCATATAAATTCCTTAGTTGCCTCTGTCATTGCTATCGTACTCGGCTTCGGTATGTACCTATTGGGTAGTGCCACCGTCCGGGGGTCCGGTGTAGCCGTGGGAGCTGGGGCGCTACCTCTGCGTGGGATGTGTGGTTGAGTCTCGCCGCCGGCGTTCCTGCGTCCGGGGCTCATCGCCCCCCACGTCCCAACCCAGGGCGGCGATGCAATGGGAAGCCACCAGCGAAATCATCAAAATTCTTATCTTCCCTTAGGAAGAAAGCTGATGACGTCCGCGACGCCAGGAATGGCAGTCGGACGAAAATCCAACCTGAAATGGTTGTTTACTTTACTACTCACTAGTGCTACCGTCCTATAACTTCCCTATATATTCATATCTAACATGAGGAGGGATGAATGCGTTTCCAGTTCTATGATCTTTTTTCCTCCATACATGAGCACCAGTCCGCATTCACGTCACCTCGAAGAACGGAGAGCCGGTTTGCCTGCGTACCAATTTTGGAATTGAACTGGTTCAACTTACTGATCGTGTGCGAGATGTCCGGTCTTGTATAAAATGTTGCCATGTAATTCAAACTTCCAATCAGATTTAAGAATACTTTTTCATGTCCTCGTTGATGATTTATTCAGATTTTTCCTTGAATTTCACACGACCTCGTAGCGTCCTCGATGAATGTGATGAAATACTTTGTCTTCATGACTTCTCGAGGAATGGCGTTTGTATCAGTTTCCCCTGTGAAGAATTTTGCTGCTCCCGCAATAAGAGGGATGTCTCGCAATAACGAGTATATTACACAAAACAATTGATCATAGAGAAAATGATATTGGTCAAATTTCCTGGCTTGTTTCAACCACCATAAGTCACCTTAGTCCACACTATATAAACCATATACTCAACCAATCGAGTGAAAAATTAATTCATACAATTATGTGAATTACCAACCAGCTTAGAAGAAAAAAGTTATTCCATAACTTCATTCGTTACTTCAAGGGTAGATTTGATTCTCCGTAACGAACTCCATTTTGAGCTTACGACCATTGTTTCAATTTTCCTTCTAGGTGACCGTGATATTTCTTCTTGAATCTTCGAAGGAGCTTAATCCTTTGTGCCTACTTACCACCGTTTCTCCTTAAAACCGTGTATTCGAATAGGTTTATATCAGTGGTGTAGTCGCGTCGATTAATCTTTTATAAATCAACCAATTATACCCCAACCCTTCTTGTTTTTCAATCACCGTCCGCTCCATTTGGGTAAGCTCTCTCGATGGAGCTCCTTTTAATTCCTGCACTCAATAATTATCCGATTGTTCGAAAACATGGTTACCGAGGTTATTGTAGGAGGATCGGCTGCTTAATCCCTCTCTAATTTAAATACCGCCCAGTAAAGACTGGCAATCCCTTTCTGGATGGTTGACTTTCAGATAACTCGCCAAATCATGGAAAAGCTCATTGATATGGCCGCGAAATTGCACTCCTGTTAATTTAATTCCATAGAAGTATGGAGTAGTCCTCAATCAATTCTTTAGGAAGAACTTCAAACTATTAGAGTATTGCGTGGAATTAAAATATCATATTTTTCGTGTTGTGCAATTCTAAATTGTAGGTACACTATGCGCCCCAACCTCGTTATTTGGGTTTATTATTTTCAATAAACAATTGAAAATAGTTAATCTTTTTTGTTATTTTGCTTCCGTTTCTACCAGGGTAGTGGAAGCATTGTTTCCACTCTCAACTCTTCAGCCGGACCATCTTTTTTTCAACGCTTAACCGGACCATCGGTCTCTCAGACCTCTATGTTACGATATCGTTTTTGCTCCTTTGTTCGCACGTAAGCTTCATAATTCTACGATGTTCTAGCTACCTCTAATTAATATCCAGGCCTAAATAATATTTATGGATGCTGGGTTACGATATTATAACTACATTTTTTCATAATTTTGTGTATTTTTATCCATAAAAATAGTAGATTATTTTACTTGTTGGACAACTCAGACTTAGATTTTTATTCAGTCACAATTTACTAAGACTATGGAGTGGTACGTACCACACATCATGAGTGGGTACTCTGTAAAAATAAGAGTTCGTAAGTACGTGTAGCTACTTTGAGCAATTCCCAAATCACTGTAAATTTAGAACCATGAAAAACATGTGTAAAAATTACTAGGTAGGTAACTTGATATTAAGTCGACATTCATGAAATTCTATACAATGCAGAAATTCTAAATTCTAATAGTCAACAATGTATAAAAAATATTTATAAATAAAATGACATAAAAACGTCTGCCAAGTGGGTGTGGCACATAGCTTCCTCGTATCCATAACCCGATTGTATAGATGATCCGATGCATATTAGATAATCTCAAAACATCAAAACAAGTTAATCTGTAACATCCCTGAAAATTTCATTGAAATCGGATGGAGAATGTAGAAGTTATGGCCGTTACAAGGAATTGACGTTTGCGCATGCGCAGTTGCTACTATCAGTCCGAAGGTAGTGATTTTCATAGGGGACCGTTTAAATACTAATCTGTAACATCCCTGAAAATTTCATTGAAATCAGATGGAAAATGTAGAAGTTATGGCTGTTACAAGGAATTCACGTTTGCGCATGCGCAGCGGCTACTATCAGTCCGGGAGTGATGATTTTTATAGGGGACCATCTACAACCTAATCCGCGTAATCCCTGAAAATTTCATCGAAATCAGGTAGGAAATGTGGAAGTTATGGCCGTTACAAGGAATTCACGTTTGCGCATGCGCAGTCGCTTCTATCACTCCGGGGATGATGATTTCCGTAGGGGACCGTCTACACACCAACCGGCACAATCCCTGAAAATTTCATAGAAATCTGACAATAACTTCGTATAGTTATGCGCGTTACAAGGAATTCATGACAGACAGACAGACAGACACACAGACAGACAGACATACAGACACACAGACACGGAACCAAAATTGTTCAGAAAGGTCTAAACGCTAGTGAAAATTTTGATTTTGGAGAACTTTCTTTCTTCGTCCTTGAAAAGTGAAAACAAAGCTTCCGCTACCTTTGGTAGACTCGGAAGCAAAAAGACATAAAGTCAAAATGACAAAGCTTGCAGAACAAGTTTTTTCGTGCGTTCAGACACCACTTTTGGAATCTTGGAAGCCATCTCGATCTACAAAAAGTACAATAAAAAAACAATGAAGAAGAAGGAAGATGAAAGGGTTGAAATGGACCACTGGTCTATGAGACCCATGAAAAAAAAAAAAAAAATCACTGGTATCCGGACCATCGGTCCCACAGACCTACTACCTTTTGAAAGATCACAACTTACCGTGAGCTAGCGAGCAAACGACGGTTTCCAAACTGCTCTGCCTGAAGTTCAGGCCCCAACTGGAGATGTCACGGGCTGCCGGCCACCTCTAACCACTAGGACCACCTCTATCAGGGTAACGCCAGACTGTGTCGGTCTCACAGACCGATGGTCCGGCTGAAGGGTTCTCCGGCTGAAAAAGATGTTCTCCAAAATCAACATTTTCACTCGCGTTTTACATTTTGACTGTCCTGGACAGTCTTTCGTCTCTGTCTTTCATGGTATAATTCTTGTAATCATGTCATGCTAATTTCCGTTGAAGTGCAGCTGATAAAATGCGACCTTTTTTCATCCTCCAAATAGACCTGAATATCACTCGGTTGTGCTTCCCTAGCAGGCAAGAACCGAATTTCTTCGTGAATATGAGGTTTTCGGTGGTCTCCAGGTGTAACTTATAATAAATTTTTATTATTCAGGCTAAATCAAGAAATTATATTTTAACCTCAGGAATCATTGGTGTACATTCTGATCTGTTAACTCGTTTCTAAATTTGGACAACTGAGCACGTGTATTTTTTGCAATCATTGATTAATATATATTTGATGTGCTCCTATAAAAATGCATCATAGAGCATTATTGGAGTAACTAGTAGGTGTTTATGTTGGTACGAGTACTTTATACACTAGTTTTAGGCAAGTACTAAATTCTAGCCACAATCGCAACACACACTAAAACGAACACATAAATCTAGTCAAATAACCCCTTCAAGTAAGTACTTGTATATCCTGATGAACATTACTTTCTTATTTTTATGGATGATAATACTTATATTATCAAATTTTTTGCAGTTACTGAATCATTGTTGTCTCAACAACATAGGCTGTTTAGATCAAGGAAAAGTAAGGTGCCGATACAGGAAGCCCTTAACGAAAGGAAAGTTGGAATCCCTTTATCCCTTAGAAGGGTCTTCCTCCTCTTCAGGACCACAAAGTTGATTGTATCTCCAATCACTTCTCGGTGATTTGACGGGTCACACTCTTTGACCTTGTGATACAGTTTTGCAGTACCACAGTAGAGTAATATAGTGGTCTCGATCCCAGGACACTTACCACCGACGGAAACATCCCCTTCCGCTCACTTCATCCACCGCTTTCTTCTTCATTCTCCATCGACCTACTTTTCTATGTAATAGTATTAGGGTAAACCGACGACGTCACTAAAACGTCTTCCAAGTGGGTGTGGCACATAGCTTTCGAGCGACATGGATGGATATAAGCCGATATTCCCCAGAGATACCAACTAACCAACGCTGCAAATTATTACACAACGCTTAATTATTTTTCTATAGATCACTCTTCTGCAAAGTTACCAACCATCCAACATGAAGAAAAACATCGATCACATTTCGGTCAGCTGGAATTTGAACGGAGATTAGGCCTCGTTTGCGATTCACACTCGTGTTTCTGATTTATCGTATGTCCAACCCTTAAATTCTCGTAGGGAGTGAACAGCTTGACCTAAAGAGCTCCGTGTGTCGCAAAAAAATCTAGAAATTCTATAGAATCTTAAATTGATGGGAAAACAATACCATTACATCAACATTTTTTGAGTTAGCGCGTTTTTAAAATTTCAAAATTCATTTTTTGACCCTTAGAAGTGACCTACATCAACCAAAATCTTCGGGGCACAATTACACCCCAACTGGAGCCTACATACCAAATTTCATCAAAATAGGTCAATCCTAAATCGGGAAAGTGCCGCGTAAGGCGGACGGACGGCAAAATATTGGTTTATATTCAATAATGAACCTTTGGAATCGACCAAGAAAACAAATTGTTAACACCCCCTAAAAATTTGTTGGTTTACATTTCAAGGTACGTAGAATCCAAAAATCGAATAAAAATTGGTCGTCCGTCCGCCGTACGCCGTACGCGGCACTTTCCCCACTTAGCATAGACCGATTTTGATGAAATTTGGTATTTAGGCTCCATTTGGGGTCTAGTTGTGCCCCTAAGATTTTGGTTGATGTAGGTTTGAAAAATAAATTTTGAAATTTTGAAAACGACTAACTCAAAAAATTTAGATGTAAAGATATTGTTTTCCCATCAACTTAAGATAGTATAGAATTTTTGAGACCACGCGGAGCCCTGTAGGACAAACCGATCGCTCCCTACGAGAATTTAGGTGTTGGACGGACGATAAATCAGAAACACGAGTGTGAATCGCAATTGAATAATAATTGAACACTTAAAACAACAAACGCTACCGAATTCGAAATGCTGTTGAGCGAACTGCGGGCGGGACACGCGACTTGAGCAGGTCGACCTGAGTGTATTTCTTCTCCTTCTGCCTGTTTCTACCCTGTTTGACTCCGTTCAACACAAATACTTTTATGAGAGCTAAAAACCAATGATTGGTTTTTAGCTCTCATAAAAGTATTTGTTCATAAAAGAACAACTCTTCATAAAAGAATTATTCTTATTCAAATGTCCTCCACGGTGAGTAGGGAAAGAGCATTTTAACAAAAACAAAATCGGACCAACCTCAAACTGATGATGGCAATCCACAAGGAGAAAAATTACAAGGAGAATATGGAGAGGGGGGGGGGGTAGGTTGTTTTGTGATTATCATTTTGCTCCCGAGTTTACCAAGGTAGCGTAAGCATTGTTTTCACTTTTCAAAGTTGAAAAAGAAAACATGTTTTCCAAAATCAAAATTTCCACGCACGTTTCACGTTGGGTCTTCTATAACAATTTTAATTTCGTGTATGTCTCTCTTTATGTCACGAAATCCTTGTAACGGGCAAAACTATACGCAGTTATTGTCCAAATTCGATGAAATACGCAGGATTTATGCGGATTGAAGAGTAAACGGTACCCTACGAAAATCATTGGTCCCGGATCGATAATAGCCTCTGCGCATGCGCAATTGATGCAATTCTTGGGAATCGGGCTGATTGTCTATGATGGTCACTTATAGTGCTAGTTAGGTACTAATAGATTGATGTTTTGAGATTAGCTACTACGCTTCGGATCGCCAATACAATCGAATTGTAGATCCGAGGAAGCAATGTGCCACACCCACTTGGCAGATTTTGTCTTTGCTGGATTTCAAAGGTTCATTGTTGAAAATAATAAACAAAAGAACAAATTCATTCAGCGTGAAAAATTATTCCTCAGATCATGGATGTATCACATTCGTTATTTCGGCTATGATCACCATGTATTATTCGGTTCATACCAGCTTTGGAAATGCTCTCTTCGGTGCCGATTGAAAGCAATAGTCACTCCAACAGTTATGGACATCCATCAAGAAAGAAAGCGTTATTAGAAACCATGGTATATCGACTGGCGAGGAGGTGGTGCTCGAGCGATATAATTTCTTGCTCTACACGTTCCGTCGGTTCCTCCACCCAAACTGCTATTGAAGTTCACATAAAATCTAGATTCCCATGATCCTTTCTTCCGTGGCCAAGTTCAGCATTAGAGTCACGATTTGGATATTGTTAAGAGCAGTTTCTTTCACATATCCCGGGGCCAAAGTTTGGTAATAAGGGTCTTCCAAGTCTGTTTTACTGGAATTGGTCTTACTTCCCCGCTCTACAAAAGGGCTGCACATAAATATGGAACGGTTGAATTGCTTCTCAAGTTGTTATCGTGCAATTTATTTTATAGGTATATCGTCTCTTCCACAGCTGATACATTCTATATTCAGGATAGCGAGTTGATATCCACCACATCGCCAGTTAAAGAAGACATGTCCTTTACTACGAATCATTTGCGATCGTGTACATGATTTGAACATGATAGGATGATGATATAAAATGAGAGGCAAACTAACATACATTACTGACAATACCATTGAGTAATGTCAAGCTTATAAAGCTTATCAAGCTTTTGAGGACCTCATTTTGAATTGGATGCGTGCACATAATTGAAGAGCATCACAAATCAGCGCGACATAATTATTGTAGAGGTAGAAGAAAATCTGTGTCCTGCAGCACGCTGATATGGATGAGGAGACGTCAACCGACGCAACTCAGAGCATAGCAGCATAGGATGGTTTTTGGTGACCCTCATTTTCCTTTGGTGCAGAATAGATTGGAACAAGCAATTTTAAAATTGATGGGTGACACCGGGGGTATGGATGCCCCCAGGTTCGGCGATTTACGTTACCCTGACTATCTACTTTCAGGGTTGAAAATATACATTAGAACTTTCAAACTTGTAAGTGTGTTTTCGTGTCAAACGACACGCACTTGCTAACATTTGATTTATTTATTTATTGATTTTTTAAATTTTTTTAGAAAACTGGAGGTTGGAGGACAAACAGGAACTAACTTATATAATTTCAGAACTAATTAACAGGAACTAATTTACGAATTCCCTCTACCGCGACGTGAGAAGGTCTATTGAGGAATGCCTATAGTCTATATTAGCTCACTGAGAAGGTTTTATCAAAAATTCCTTCTCCCCTCTTTTTTTAACGGAAAGTTTGGTGTAGGCAACCATAGAAATAGTGTCAAGAGGTTGCATTACTTCCAGGGATTGCTTATCAAGTTCACCGTAGCACTTGATATGTTCTGTATCTTCCATTTTAATTTTGCAAAAGTGGCAATTATCCGTTCTTAGTTTTTATATATCCTTTAGGAGATGTCGCAGTGGGCAATGGCCTGTCAAAAGCAGGCCCAAAATAATACTGACGTTCTTCTTAGTGATAACCAAGAGTTCGATAGCCCATTACTTTGAGAACGACACAAATGGTTTTGCCTTTGTCAGGCTTAGGAGGTTTTTCCAGTATTTTATTCGCTCATTTCCTTCCCAGTCGTAACCACATTCTGTGTTCTCTTTGTTGTTCCTAGGATCGGTTCCAACTCTATTGGCAGGGACTTTCACTACCCTCATTACCTACGTGTCTAGGAATCCAGAGAAGAGTGTCCTGGTGGCTTCGGGCCAAAGTTTTGAGGGTAATCAGGCATTCCTAGACCAACTCTAAAGTTAAAGTGTATGAAACGATAGCCATTTAGGCAGCCTGGATGTCGGATAAAATGAATACTTTGGCACTGTTGAGATGAATAATCAGCCTTTCTTCAGCGCACAGTTGAATCGCATGGACCACTTCCTGGGAGATAGTGGCATTCAACCCTAGGGACATTATTAGACTGATTTTAATGCCTATGTCAATTCTTCCACTCATAACTGAGCCATCTGTGTACAACACTACGGAGCCCTGAGCAAATTTGGGCATCCTCATTTGCCAGTGGTTTTGTTTTCCATGGTAAGATCAGTGACTGCCAGAAATATTCCACATTCATCTTTCTCAAGAATTCTGTGGTGGCTGACCCTTGATCCTGGTCATATGTATCTCAGTTGTAGCAGCCTAGAAGCCCCCAAGATAGCCACTCTCTCCACATGGATACGCAGAGCGAGAGGTCCAAAAATACCTCCATTGCTACAGTTAGGTAAGCGGGTATGGTGCCAGTAATACCCAAGCAAGCTTGTATTTGGACTTTATCAGGGGTCATTTGGACAGCCGCTAGGTTGGTTCTGGGCCACCGCACAAAAGCTTCGTAGGAGATTATGGCTGCATATATCATCTTAGGCTTATGTCCCTAGGTTTCGCTAACCACTCTGTCCAGCCCAGGTTACCCTGTTGTGGTTACGTGTTTCCTTCGTCTCAAGAATGGGCTCTAAGTCGAAAACGTTTCAAGCTCATGATAGATGAATTAGGAAGCAGAACAATGCGAGGCCCAATTTTTTAAATATATATCTCATTAAAATTACAGTTGCTAATGCATCGAAATAAATTTGAACCTCACAATCTGTATATCGGCCTAGGTGGCTTTAAGCAGGGCGCTCTGAATCAACCTCAAGCCTTTGAAACCGTTTGGTTTATGGTGGCAGGACTGAGGTTAGAGGAACAATAATTCCTTTCCACTTCACGTAGAAGTGGGAGCTCTCCTCTCGTGGATAATAATACTATTCGATACGGGATCTCCCCGAAATTCAGTGAAAGGAAACTGCCGAACTGGTTGGTGGAGCATTATGGCGAACGAAAAAGGGGAGTATTAGGTTAACTGTATGAAATGGAAGGCCCCTGGTGAGCCGTTTCGCAAAGCTGAATGTGGAGGAAAGAAAACCAGGATGTAAACCTTAATTGCTTAGCATTGTTACATTAGGAACAACCGCGGTGGAGGCGGGGGTGAGGAGGGCTCGTAGCTACGGATGTGCTCTCAAAATGGGCCAGCTGGTTTCTTTTTGGGCAGGAAATCACGTGAGCACCACCAGATGCATGGTCGTTATCACGGCACACTGTTTTTATAAGATTGGTTCCATTCCTCTGCCATCGCTAAGAAAAACATATTGTTTAGTGATGCATGCATTCCAGGGGACGTCCCATTGGATAAGCATTAGGTCAATTAATACAAGTTGGTAAGCAATAAAACTGTTCACTCGATGTAATTTATTTGGTACTTTAGGGAAGAAATAGAGAACCCCCCCCCCTCCACCATTATCCACCACTACATTTCCAGTGGCATGGGACCCTCGAATTTGAAGAGTATTTTGAAATCCATGATCTACGACACCCAACATGCGACTTCGAATTCGAAAATTCGCTTATTAATTCATGCTGCATGAATGGACTTTTTTTCTGTTGAGTGTTGTCCAGCTTTACCCCAGATCGATCGCATGAGGACGCCCAAGTCTTACTGTGGGATGTCCTAAAGAGGTAGCCAGATATCTGTCGAAACATACAGTTTGCTGTAGTAATGATACGCAATTTTATTGAAATTCTGGTATCCAAATGTGTTATATAATGCCACATAAATATAATAAGACCAATCCTTAGCCGGCGCGACAACGAAATTTCTGAGGCTATGACAAAATTAATGGGTACTGGAAAACATTGCAATTTCGGCAAAATTTGTAAATGTTAGACTGCAAAATAATGTGCGATGGTTTGGAAGAGCCTTACTATGTTGCGGCAGCTGCAACTCGTGTATAATATAAAATATGAACAATTCTTCAATTTTATATTTCTATTATAATATTATTATAGTATTTATTATAGCAGTGCGATATGGCAATTCTGAATTATTCTGAAAAAAATTCGAATTTCTGTTCATTGTGTATGAGTGCATTGTTCATTGTGTTCATACACTCATTCGAACCTATTCCCAATAATATATTTAATTGATACAGCCCCACAATCATTGAGAAAAGTGACCTGCAGCCATAATGTTTTAGCAGTGGAAAATTTCATATTACCCTTTGGATGTAAGAGGTAAACATTTGAAGTTCCTGATCAAACTCTGAATTATTGGAGGAAGAAAGCATGAAAAGCGAATTTTGTCATGATTATGAGCTCGATCCGCAGTTGGTCCCATTCGATTTGGCGTTCTAAGGTAATAAATAAATTAGTATTGAAAAAATTTATGGGAAGAGCGACCTGTTGAAGTGAGTCGACTCTTTGCGGTTCACTCAGTAGACTGTTGATCTTCAATAGATCGCCGATCCTCCATGGGCAACCAGTAAATTAAAAAACTAGCGGAAAAGAGAAGGCACAGTACTTCAAATCGCTAAAACTGTTGTTCTTCCCGGCAACAACGTATCTAGTGACACATTCATTCCACCACTGAGGAATGATACCCACCTGCCTCATTCAAGAAACCACTCCGAGAAACGAGAGGGTACCTGAGACTTGAAAAGGCTAGCGAGAGAGGGATGAGTGCCGTGGTAACACGGCTCCTCCACTCACTGGTACTCCTACCCTCTCGACCGCCCCTTTTGATAACTATTCAACTCTAACCTCCCTTTAGCGAATCATGGTGATAAGGATATGACTTTTCAGGTTGGTTCATCTTGATAAGAAGCTGCAGTTTTATGGAATGATCTTTAACTGAAAAGCAGGTAGATAATCAATTGTGGGTTATTATATGGGAGGGGTACTGAAGATCTTTTCACCAACTAGTACGACCGAAGAGAAGACACCTACATCCCGCTCTGTAATCGGAAGTACGAATAGACATGTTGAATTTCCACAAAGCGAACCCAGTTCTGTCATTGTAGGGTGTATTACATTGCATCAGGGCATGATTATTCGAGCCCTAATTGGACCAAAAAAAAAAAAAAAAATGCATCTGTTTCTCGGGAAATTTTGATCACAACTTCATTTTGAAACTTCCAATAGCTCACAAAAAATGTTTTAAAATTCATCTCTTTCCATTAATTTTAAAATTGCAATTCAAATTTAAGTGACTATTGGCTAGTTCAAGCCAAATATTTGAATCTCTAACGTGGAGTTCGTGGTGCCGTTTTTCTCCTCCTCATTAGTGGATGTATACCATCATTAGGTCTCATAATTTAAATATATGCACCCACATAAAAAATATTATGTAACTACCCAACTAAGGCCAGAAACATAATTTTCAACGAACGGGTTAACAAAGCATGGTTGATATGAAATGGAGATTGAATAAGGTGGAGACAAAATTTAATCTTCTGTATTCGACATTTCATTGGATCGAATGGAAACAATCTCTGTTTCAAGGTAATTAATGCTGCTTGAGTTCGTAGCCACGAGGCTGGAGATGGGAAGGGGATTCCATCCGCCCCGTCCCTCCAGCAAAGCGCTACTTCAGACTCGTCTTTCTCTCCAATGGTTCCAACGTGTCTACCGCAAGTTTCTCCTGGTAATTTCCCTTTTGGAAATTAGATATCGAAGTTATTTGACTGGTTTGGCAAAGACAATAAGCCCCCGTGAAGGTATAATGAGGTTTACTCTCAAGTAGGTCAATGAATAATATCCGTTCACTCGCCTTCAAACCCCGCGTCGTCTTAGGGGGTCATCATCATCACCACCACTTTTCCCTTGTCGGTTCTCTTCAATGAAACAGGCTAACCAGCAAAAATGATACCTTCATCTCTTTTCAACCAAAAAACCGCCATCACATACTAACATAAACAGTTTCACATAATAATTTAACATTTAACTTTTCTGAAATCTGAATCAGCTGATGTCACCGGCGACCAATGAGTGATCTTCAATAAAGACAGTTAACCTTCAAGTGTTTATGAATATTTGAAATCCTCCCAGCTCGATAATACTCTTAAAATATTAATTAATAAACTTGGACGAAGAACGCCGAGTTTATCACGTGGTGTCAGGTGTGGTCTCGTCATCCCATGGAACGAACTGAGAAACTTTCAGGGTTTTGGATGTTATGAAGTCAGATGTTAGAAATAGAAGTTTATTAAAAATAAATGAATTTATTCACTTCTATTCCTTCAATATTTCGAAAGATATGAGTAGAGCGGATAATCATAATCCGTAAAGAAAATGAAGGATCCCACAAGGTCGTTCTTGAGCTGGTAGGTACCTATGAGGAATTACAAGTGCTGAATAGGTTGGTGAGCAAACGGTTCTTCATTTCCAGCCAAAACCTAATAAAAAACTTAAACTGAAATAGAATCCTTGTATATCCGTTAAGGAAAATCAGCCCATTGCAGGAATACTTTTGCACGTAGAACATGCCAAAAGTAGGCATAGCTTGAGTATCACATTGCACACAATCCTGAAATAGGTAAGTATGTGAATTGCTGAGGGGATCAAGCCTTGGTGAAAGCTTCGATTTCTAGATCTTTTTCGGATTGTAAAAGCAGAATCCCAAATCTCTATCTTACACTAATTATGGTATTTATAAACGGATTTTGCTCCATTTCTCTCAGTTTGTCTTTCCCTATGATATATTCCGTTGAAGATTTGCTCCGAATCTGCTCCTATCTAATCCGATCTCCAGTTTTACCTTGCTTCTTGCTCGAAAACCAGTAGTTACAAACCACAAAAACTCGCCATTGAGGATCCTCTCTAGGAGACGTAGAAGTCATCCTTGTTTCCGGGCTCTGTTCTGGAGAAGAAATTCCAGGCTCGAAACCACCTCTTTTGAACACAAGTGTGATCTTTCTTGGTTATTACTATTATCGTTTCATTAAGTCATTGGAATCGAGCAGGGGATAGCGGACCGACCTCTGCGGGTATCGTGGGTTCAAGACTCATCGCCGGCACCGTGCTTTTTTCGGCGGCCGGAGCTCTCATCGCCCCCTTCGTCACAACCCAGGGCGGT
Source organism: Apolygus lucorum (assembly GCA_009739505.2). Taxonomy (NCBI): domain Eukaryota; kingdom Metazoa; phylum Arthropoda; class Insecta; order Hemiptera; family Miridae; genus Apolygus; species Apolygus lucorum. The sequence continues at coordinate 54,506,194 of CM019167.2, read as the reverse complement.
GAGGCCATGGGAAGCCATGAGCGAAATCATCAGAACAAATTCTGATCTTCCAGGAATGGCAGTCGGACGAAAATCCAACCTGAGATGGTTGTTTACTTTACTTACTTTTACTACTCATTTGTGACAGGTGATAATTTGAACTAAGTTTGGATCCGCGTCCGTCCGTCCTCCATCAGCCGTACACGGGACTTACTTTAGTTTCCATAGACCGATTTTGATGAAATTTGGTATATGGGCTCCATTTAGGGTCTAGTTGTGCCGCGAAGCTCTTGGTTGATGTCAGTCACTTCTAAAGCATGAAAAATAAGTGTTGAAATTCTCAATACGTCCTAGCTCAAACACTTCAAATGTAAAGGTATTGCTTTTTTGTCAATTAAAAATAGCATTGAATTTTTAGAATCGAATGAGACCACCCAGACCTCTTTAGGTCCAATCATATTTTATCTGCTGAAATTTGAACGGAGATTTGGGATTCAGTGACTGATTTGTTCTTTTGCGTTTTACACTCGTATTTCTGATATATATTAAGTTCAACCCTTGAGTGCTGATAGCGAACGGTTTGTCCTATACAGCTCAGGGTCATCTCATTCGATTCTAAAAATTCAATTATATTTTGAATTGGAGGGAAAACAATACCTTTACGAGTACAGTGAGAGTTTTCAAGCTAGGGCGTGTTGAAACGTCAACCTCTATTTTGGTTTATTATTTTCAATAATGAACCTTTGGGATCGACCAAGAAAGAAAAATTTTAATACCCCCTCAAAATTTGATGGTTTACGTTTCAAGGTACGTAGAATCCAAAAATCGAATAAAAATTTGGCCGTCCGTCCGCCGTACGCCGTACACCGCACGCCGTACGCGGCACTTTTGCCACTTAGCATTGACCGATTTTGATGAAATTTGGTATGTAGGCTCCATTTGGGGTCTAGTTGTGCCCCGAAGCTTTTGGTTGATGTAGGTCACTTCTAAGGGTTCCAAAATCAACATTGAAATTTTGAAAACGCCCTAACTCAAAAAATTTCGATATAAAGGTATAGTTTTTCAATTTAGGATTCTATAGAATTTTTAGAATTTTTTGAGACCACGCGGAGCTCTGTAGGACAAACCGTTCGCTCCCTACGAAAATTTTAGGGTTTATATTGAAATATATATAAACCAGAACACGAGTGTGAATCGCAAAAGAGGCGTAATCTCCGTTCAAATTAGAGCTGACCGAAATGCGATCGATGGTTGGTGATTTTGATTTTTTTAAATTTTTTTTGATTTTTTTTTTTGATTTTTTTTTCTTCTCTTCATATTGGATGGTTGGTGATTTTGGAGACGAGTGATCTATGTAGAAAAATAATAAACCATTGTGTAATAATTTGCAGCGTTTTTAGAAGTAACTGAAAATAACCAAAATTTTCGCGGCACAACTAGGCCTCAACTAGGCACATGTCAAATTTAATTAAAATCCATGTTAACCAAGGAAAGTACTGCGTATGGTGGACGGACGAAAAATTGTTCATTCGATTTTCGGATTCCTCGTGTCTTGAAACGTAAACCATCAAATTTGTAGGGAGGGTTGAAGTGGTTTTTCCTCACTCGATTTCAAGGTACCAATGCCATAAAATTCTTGAAAACGCAGTGAGGGCCAGGTGAGTGGAACTAAATGACTCTTCAGTCCTCAGCACAGAAAACCTCCAATCACGTGATGTTATGTTGGTTATTGTTACAATGATCATTTCGACAACTCACAAGTTGAAAACCAGGCTTCCAGGGAAAAAAGTGATTTGTGGCTCATAGCGGGGTTTGTTCAAGCCGGTCTCTCCCCTTCTACCAACATCCACAAAAATCATCCCCAACAGGCTTCAATAATGGCTCAAATCTCCGCCCATCTCGCTGAACCACCTCGCCCGATCCCCTCACCGCTGTCCACGGGTTTCATCGGTCAATTTGTATTCGCCCCAGTTTTCATATGCGGTTTTAAAATGTTGGCCGGTCGCTTTTTTGTTGTTCTTTTTCATCTCTCTCGCTGCGCACTCTCAAGCTTTATGCTCGCTCGATTAACCTTTGAGCCGAGCCCTTTAAAATTCAACGCTGAACTGACCCGCAACTTCAACTCCTTCGCAAAAACCTCCTTAATTGAATTTTATGTCACCTACCGTTTGAATGGAGGTATTTGCCTGCGGTATTCATTTCATTCCGCGGGGGAATTCACGTCATGAGCTGGAAAGAATTTACAACTACACGCGTGCCGTTGATTGTTGAATTTATAATGGGAACATGACAAATTCACATTTCGTTGAAATACATCGTTAGTATCCCGTGATCTTTTTTAAAAGACTGTATTATAAAACCTACTTAGTTAGGTCACCTATACTCACTATATTAAATTAGTGCCGACACGGAGGTGTATATGATTGAGAAGACATCAAAAACTGAAAATGTAATGGTATTATTTATCTAGTGGCAACTTCACAAAGACGCGTTCGTAACGAGAAATGGTGTTGTGTAACTTATACTAACGAAAACCTTCTTGTAAAGTCCCCTGGGTATCGAAAGTCCAAACAACTCTTATAACAGTCAAAACGATTCTTGTGATAAGGTTGTTAGATCAATCTGGTTAGTGAGGGGTTGTGTAAATTGTTGTTTAAACAAAAACCTTGATGTAACGTTGACTGGGTAAGGGGAGTCCCAGCAAGTCCAGTTAGAGTCGAAACATCTCTTATAAAAAGGTTATTAACCAGACCGTCAGGGTGATCTTTTTGGGATCGAAACATCCTAACAGTCCAACATTATCGGAATATCTGTTTCCATCACAGCTATCACCAAAGTGTCGTTTTTTGTTTTTCGGCAAGCAGGTGAGAAAATCTTCGGGATCCATAGGTGGAGATGGATCTTGTAAGATACCTGGAACGATCCGCGTCTTCAGCTTATGTGGGATTCGAACCCACTAAAAAACACTTCGTTTTCTCCCACGGTGGAACTCAGCCCGGAACAGTTTAACACATTACTTCGGGCGTCCTTCGTGTTCGGGAGTCCTGGGATGTTAACCAGTTCTGGGTGAGGGGGGACCAGATGATCTCTCTTTCTCGTTTTAAGAGTATCTTCCTTGTCAGGATGCTCTCTGTATACTCTGTCACAAAAAACCAGCTCCTTTTGCCTTCCAACACCCTACTGACAACAGTCTCTGGTGTTGAAATCTGGAGAGCTAACCCCAGCTCTGACATCAGCTGACTTCTTTCAGGCACCCATTCGGTGCATTTAAACAAGGTGTGGGGGCCTGAACTGTGTGGATATCCGAATGGGCAGGCGCTCAAATCACATTTCAAAAAAAGGTTAAAGTTGATTTACTGAAAATGTTTTACTGGTAAAAGATTTTGGTTTTACAGTAGGTAGCTTCGAAATCTGACGGTCTTTTTAACGATATACTAAAATTTGAATTTGCTTGATATATATTAGGAGTTATGACAGTTTTAAAGGTCGAAAACGCGAAAAAAAACTTCGAAGTGAAAAAAGAGGCATTTTGAGTGGGTTAAAGAAAAATTGCAACGCGACATTTTTTGTTGGAAATATCTTGTAGAATCGAACCCTGAAGTTATGCCCAACTTAAGTGTAGACACCCTGTATATCGATACACTGAAATAGTACATGCTACCTGACTAAGTGTCTGAAAGACATCCAATACATTTCACTGTTCCTGCCGACAAAGTGCCTTACAGACACTTAACTTTTCTGGGTAAATTGAACCCACGGAGGAACGGAATAACATCACGAGTGAATTTCACGTGACTCGAAGGGAAGGTACTGAAACTGCGGGACTCAGAAAACCATCGGTTCCAATTTTTGGTTTGAAGGCGATGATGCTGGTCGTCCAGAAAGCAATAAAAATTTTCCCAATCAAACTAAATAATTTTATTTTACTATTAATCCTTTTTCCAAGGTTCCAGATGGTTTTACTCGGTTACCATGCAGGAATTCTTCCATACTGAACCCAATGACAAATATTCTTGTTGACATTAATTAAAATAACACGCGGTATTTGTTTTCATACTGTTAAAACCTCAAATCCTATAAACTGAAGGTGGAGCATTTTAGCGTTCGAGCTCTCAGTTTTTAGAGTTTTCTGCGCGATTGACCGAGTATTCGACTGTAAACAGAAATTCGGCTGGCACATCACCGAATGGAAATAAATAACAACAGCTCCCAACCAAAGTCATGTTGTGTTTCGAAGGCCCTCTTTCATCCCTCCGTTTATTTAATATCCCGAATAATGATAAATTCAATTCCTCGACTATAAATGGCCCGAACGACAACCTCTTGTTAACGCTCAAATGAGAAAAAGAAATAATAAAAAACAAGGATTTCTTTTCGGTCGTTGGTAGGTATGTAATCGTTAAATATGGATTCGGGCGTAGCGGGGGGCCTTCCTTTAAAACTCTTTATAGTTTTCTGGGGTGTAAAAAGCAAAAACAAGAAGGGAGAAAAACAGGGCTTTTATATCCAAGAGGTTCAGGCTCAGAGTGAGTTTCTTTACCTGTTTGCTGGATCTTAAGAAGTCACGCCCTTCTGCTACCTTCTCGGGGTTGAGCTATGTTTTTTTCATTTATTTTACTTTTTTCTTCTTTTCTTTCTCAACTTGACAAACGGTCTCCTCGGAATTATTCCCACTTTCAAACAGTTCAGTGTCGGGATTTCCCCTTTCTTCTGTGGTTGTCTATTAAAACGAGAGTGTTCATTTTGATGGAGTGGTGGATATCGCGGATCTGTATGAGCAGTGAATGGTTAATTATAATTGTTTTGGTGATTGTGTATACGTGGTTTCGTAAGGGTATCTTCAATCCTACACCGATAGGCCTCTAGACTTTCAAGCAGGGAAGAAAATAAATGTGGTTCAAATACTCATGTAGGTATACGAAAAGGATCAAACCAAAACTACACTGTCGTTTTCACAAAAGGCGGCAAAAAAAAAAAAGGTAGGTTTGGCGTGTAATGAAACCTACCTACCTCTCAAAATCGAATAATATTTGTTCTCTTTGGAAATTCTTTATCCCACGAAGTGACAACTAATTAACATTTATTTATAACGTACTATTGAGATTTCGTTTTTATGAAACTTGGGTACTTAGCTAAGTGTCTGTAAATTTCTAAAAGTTAGAAGTGCCAGTTGTTCCACTCGAAAAATTCACCGTAATTTCAGTGAACGGATCATTCGCCAGTACACCTACACACACCACAGGGTTTTTTTTTCAATCATCTAAAATTTTGAACTTTGGTTTTACCTGTCAAAGTTTTCTCAAAAATTGATAAAAATCATAAAATAAAAAATATAAAAGTATATTCAGTAGAAAATTAAGAAATATCATCAAACCATGAACATTGATATATCTTGTGGAGCGTATAGAACAATTTCAATGGAAAATTTCAAATGTTTAGTAAATATTTTATTATAGATTTAGGCAATATCTATAATAAGTAGAGTATTGGCACTTACCCAGTTTATCAGAAAATTTAATAACTGAAATCACATCATGAACGCGAGAGGAAACCCAACTTGAACAATTTAAATTTAATAATTCGATCAGAGACAATTTCTTGGACCGTTTCACCCATTAGGTTCATATGGAGGGAGGGGGGACTTCACTTAACTTGTCTCCGGTACTCTGTGGACTTTACCAATGGTTTATGTGATGGTGGGCCAAATTGAAGATGATTAGGCTGATTTTGGTTTATTATTTTCAATAATGAACCTTTGGAATCGATCAAAAAAACATTTTTTTACCACCCCCTCAAAATTTGATGGTTTATGTTTCAAGGTACGTAGAATCCAAAAATCGAATAAAAATTTGGCCTTCCGTCCGCCGCCCGCCGTACGCGGCAGTTTTACCACTTAGCATTGAACGATTTTGATGAAATTTGGTATGTAGGCTCCGTTTGAGGTCTAGTTGTGCCCCGAATATTTTGGTTGATGTAGGTCACTTCTAACGGTTCAAAAACGAATTTTGAAATGTCAAAAACACCCTAACTCAAAACATTTTGATGTAAAGGTATAGTTTTTCCTTCAATTTAAGATTCCATAGGATTATTAGAATTTTTTGAGACCACGCGGAGCCCTGTAGGACAAACCGTTCGCTCCCTACGAGAATTTAAGGGTTGGACGTACGTTAAATCAGAAACACGAGTGAGAATCGCAAAAGAGGCTTAATCTCCGTTCAAATTATAGCTTACCGAAACTCGATCGATGTTTTTCTCATGTTGGATGGTTGATGGCTTTGCAGGCGAGTGATCCATATAGGAAAATGATAAACCATTGTATAATAATTTGCATCTTGTAAAAAAATAGTTTTCATACATTTTTGAAAAAACTTCAGATATGATTGAGGTTTGAAATTCATGCTAATTTAAGCTAACTCCTTAAAATTTTTCTCTCTTTACTTTTGGTTTATTATTTTCAATATTATAAAGGTGTTTATATAGTATTTACGATTTGCTTTCAAAATTCGCTGATTAGTGTTACTGAATGTAAAGAGTCGTTCTCCAGTTTGGTAACGCCGTTTGCAACTTGGAGATTAATACCACTCCATTCGGCCGATTCCTCAATTCTCGGTGATCATCGCTTTTTCCCCGCTTTTACCAACTAAAATGGAGACGATAATTCGAGGTGATTTTCAACTTGTTAGGACCACCTCGAGAACAGTTGTACTTATTACGGAACCAATATGATTCAACTCGAGGGTTTTAGGCTTGATCCAGTTCCAATATCGTTCTAATAGGAGTGGAAATGAACGACAATTGAAAGTTGAGGTCTGGCGGTCTTTTATAATAACAGTTAGAGGTTGATTCTTAAACTCGTCATGAGATCCATTATCTGACGACATCCGGTACTCGAGAAGAAGGAAACTGGTTAACGTTGATGATTGATACATTTCGATTATGCAATTGTTATCTATCCACACTTTTGACGTTTGACGATTCGGCATTGATGAATAGGAAAATTGGGTGGCGAATTCATTCTCAATTGCAAGTTTTTTTTCCTCAGCAACTTGAGAGATCGCAAATGACACTTTTCATTTAAGTTCTTTGTAATGCAATAATTCATCGCAAATGTAAATAAATATCAAGTAAGATAAGGTGCGTCGGGGGAAGTGCAGAGTACAATTTGCATAGTTCAACTTTGGTAGATCCTGAGAAACTCATTTTTAAAGCTAGATTTATTTTCCTTATTTCATTACACACCTCGGACTATCCTCTTACCAGTTTTGTAGTTATTTTAAGGTTTTTTAAAGTTATAGTGGGTTTTTCGAGCAATACTATAATTTTTGTCCGTACTCCTCACTTACCCCGCCTAAATGGGGTAAGTGCAGAGCATCCCTTCATTTCTCATGTCGTTGGAGTTACAAATGCGAAGGGGGAAGTGTGTGGAAGAGCTCATTTCAGGCGTTATTTTGCTTTTTGCAAAGTTAAAATCGGACAGAAATTGGTGAAGTTACACAGTTTTTAAAAGTTAAAAACGTGGTGTAGAGAAACACATAAAAATCTTGCAAAATTCAAACTTTTGAATCTTTATTGAAAATTGTTTAAATCACTGTGAGTCATCAGTCTTACGAATAAGAACGTTTTTTTACAGTCTTATACTACAAATGGTTATCTTAACATTGCAAAAGTTTGCATGAAACTTCGAAATGAAAAAAGTCTGCAAAGTGGGTGTGGCACATAGCTTTCTTGTCTCCATAATGCGATTGTATAGATGATCCGATGCATAGTAGTTAATCTCAAAACAGCAATCTCTACCTAAAGTACCTTGCCCTAACCTTTCAATGGGGGGAGGGGGTTCATGATTTTCATAGGGAACCATCTCCACCCCAACTCGGGACGTCATCTTTCGTTCTCCCTCTTTACTGGAGCGAATAAAAAAGTTCCCAGTTACATTAAAAGTGCCCAAGTTCACAACAAGAGTAGATGAAAAATACATAGTATTATGCTTGAGTGTAGGCTCCTTACTTCCCTCGTTCATCCATTTAAGGGGAAGTGCGGAACTTCACACTTGCCCATGTTTCTTACTCTGCACTTCCCTGGCCATAGGAGGAAAAAACGGGGAAAGTGCAGAGGAGGTCTTATTTTCAAAATAACCAAAGTTAGAACAAAATTTCATATGTACAGTGAAACTGTAACATTTAAAGTGTATAATTACCTTGTCAGTCATTAGCAATATCCAAGTAGAGGCAGGTTGAACTCGGGTCGAAAAATAGTTGATCACTTCTACCTCACAGATGAAAACACATGTGGTACATCATAACCTCACCGTGAAGGTTACAACCGATATGACTACACTCTAGTGGTGTTTTGTGATACTTAACGTAGTTCTCTACAACACCCAAAAAGGATATTCGTGTCAGCCCTTATGTTTGCTTATGAAAGGCAAATACCCCACTTACCCCATTTCTGCACTTACCCCGACGCACCTTACGTTAGTAAAACCTATTTTTATACGCTGATGAGTCAATTTACCAATTTAAACATTTTCGTGTAATTTCTTGAATGGTAGGTAATTTTGTTGGATGGTTGGTGGCTTTCCATACGAGTGATCTCTATAGAAAAATAGTAAACCATTGTGTAATAATTTGCAGCGTTTTTTGTTGAGCTCCTCATTGAAGAGCTCAAAGATGTTGAAGTCTCAGTCTATTCAATGGTGGTGTGAATTCAACTCAGATTCATGGGCCATTTGAAACTAACTTGGAGTAAATTCAACTCTATCCTGTGGACCTCATTGCTAACATGGAGTAATTTTTATACTCTTACCTTTCGAAGATGAAGTAAATAGAACTGAAGAGACGTCCTTGAGAATGCATAGCTGGAAGAGCAATGTGCTCGGGGAAATACTTGAAAAATCAATTTATCTCGCAGGAGGAGTAAAATCTACCCCAAATTAGTATGCTAGGGTTAAGTTTTTAGATGTACGTAATATAGTTGTGACAACAAAGATTGTTTTTTTAAGTACGAGTTACCAATTGAATGTATTTTCACTTCAACAACAATAATCCACATTACTCATCAACATTAATGATCACTAAAGCATTATGTGAAGCGTTGAATGACTTGACCGGATCAATAGCACCGGTGACAGAGCAAAGAACAATGGAGGTGATAAATCCGAAGAAACGAGGTCCACACTCAATCTGACTTGGCGTTCCGAGTTGCCTTGTAAATAAATTTACTCTGGCGGTAGAAGTTGGAAGAGGACGGAGTTAGATCAAGGAGAAAGAGAAAGAGCGAGAGAGTGCAGCGAAGGTGGAGGAAACTTTTTGAATAAATAAATACTCGTTCAATTGGATCGGGTCGTTCTGGTGGCGTTGTCTCCGCGTGCGAGGTACCAGCTGTTCCTTCAGAACGCTGAACACCCACCCATGGCCTCGCTGAGGCTTTACCATTCAAATGACACCGTCATAAAAACCCGACCCTAATTACCCTTCTTTTATAACATTTGCTTATCGAAGAATCGATAAATTAACATAATTCTCCGATCAGGTGACCCGCCTCTCTCTTTCGGATTCCCTTAACCACTTTTCCGAGGCTTTAAAACTTTCTTCCTTCGGGGAAAATTTTGCATTTGATGCAATTATTCAAGAAATTGATTTATTCAAATTGATTGGAGGTAGCTCAATGTAAATCAGAATGTGGGGAGAAGAGGAGGGATTTCCTAACCTCCTCCAATAAAATAAGATTCCCCTCAAGGTTTATCTCGGAAGAGAATATCACCTTAATATTGGAAGTGCTCACCTAATTAATGACTTTTGATTGGAAGTTTGCTGAATCATTAAGGGCTGGAAGCTTTCATTAAGGTCCTCAACTCTATTCTCTGTTCGCGATCCATTCTGAATTATTCAGTAGTTGGCTAGGATTCACCGCAGTTTACTTGCCCCCTCTCTATTGCCGTCTTCTTTTCTCCTCTCGACGCTTCCAGAGGAGAGCTCACAATCGCTGGTGTTTGCGCTTTCTTACGTCTCTTTGAAGATTGTGAGTTGAGTTCCAGCTCAGAACTACGAGATTGGGGTCATCCAAATTTTGCTGTATCCAATCTGAGATACCTACTTCCTTTGAACAGATGAACACTGAGCGCAACTCTCCTGAGGTGTACCATTCAACAATCACACCTAATCAACATTACATGCTTCCCATATATGTACACAATGGAGAAATGATATTATAGTTTTCCGTTTATTACCAACGTTGCCTCACCGTCTTATGTTGGTTCAGAAATATATGCTGATGAACTTTGTTATAAGTTAAATATTTCGTAGAACGTTCTCACTATATTCGAGCTATAAGCGGAAAACTAAAGACAAGTCCCAAATTGTCATGGTTTCTTGGTTCATAAAAGTTATGCACAATTCAGAAACATCCAAAACTCATATTTATATATCTTGGGTGGCCTAGGATGAATTAGAACCATTTCCAGCTCAAGCTTATATTTTAGGAAGCTTTGTTTTCAATTTTCAAGATTGAAAAATAACAAATTCTCCAAAATCAAAATTTCCACTCTCGTTTCAAGTTTTAGACCTTTCTGAACCATTTTGGTTCCGTGTCTGTACGTCTGTCTGTCATGAAATCCTTATATCAGCTATAACTTCCACATTTTCCTTCCGATTTCGATGAAATTTTCGGAGAACATGCGGATTGAGTTTGAGTGGATTGAGAGCCCCTACGAGAATCATCATCGGAATCCACAAAAAAAAAAATTGTTTATTTAAACCCCCTCCAAATTTGTAGGTTTACGTTTCAAGATACGTTGAATCCGAAAATTGAATGAAAATTTAGCTAGATTCCATTTGGGGTCTAGTTGTGCACAATCAATCTTTTCTAAAAGTTGAAAAATGAGGGTTGAAATTCTCAAAACGTCCTAGCTCAAAAACTTTTGATATAAAGGTAGTGCTTTTTCATCAATAAAATTAGTATTGAATTTTTAGAATTGAAAGAGACCACCCACAGCTCTGTACGACCAACCGCTTGCTCACTCAGTTTTCCGTCCTTAGCAACTAATAATCAAATTTCTTCAGAAACCACCACAACTCTTTATTTCTTCAAATAAACTGAATTGTGAAGCGGAAATTTGGTTGGTAGGGAGTGACAATGGCAAAGCTAAATTCTTTGCAGGCGAGTGATCTATACAGAAAAATAATGAACCTTTGTGTGATAATTTGTTGCGTTTTTATTTTCTTACCATCTACATACCATCCCGCACAATCCCTGAAAATTTCATCAAAATTGGACAAAAACTTCCAATAGTTTTGCTCTTACAAGGATTTCATGACGGACACACAGACAGACAGACGCGGAGCCAAAATTGTTCAGGAAGGCCTGAAACGTGAAACGCGAGTGGGAATTTTGATTTTGGAGAACTTTTTTTTTTTTTAATTTTGAAAAGTGAAAACAAAGCTTCTGGTAGACTCGGGAGCTAAACGTACTTTGAAATGGAATTTATTTTGCGATTTCCCGACAGAAATGGTACACAGAAACAGCTGAGCGGTTTTGCGTCCAGCGCTGTTAGTTCAAATAACTATTGTCTACTCTGCTTTCAATGCGATTGTCTCTGCTTGTAGTAGGTATACTTGTAGCTTATTGAGCTAACCCTGTTGATTAGAAACATCACGTCAATTTGGCTTGGAATATTAACGGTTTCAGGCTGGGCAGCCTAAAGGCTCCGTCATCCTCGGACTGATTAGCCTCCCAGCCACATGGATTGCTCTTACAGTATAATTGAGGGTAGATCGTTATTGTTGCAGGTTCTCTCAGCGTTCTGCCGGTGAATCCGATAGTTGTGGTGTTGGCAGCCACTGCGGCGGCCCTATTTGCCGTCTCTTGCGGAGTTGCGGTCGCTCTGCACCGGAGGAGGGAAGCGCGGCGGCCCGGGCTCAAGATCCCATTGGACACAGAGCAGGCCCTCAACCCCCCGCCGCCGCCTCCACGGTCCCCGCAAGACGAGACCAACCCGGACCTCATACCCAACAAATATGGTAGGTACGACTTGGTAATGCCCCTAACCAACACACAACCTAGTCCAGCGACGACCATAGTAATATTGCTATGCTAGTAATATTATTATACGAGGTGTTCGGTATAAGAACGACTAAATTTCAGGAAAAAATTAATAATTATCAAGATTTTTTCGATTTCTCGACCTTGCGACTTCCATATGACCTCAACTCCCTCAAATTTTCAGGCCATAAAATCTGATCACACCGTTGGAAAAAGCGATAAAATTCTTATTTTCCAAATCTAGAAGAAGTTTCGGTTTATTATGTTGAATAATGAACCTTTGGAATCGACCAAGAAAAAACGCTGCAAATTATTACAAAATGGTTTATTATTTTTCTATACAAAATCACCAACCATCCAATATGAAGGAAAAAATAAAAATAAAAATAAAATAAATAAATAAATAAATAAAAATAAAAAAAAATAATTTTTTTTTTTTAAATCAAAATTACCAACCATCTATTGCATTTCGGGCAGCTCTAATTTGAACGGAGATTAGGCCACTTTTGCGATTCACACTCGTGTTTTGATTTATGTAACATATAAGGGATGGAGGCCCAGCCCAGTAGTTGGACACAACTTTTCTTCGAACTTTTCTTGTGAATTTATATTAAAATGTCCAAAAACGAAAGATAACAATTGTCCAATTCTATCTTTAGGAGTTTTTGTTAGCTCAATCGAGCTTCCTTCAAATAACCTCATGACTGGAAATAATACAATTTTTCATAAAAGCATATATTTGGAATGACTCCCAACCCCATGTCATGACAACCACGTCAAAATATCATTGATTTTCTTGTTGTTCGATTATTTTCAAGCTAAGAAAGTTGAGAGATTCTTAAACAATATTGTCGAAAAATTTCATAAATTTACAATACGGAATATGGATAAATTTTTACTTGTGTTAGGTAAAGAGGTAGGGAATCGTCTTCATTGAACAACAAAACATGCATTCCAGTACTCGAAGTACTTTTGATGGTCAATAAAACTAACAACATGATGTCAAACAGGTTACCGAAAATTCTCAGGACAAGATAGCATCGGACGAAGTGGGTAAAAGTTAGTGTGAGCTCCTTGTGATCAAGTATAAATTTATTTGCTTCGAGAAATCTGTAGTGCATCAAGAGGGATTGAAAATGAGGATCGAAATATGAGTGTTTCTAGAAACAGAACAACTCAACATAGCCGTGCGGTTAAACACGGAGCAGTCCCGGGACGGGTCGGATTTCTTTCAGGAGGTTTAGGATGCGCCCACCGCAGATCTGGAAAACTGGAGCTTTCCCGGGCTTATCATAATAACAGTCTTCTCCAGGAGGAAGATTTCATGTTTTTATTTTCGTTATGCATTTATACATGTTCTGTAGTATCAGTACCTATCAAATGATCGATGATCGGATCTTTTGAAGGAAAATTCATTAGTGAATGTGGCGGTTCAGTTAAGCGCTAGTGTTGACTTCTGATTGGTCCTGTTTTAGTTTTCTTATTGATTGTGTTGGTAGGAAAATGCGTTTCCAAATAGAAGAGCATTAATCACAAGATTCATTCGAATGATTTAACGAGATTTATCAAGTAGGAGAAAAATATTACGATAATAGTAGGTGCCTACCTGCTGGAGGAAATTAATGCGAGGAAAATTAATTTTGTCACTGACGAGTAGAGTTTTGGATCTTCGCCGTCGGTTATTCAGATTCTCACCGCCCTTTGGTTCGTAACGGCTTGGGGGGTAGACGCGGTGTGATATTGGGTAACTGTGTCCGATCCAACGATCAGTTGATTCGATTCGTACACAGTCAAGTCATGTCTCTCTCATCAGTACTTCAATACGCTGAAATCTGTGGGTGAACCCTAAATCAGTCGTAGATTTCTGCTTTCTTCGGGTGTACCAGTTCCCTTAGAAAGTCCGCGAGACTTCTGAAGCATTCAAGTGAGTGGCTAAATGGTGGGAGAAGGGGCTCTAGGATTAAGAAGACATAATGCGCTGTGGATCATTTAGTTGTGAATTGTGGTGAGAGTTGTGGAGGAAGGAGGGATGTGGCGAGAGTTCTCAAGGGCCTAATGGGATCCATTCACCATGGAACGACTACCAACTTCCAACCTCGAGAGTTAGACTATCTTGGTCTCTGATTGAAGGTCTTTGATGTACAATGGTTTAAAATTAGAGTTGACCCTACGGCTCTGTTGAATTTATTGATTTGCATTCCAAAAGCTTTTCGTCTCCTTCCCGTCCCATTTCCACCACTCCATACAATAAATCTCCCTAAAAGCCGCTCTCTGCGATTTTCTTTCAGCGCCGGTCTTCTCTCTCCTGTGCACTCGTATTTACTGTAGAGCTCCTAGTAACTTGTCAGCTTCGAATGAATCATTCTATGAAACCGATCCATCACTAGAAATTTTCCGTTGGTTGGTTGCAAATTAATATAGAATAATAAAGTTTAGGACATACATCACAAGGAACCAACCCCTAAGAATAACATAATGAATCCCTGGGATAGACCTCTTTTTCAGAATTGTACAGGAAAGGTCTCCAAATAAGTATTATTTCCCAGTAACACAACAGTTTGAAGAAAAATACCGATTGTTGAAGATTGTTTTTTTTTCAAATTTATAACAATCGAATCAATATACTTCAAAAGCCGTATTGAGAAGTCCGTATTTAGTGAGAGCGTACAATTAGTTGGAAAATAGGAGCTGGTATACTCGAAAATTACCAAATCTCAAATATGAGAAAAACAACTTTTAGTGATGTTTGCTGTCCAGGACGTCCTATCGGTTAAGGTTTTGTTCAATTTCAACCAGTTAGCGATAAAACATACTTTTATTTGTCCTCCTTTCTACTGCACATAATAATTTCAGCAAAAATGTAATTTAGTTTACATGTTGTGGATATTCTATCTATATCATTTTTATAATTATGAGAGCCCAAAACTTGAAATATCGATATAAGAAAAGCGGGCCCCTTCAACCTCCTCACCCACAGCCATCTTAACATTTCCAGCAGGGAGCTGAAACCGATTTTGAGGCCAGAAAAATACAATTCCAACCCAAAATAATTGCCTGATGGAGGCTCTAGGGACCGAAATTGGGTTGTAATTCCCAAATTACTTTATCAGCTTTATAATTTTGAAATTATGTTAATTCTAGAATCAATCATGGTAGCTTCAATCAGCCTGCCGTTCGCAGTGCATTTATAGGCGACTTCAAATTGTGAGTGATTATAACTATTATCTCGGGAAGAGAACATCCTGTCTACTATTAAAGATTCCAATAGGTGTTGAGGCTCTTGAGGTTCAGTCATATGAATAAAGACACTTTGTTAGGCCGACGTTTCGGTATATTTATATACTATCTTCAGGGCTATAATGAACATTAAAAAACCAGAGGGGTATAGACAAAAAAGTATAATTACACCGTTTACAAGGTATGTAAAAATATCATGATAATCTATACTTAAAATGTGAGTTTCTATGATTAATGCAAGAACGATGTTTGCTGTATGTCTATACTCCTCTGGTTTTTTAATGTTCATTATAGCCCTGAAGATGGTATAGAAATATACCGAAACGTCGGCCTAACAAAGTGTCTGTATTCATCTGACTGAACCTCAGGAGCATCAACACCTATCATAATCAAGCAGTCGAAAAATTAGAACCATATTAAAGATTCTTACTTCATGTATTAGTTACAATACCAACGCCTAAACCACTTACCCTTCAACTTCCATCAGCTATTGGTTCAATTTTCCATGTACGAGTACCTACCTTAAAATTATTCAATTTCCGAAAAATTATTTACTAAAAGTTACAAGCCATGACAGTCCTAAATGTTTATTTGAAAGTAAACTTGTAAATTGAAAGTATTTTTGAAAAGAAAATATTTTTTGTTGAAAAGTATAAATTGGAAGTATTTATTGAAAGTAAATTTGTATCTTCCATTTGGTTTCAGAGAGGCGACCCTTGAAAAGTTTCATGAAGATGTACAAGACTCCACCTCAAAGAAGGAAGAGGAAGGACACTGAAGGCGAAGAAGACGAGGAGGAGAAAACATTAAGAACTCACGAACATGACAACGAAGAAATACGGTTTAATCACAATAATGTGAGTATAATTTAATAAATCAAATCTAGTATCATTTTGTGTACATTAAAACAGTATTGTTCTACGGGGTTTGGACGATTAAGTTAACTTCCTAATGGGAACCAATAAATTGGCGCTGTGCTCCACCCCTAGAAAACTATACGTTTCGTTTCAATACATATTCCTTGGTAGAGATCTTGGGGACCAGGGATGATGAATAATAGTTACAAATTGAATGAGAAAAGACATATTATCCCGTCATCAATGAGCTCATTTCCAGCAAAAAATGCCTCTGTAATTCTTTTAGAGGCTTCGTTTTCAAGTTATTCACTTTAAAGATTTTTTTCGTGTTTTCGACCTCATCTCAGTAAAACGGCTGTAATTCCCTGAATTTTCATGAAAATTAAAATGTAATTTCACCGTTAAAAAGAGCGTAAAATTTTCTAAAGACAGGTGATGATTTCCTGCTCATCCACATTCATAGGTATAGATCTCTCAATTCGCGCTGTGGTTAGCAGTACAATTTCCGTTTTTAAAGGGCACCTATTAGTTTCCTTATCGTCAGATCAATAATTGCTCGCAAATGATGTGTCTGGTAAATAATAGATCAAATGATAAGTTATAGTGACAGTAAATTAATGATAGATGAATATGTTAGATCATAATTGATAGACTACCCGAACATTATTTTCCGCCACTTATTACTTCCTCATAGTCGATATCGAAGACATTTTTATAGATTTCAACAATCTGATACTAAGCTGTAGTGTGCCACACATTCTTGGCAGAGCTCTGCTATTTTATAATAAATAGTTATCACCAACAAAACTCTGATTTCATTCATAATTCTAGAATTGAATCCTACACTATTTATCATTCTACCACTTTCCTGTACCTTATTTCCGCACTGTAAGTATGAGAATCCGTGATTCGTGCTTTTTCCACTCTGAACAGTGAAGGCATGGAAATTGAGGGTTTACAGATTGAGCTGTAGAGACGGCCAGTAAGATGGAGTGGACGTGACAAATTGACGAGTCCTGTCAATAATGGTACGATGCGGGCGGGATGGTTATCTACAAGGGCTGAGGGTGAGATCTTAAACTCCGGAAATGGCTTGAATTGAGCAACACGGGAGGGGAGTCACAAGCTCATGTTCGTGATGCCTGGTGTCTACTATCAACTGAATCGCCTTGGGTTACGCATCTCTCGTAACAAAAGACGTATTTGAAAAGGCGTATTAGTCTAACAACACTATCGTGGCGTACCTATCTTTACACGGTACTGACTACGTCCCACCCCTCTCACCCAAATCCACCAGCAAGGAGTTGCCTATAAAAACTTCAAATCGTTACTCCTATTAATGGTTGCTATAAACCTGTCATGACCTTCTGGACATTTCTCTAATTTCAGATTCTAACCATACTCAAAATTCCATAAGCTTTCATCTTTCATAATTTTCGACTAGTTTCGAGATTTTTGGGGGTACGTACACATACACAAACATTTGGGATTTTAATGTTTTTTTGTTTTTTTTTTAATTTAAGCGTTTATTAGTCAATATATCAACTAGTTACAATTGAGGTAGTATACATCACGTAACTATCTAGATATTTACTTCACATATATATTACGCGTTTCTCATGCAAGTGTTAGTCCAATGACTTTCACTACATTAAAGTTACACTTCAGCATCCAAGGTCCAGTGGCTTGATCCTTTTTAGACGTCGGATTTCATGAGTGTTGTCCAGAAGCTGGATGGCTTCTGGGTTTGTGTGTGCGTGAAGCCTCTTTTCGTAGTTTCTCGCGTATCTTTTTGCTACCTCGCTAATAGTCTCAATTTTGAGGTCCTTGTGGAGGTCATCATTACGAATGTACCACGGAGCATTCACAATACTCCTCAGTATCTTATTTTGAAACGTTTGAATAATTTTCATGTTACTTTTAGCTGTGCATCCCCATAGCTGTATACCATAGGTCCAAATTGGCATAAGTACTGTTTTGTATAACAGCACTTTGTTGTGTAAGCTAAGTTGTGAATGTCGGCCCAGGAGCCAATACAGTTTTCTGAATTTGATTGTTAGCTGTTCCTTTTTCTTTTTGACGTGTTCTTTCCACTTCAGCTTCGCATCTAGTGTCATTCCCAGATACTTAGCTGAGTTGGAATATGGGACTGTGCATTGATTCAATGTCAGCGGCATATTTGTAATTTTTTTGTTGGTGAAGTTCACATGAGTGGATTTGGTTTCGTTTAATTTGAGGCGCCATTTTCGAGTCCAATCTCCAATAGCATTCGTAGCTTCCTGTAGCTTTACTGTAGAGGTTTCAACTGTGTCTGCAACTGCCAAAACAGCTGTATCGTCTGCGAATGTGGCTATAGTTGTTCCCAATGTGCGAGGAACATCATGTGTATATAGCAAGTAAAGGAGGGGTCCAAGAACACTTCCCTGCGGGACACCTGCTCTAATTTTGTTGAGATTTGAGTATTCATCTTCGTTTTTAATTCTGAAGTATCTATTGCTGAGGTAAGATTCCAGAATTTGGCAATATTGATTAGGCAACATCCCTTGCAGTTTGTTGTTTAGTCCATCGTGCCACACTTTATCGAAAGCTTGTGACACATCAAGAAATACAGCACTACACACTTGTTTATTTTCCAGTGCATTTTCAATTACATCTGTTATCCTATGGACTTGTTCAATCGTTGAATGTTTTGTTCTAAAACCAAACTGGTGTTGTGGAATTAAATTCCTTTCTTCTATTATGTTTATGAGTCTTTTCTTTAGTAGCTTCTCAAACAGCTTTTTAATGTGTTTTTCACACGCAATCAAGTGGTGATATTTTTGATATTCGATTAACCTATGAAAATGTACGTAGAAATCCTAAAATTAGAACATAAATGATAAATTCGGAATTGTGATCGGAATAGTAACATCGCCTCGCGTTAACACGGGAGAAAACACACACTGAAATCGTGTATGATACTTGATAGTTGGGCACCCAAAAATCCAATTTTGGTTTATTATTTTCAATAATGAACCTTTGGAATCGACCAAGAAAAAAAAATTTTAACACCCCCTCAAAATTTGATGGTTTACGTTTCAAGGTACGTAGAATCCAAAAATCGAATAAAAATTTGGCCGTCCGTCCGCCGTACGCCGGCCGTACGCCGTACGCGGCACTTTTGCCACTTAGCATTGACCGATTTTGATGAAATTTGGTATGTAGGCTCCATTTGGGGTCTAGTTGTGCCCCGAAGCTTTTGGTTGATGTAGGTCACTCCTAAGGGTTCCAAAATCAAGTTTGAAATTTTGAAAACGCCCTAACTCAAAAAATTTCGATATAAAGGTATTGTTTTCCCTTCAAATTAAGATTCTATAGAATTTTTAGAATTTTTTGAGACCACGCGGAGCTCTGTAGGACAAACCGTTCGCTCCCTACGAAAATTTAAGGGTTCATATTGAAATATATATATATATATATAAATCAAAACACGAGAGTGAATCGCAAAAGAGGCCTAATCTTCGTTCAAATTAGAGCTGACCGAAATGCGATCGATGGTTGGTGATTTTGATTTTTTTTTTTTTTATTTTTTTTTTTTTTTATTATTTTTTTTTTTTTCTCTTCATATTGGATGGTTGGTGATTTTGTAGACGAGTGATCTATATAAAAATAATAAACCGTTGTGTAATAATTTGCAGCGTTTTTTTGCGCTCATTTTGCCCGTAGGTAGGCTCTGATTTTTTTGCTACCGGAAAACGGGACTAAAAGATGATTTTCTCACGTATTTTTCAACTTTCGAAGGTCTGTTTTTTTCACTTGATCAATGTCGTTCTGGTCAGTAAAATCAAGAATCCTGACGTATTGCAAAATCAACCGAGGGTGGAAAATAGGTGCTTTCATATCGGAATTCAGTCACTAAGAATGCTTATAAATCTTATACGAGACTCAATCTAATGCAAACAAAACGTTAGTTCCCAGCATGTTTTAGCGGAATCGAGCTGTTATGTAGTGAGTAATTTAGGTTCGGGCGATTTCACGTTAGTGACGCTACCATAGATCCGAGACCGATAAAAATCAAAAAGAACCATCTACACTATTGAATATTTTGAACCTGACAGACAGACGCGAGACCGAAATTTCTCAAGGAGGTCTGAAAAGCAGTGAAAGAGCACCCCCCCCCCCCCCCCCTCCATAGTGTACGCAATCCTTCTTCCTATTCCTTGGTATACTGTGTAGTAATTATTACTTTATCTGTTTAACACTCAGAATGGAGATTTTGCCACCATCGTCTCTCCTACTTTTGAGCTCCAATGGGGGGGTGCTCGGTGGTTCCAAGAGCTCCGAGATTTAGAAACAAATCATAATCAAAGTCATAATGAACCACCATTGGACGCAAAATTTCGTAAATTATGGTAAACCACCATAAATACACAACCGATGATTCGAACTGAACAAAGTATGCATTCCATCTTCGCGATAATCATTAAACATTTTTTGCTTAGCCGTTTCAAAAATAATTTGAACTCGTGATGTCTCAAAACTTTGGAGTATTAGACCCTTCCAGTTAAGGGTGTCTCATTCAGTCGCCGTTCATTCTTCGTTCCGGGTTAGTGTTTCCCTCAAGTACGGGCGTTCAAACTTTAAAAGTTGTACCTGAATTTGAAATGTTCAAGGATTTTCGAAATTCATTGGTACATGTGCCTAGGGAATTGAAAAACTGAAAGATTGCCGCTGGAATCTTCAAAATCGAACAATAATTGTTGCCAGAGAAAAATGGTAATTAAAAACCTGACTGAACAAACGATTTTTCCCGATTTTTATGAATGTAAATACTAACCCGGAACGAGGAAAGAACGGCGATCGGATAAGACCCCCTTAATACTCTTTTGGATCGTTCGAGACCCTCGTAGGAGGTAGGGTCATGCCCAAGCTGTAATCACTATAAACGGTTATAATTAATAGGCTGGCCATGAGGGTGGAAATGACTAGGTGGGGATAAGATGAGGGCTGATTTCGAAGATCTGGACGGTTCTTTAATCAAGACGGTTTACTGGTGTAAAATACTTTCATTTAGGTTAACTTTTCAACGATCTTGTTCTAATTATCCATTCTTTTTTTTTTTACTATTTTTGAAAGTAGCGAACAGAATAGTGCGATCGAAGTAACAAACAGAATAGTGCGATCGACGTCATTGTTAAACCTTGTTTTTCTAAGTTTTCTCCTAGAGCTAATGAGACGGGGGCTGACTACAAGATTCGTAAGGATTATTCTTGATCAACTTCAAAGGGGCCTTGATGACTATTATTTTGGGTGCTTCATCGCCGATTTTCGTTCTAAGGATATTATAATAATTATAATAGTTAATTATAATAGTAATAGTAATAGTTAATTATTAATTATTGTATTATCAATAATAATAATTGTAATCGTTAATTATTAACTAATTTGTATAAAAATTGCGAAAGAATACTTAAGGAGGAGAAATCTGGTTAAATTAATCAAAATCAATGGAAAATTTTGGGAGAATAGCTCAAAAAATCCTACAACCTGCGTTTTCCAATTACTTCGATCTCTTCTCCCCTCTACCGAATGTTTAACTGTACACAGAGGTACAGAACTAAATCCAGAATTTGTCATCAAGTTCGCAGAAGCTGCAAAGTAAGGTTAAATTTTAACTTTGAATTATATAAACTGGAATGATAACGGAAAGGACGACTAGGCCTTAACCTACGCTCTGTCGGTATGAGAAAAGATGACGATGGTAGAGGAGGAACAGAAGGATGAATAGGAGTGTTGCTATAGAATTATGTCAAAGTCATGTAGGGCAGGGTCAGGAGTTTCCGTTTGGCGATTAACCAGAAAACACCACCCGAAATTCCAAATTGGAGTAGCCACGGGGCTCTTCCCCCACAATGTAACAGATTAGATAGTTTTCCGCGTCGAACAAAAAAAGAACCACGAAAATCAGTTGAGAACTAAGGCCTGTGCAGACGACACAAGATTTTGTCACACACACACACACACACACACACATACACACACACACATACATACATACACACAGACATTCACCATTGGTTTTTATTGCGGATTTGGATTCATAATGGTCTGAAACGGATTACTGTGTGGTTATTTTTTTCTGTTGAGTGTTGTCCGCCTTCGCCCCAGGTTGATCGCGTAAGGACGCCCAAGTCCTAACAATACCTTTATATCAAAATTGTTTGAGTTAGGGCGTTTTCAAAATTTCAAAATTTATTTTTGGACCCTTAGAAGTGACCTTCATTAACCACAATCTTCGGGGCACAACTAGAACCCAAATGGAGCCTACATACCAAATTTCATCAAAATCGGTCAATGCTAAGTGGGGAAAGTGCCGCGTACGGCGGACGGACTGCCAAATTGTCATTCGATTTTTGGATTCTACGTACCATGAAACGTAAACCAAAAAATTTTGAGG
This sequence comes from Apolygus lucorum, assembly GCA_009739505.2. Classification (NCBI taxonomy): domain Eukaryota; kingdom Metazoa; phylum Arthropoda; class Insecta; order Hemiptera; family Miridae; genus Apolygus; species Apolygus lucorum. Next base: position 54,483,649 of record CM019167.2, on the reverse strand, counting down.
AGGTGTTGAAAATTTTCTTTCTTGGTCGATTCCAAAGGTTCATTATTGAAAATAATAAACCATAAGTCCTCCAAAAGCAAAATTTCCACTCGCGTTTAATGTTCCAGTCTTTCCTGAATAATTTTGGTTTTGTTTCTGTCTGTCTGTCATGAAATCCTTGCCACAGCCATAACTTTTACAATTCTTACCCAATTTCGATGAAATTTACGAGGATCGTGCGGTTTGATGTGTGGATGGTATCCTATGAAACGCTTTGCCCCCACACAGTTAGTAGCAGCTGCGCATACGCAAACGTGTATTTCCTTTTAACAGTCATAACTTCTACATTTTCCAGCAATATTTTCTCTATGACTCCATTCTGGGTCTAGTTGTGCCCCGAAGATTTTCGTGGATGTCAGCCATTTCTAATGAAAAGTAAGGGCCAAAATTTTCAAAATGCTCCCGCACATAAACTTTCAATGTAATGGTTTTTCATCAATTTATAATAGTACCTATTGAATTTTGAAAATCGGGTGAGACCACCCAGAACTCTGTAGAACCAACCGTTCGCTCCCTATCAGAACTTAAGGGTTGGACTTATGGTTTAAAACAGAAATACGAGCGTGAATCGCAAAAGAAGTCTAATCTCCGTTCAAATTTTAGCTGACGAAAATCCGATCGTTGTCCGTTTCTCCGAGTTTTACTCAGCTGTGCGTCCTTAGCAACCAATAATCAAATTTCCTAATATATTAAGGCAACCTCAACTTCCTATCCCTACTCCCTATTGAATTGAGTTTCAAGCGTTTATTTCTTCCAGATAAACTTGATTGTGAAGGTAAAATACGGTTGATAGGTTGTGACAACGAAAAAGCAGGGGAGTGATATGTGTGATCTGTGGGGCTTTGATTCTCAACAACATCGCAGTCTACGATTTTTGACCCAGTTCCCGGTGTAGTTGATACCATGTTCACTTGATACGAGAAAGTAAACAATAGGAATCGCAAGGTCGGATTATTACTAATGAGGGTCCTCCGGTGAAACTGCAACCAACCCGTGTAAAGTGGTTTCTAAAAAAAATGTTTCCTGAGGATCCAATACCTACTTCAGTTTTCGCGTTCCAATTAGGTCGAGGGAGGTGAAAAAGTTTGCCAAGTGGTTTTGTCACACAGCTTCCTCGCAACAGTATCAGTATATGTTTGAGAGGATAATCCTATAGGTCATAATTTGAGATAGCAATTCTAAGAAGGAGTAACATTTATCAATTAGGCAACGAACAAATTAACAGTGTTTGGAAGTATTTAAGTTTTATAATGCTCCATGAATATGATTGATCTGACTAAAAACCTAAACATTTCATCAAAACCGGGAAAACATTGAGCGTATGGAAGGAAAATTACTTATACATAGAGACTCCAATTATGTCTGGAAAAGTGCATTTGCTAATCCGAGAATCCCACTGACAGCAAAGATGCACATTTTTAAAGCGATCGTCAGGGCCATCCTGTGCTATGCAGCCCAGGTTTGGGGCTTTAGAGAGTACACTAGTATGGATGCTGTACAGCTGCTACTTATCAAGAGGACTTTTGGCCTCCCATCGCATGCGCCAAATTATATTGCCTATCTTGAGACCGAGTTGGAGCCAACTTCTGTATTTGATTTGGGATTACACCTGAAATATATCTTGAGATTTGCAAAGATGTCATGCACTCGGCTGCCTAGGATCGTGGCACTGAAAGTTACAAGGGCAGGGGTGTTTTAGACTGACATGTGGAGGGAGCTGACATCGAGATATGGACTCACCGACAACCTCTCGACGTTGGATGCTTCACTTCTCAGGACCGACATTGAATTAATACTCGCGGGCTACAGAGATGAGAAGGATGCATGTCTCAAGGGAAGGGTGGAGTCGTCCACCAACTCATGTACTCCGTATCGGGAATTGGAACCTGCGGTGAAGTGCGCAAGTTTGCTCAAAGATGCAGAGAATCCCATGAATACGCTGAGATGGATGTTCAGGTTGCGCTCAGAGACCCTTCATCTGAACGCGAAACCATATCGTGAAACCCATCTACCCTCGGAGAGATGTTCAATCTGCAGTCTGGGAGAGCTGGAAACGACATTCCACTTCCAGTGCAGGTGTCTGGTGTTGGTGGAGTTCAGATGTTGTGCACTTCGCACATCCGGAGTAAGACTGGTATAAGTCCGAAATTGGCGGTTTTGAGTTATATATTCCACCAGATAGCTCTCGTCGAGCTCTACACGGGGGTAGAACGGGTTTAACGATAACTTAGTTATTGGCCGCTAGAGAGCAGATAAACCAGTATGGTTCTGAGCCATTCTTCTACCATGGCGTCGGAGCAAGACTGGATCACTTCAGTTATGCGCCAGACGCCGAAGTGTGATGAACTCAAGGTATGTGTAATACTGGTATATATCAGATGTACCGCTTTTGATCCAACAATAATTAGAGTGGTTGATCTAGTTTTAAATTACAATTACATTGCAATACTGGTTTATTTTGAGATGCACCAGTATTTCTCCAAAACAAAATGGAATTTCTCTTTGGTCTGCATGTTGTAACGTTGGTATAATATGAGATGTACCACTTTTGATCCGAAAGGTCATGTATTGGTTCCACTTTTAGAATTACAACTCTGGTTTATTTTGAGATGTTCCACCATTTCTTGGGGTAATAGTGGTACATCATAGGAATTTGATCAATTTAAGCATGCTGGTCGCAAATGAAGAGGTAACGAAGCAATTTTGGTATAGCACATGATAGTTAAATAGTATATGAGTGCCGTAGACCCTTGAGATATTAAAAAAATTCGTTCAGATGACTGTTATAGAACAACAAAGAAGTCGAAAATCTTTAAATGCGATTTCCCATCAGTTGGGTTTTTTGACTTATACCAGTCTTACTCCGGATGTGCGACTTGTTTGTCGCGCGATGAGGCGATTGAACTCAATGACCCGCAGGCCTGGAGTAAACAGGCACATTATTGCAATTTGGTTTGGACATACCGCAGATTGCTCGTGGAGGAATTGAATTATTAAGTTTTTCAGAAATAATCCAGTATTAATTGGAAAAAATTCTTCGATTTTAATTATTTTTATATTTATTTTCTTCTCTTAAAAAAAAATAAGTTAGTTACAAGGTCCGATCTTCCGGCAGGCGGTTCGAAAAGAACCATACTGTATTGTTTATTTTGCCATTGTAATTATTATTTTCGAGATATGTCAATTTCTCTAATAAACTATTTTCTTCTTCTTATTCTTCATAGAGACTCCAGATTTGTTGACGATCACTGATACCCATTCGTCGATGTGAAGAAAACCATTACTTTTCAAGGGAAAAATAAAAATCAACAGCCACTCTTGTAGAACTGAGATTATGAACTAGTTCAGGACGAATGAAACATCAAATTTCATGACTTAGATTCAAACATGGGCCAGTATGGAAATATGAGAAACGAAAAAAATGTTTTCCAAAATGACAATTTCCACTCGCGTTTTACGTTTCAGGCCTTCCTGAACAATTTTGGTTCCGCGTCTGTCTGTCATGAAATCCTTGTAACGGCCCAAACTTCACGACGTTATTGTGCGGGTTGGCTTGTCGATGATTCCCCATGAAAATCATCACCGGACCGAAGGTAGCCTCTGCGCATGTGCAGACCATATAACATGTAAAATCCATAATTTCAACATTTTTCATCCGAATTTGATGGCATTTTTAGGAATTTTGCGGAATGACGTGTGGATGGTTTCCATTAGGATAGTGCAAGTACTTAGAGATTGGTGTTTTGAAATTAGCTGCAATGCATCTGAACAATCGAGTTTTTGATACGAGGAACTTATGTGCCACACCCACTTGGTAGACGTTTTCATCCTGTAATGCAACTCATTAGATGCTCTTACGACTACTTTCTTCGCTTACAACGCTACTCGTTCGTCAAACGAAGTGACTTTTAAACTATTGAGGAAAAAAAAATCACGAAAAGCATCGAGTCGACGACTGCTTCCGCCATTGTCACGTAGAAAACTAACTAGTAGAAGCATAGCTGAGCCCATAAGACTCCAGGCCGTGTTATTGTAGCTCTGTACAGACAACAGTATTAGGTACATAACGAAGGGAAGTATTCTAGAATATGTAAGTATTCTAGAGTTAATCCGAGAACAATGAAATGAGTGGAGGACCATTGAAACTATAAATCTATCAATATTTCTGAAAATTTCATCGAAATTGGATTAAAACTGAGAATAAAGAAAACGCTTGTAGCATGGATTTCATGTTCACACAATGAATCTGGGAACAATGAATTTCATAAGGAATCATATCATACAACCAGCACAATCCCTGGAAATGTAGAATTTGAAATGAAACTCCTATGGTTTCGCCGGTTACAAAGATTTGCGGAAACTGATCGTCAGACAAACTAACACACAGACATACTCGCAACCAAAATTATCCAAGAAGATCCAGAACAAGTGAAAATTTATATTTTGGTGGACTTTTTTACATCCCGAAATTGAAAACAGGAAAAATCCAAAGAAAGGCATAACAAATCAAAATTTCATCTCGCATATCACGATTTAGACCTTTGTAAACAATTTTGGTTTCGTGTATGTCCGGCTACCTTAGTAAATTTGGAAGAAACAGTAGAGTAGGTAGCAGATCAATATTTCAATGAATACATTTGGAGGGTAGTTGACGACAGAAGTAGAAAATTCCATAGGCTGAACCTGTTGCACGATTAACATGTAAAGGAACATGATATCGCGTGCTCGGGAACTTGCGAGTTATCGCCATTTGTTGAAAATTCACAAAACTTTCTTTTGGTTCGCTACCGCATCAAGAGGGCTTCATTAGAACTTACAACTTCACCTTCAAATTATAAATTATCCGTCCCCCAACGTGACCAATGAATGCGACACACGGCGACTTGTTAGCTCCAAAGCCACTTCGAATTGAAGGATAATTGTTTATTGAAGTATAAATGGAGGGAAGGTGAATTAATTCACTAATGAGTTGAAGTACGGGACGTACCAAAAACAAGTGACCCACTTGGTTTTTTAATTGGACCGAAAGTCGGAGCGTGGAAAGCATGGAAAGTGTTTGTTTATGTGTGAAGTAATTACATTGAGATGAAATGTAGCACTTCTCCTCGAAGGCAACTGTCTAAGTATGAAGAACCTCAAGACGTAGTGGAGTAACCATGTATAATTAAAAGCTGTCTCTAATTAAGATTGAGGGTATATAACTCAATATTTCACTGGGAGTAAAGACATAGGCGAATCGTAGTAGCACTGGGTTTCCTTGATTATCGCAACTGTTCCTTCCTCTTCACCTTCCACATGCACCATTGTTCCCCTTAATTACACCATCCAAATTCACCAGATGTCAGGAGGGAGTGGGTCCCCTCATATTCTTACATTTGCGCTATTATTAATAATCCCTTCTCCACCATCATACCTTGCGATGAATACGAACTTCGAAAGGATAGGGGTTTACGAGGCAGAGCCACCTGGCGTACGGTTCAGATATTATGAATTTGATATCGTTGACTTATATGTAAAAGATTCATTAGTGCAAAGAACACGAATTCAGACACCATAAGGAATTTTCCCATATATTCCAAGCTGAATTTGTTAGGTACATTCCGAATACGCTACCACAATTGTTCATAATTTTTCTGTGTAGATAACTTGCCTGCAAAGAACCACATTAATTTGCAGTTGTCACTACCTACCAACCGTATTTTTGCTCCACATTCAATTCGAGAAAATAGGGAGTTGAGGGTGAGTTTATTAGCAGATTTGATGGTTGCTGAGGACGCACAACCAGAGGAGTACAAGTCAAAGAAACGAACACCGATCCCAATTTGGTCAGCTGAAATTTGAACGGAGATCAGGCCTCTCTTCGCGCACAATCCCTGAGAATTTCATAGAAATCGGACAATAACTTCGTATAGTTATGCCCGTTACAAGGATTTCATGACAGACGGACAGACACACAGACACGGAACCAAAATTGTTCAGAAAGGTCTAAAACGCAAAACGCGAGTGAAAATTTTGATTTTGGAGAACTTTTTTTTTCATCCTTGAAAATAGAAAACAAAGCTTCCGCTACCTTGGTAGACCCTGAAGCAAAATAACCACATACTAATCTGTTTTAGACCATTCAGAATCCAAATCTACGGAAAAAACCATAGGTGAATGTCTGTGTGTGTGTGTGACAAAATCTTGTGTCGTCTGCGCAGGCCTCAGTTTTTAACCGATTTTCATAGTTATCTTTTTATTCGACGCGGAAAACTATCCAGTTGTTCACTACGTCACCGGAATTTTTAATTTTGCTTTTTAAGGGGGAAGGGGGGTTAATGTTCAAAAAACGTGCGTTTGCGGGAATAATCTTGTAAACTCTGCCCAGGCCTCAATTTCCTACCGATTTGCGTGTTTCTTTTTTTGTTCGACTCAAAAATCTTCCAAATACCTTCGGATTTTCATGAATCACCATCTCCCATCTTTTCTCTTTATGACCATGGAACTAGTAGTTGTGCCACCATGGTGCCGAGGCACCATAAACTACTTTTTTTTTTGTTTTACCTTGAATACGGATGTGAACTTCGACGGATTGCCTACCAAAACTAATAGATGAAAGTTCAACTTGACGAAGTATTGTTGCCGATGGTTGGGGGGCTTCAAATTCGATGCTCGCATGCTGCTAGAAACTTTATGAATGATAATGGATGAGGGGGGGTGGGGGAGACCACTATTTCTTGCCTGAAATCTCACTAAATAAATTACATCGAGTGAAACAATTTTGTCGCTCACCAACTGGATTACATTGATCTACCGCTTATCAAATGGGACGTCCCCTGGAATGCATGCATAACTAAACAATAGGTTTTACAGTAAGATTCTACCTACTAGTTTATCAAGCATTATTGTTATCAAGCATTATTACGTTAGTTACGTTATTTGAATCACATTATTTTAGTTCCGTGTGGATCATTTCGTGTCGTCACAGGAGCGCCTACAACTCTAGCTGTTGACGTTCTTTGATACTATTTGCTGAGATATTTCTTTTACGCTTCTCCAGAGCACGGCAGTGTGAATTCAGTCAGTTTTCGCGTCGTTTGGCGCGTGGTGACGTCCTCAGCCCCCCTCGATTTTCGCGGTGTGTATGTCACTGCCATGGTAACATCGGTCGGTCTGAACGGGGTAGAAAAGTGCTGCGTTGCCAAATGTTTTACCAAAGGTTTTACCTTTCTATAAGAGCGGATTAGAAATTATTTTCTCGCAATCGTTTTCGAAGGTTTGTTATTTTAAATAATGTAAGACCAAATAACTATTACGTAACATCGTACCTACTCGTCGTGGAATACTACAACGACTCAAAATTCGTAAATGTTAAGAAATCGCGTCAATACCTTTTTTACTGCATAAATAGTTTATGAAAGTATTTCCTGTCTTATCACGGGTCGCACGGGAATTTCCCGCCTGGGGGGAGAGAATAGAGGAGTTTCTTGGTCGAATTTGAATGATTTCTTGAGTTGTTGCTTCCTTCTGAAGGCAGTCTCAACAAATTCCAGTGATGTTCCCTTATTCGGGGGATATTGGTGATATTATCACAGCTTAGATTCAACATATTCGTATGGTTCGTACATCATAAGTCAGAACAATGTAGTCCATGTAAACGTTGCGTATTCCTAATCGAATTGCGTTTCATTCAATATCTGTTTTGAATATTTTGAAACCAAACAGCAAAAGTACCTACGAATCCTACGACCCATCACGGCCACCCCTCTTCTTCTTTCGTTTGCTATAGACGATCAAAAAATGTTGCTCCCGTCCCGAATCCAAACGGTCGCGTTTGTGGAAATAACCAGCTCGCGAGCTGATTCGGATGCGCGTTTGTTGCCAAAAGCCATCCCATCGTATCCCTTGCCCGGTTTGGAGTTTTTTGCCCGTCTTCCTTGCAAATCACGGACATTAGGCACAACACGTACTCCATGTTATGTGAACTGACCGATGCAGCCGGTTGCGTTTCCACCCCAGCTCGCTCCGGCGTCCCCTCTCTGCCAAGCCGCTGGCGAACGGCCTGTTTGTATGGGCTCGTATTTCGTTCGCTGATGACAACTCAACGGTTCATTAATTATTTTTCTTTCCATTTACAAAAATAATCTACGTTTTGCCTCGCTGAGTTACGGACGGACGTTCCATATTGATGCCCTTGTGGCGGTTTCCGATCATTTGGAATCGCCGTAATTTGGTTGGTAATTGGGGAACCACATCAACACCATAGATTCTCTAAGGCATCAGAACGTATCTCACACATCTCGACGCCTCACTATCAGGGTGCGTAACAACCTTTCCTTGGTGCATTCTGCTTACCAAGTAGGTTGTTGAGTAATTCTCACGTCTACCACTAGTAACTCCACTACCGATCAATATTGGTGGTGCCCATCCTCTCTTAAATTTAGGAATAGGATTCTTGTTGGGCCTTGTATAGCTGGTTTTATCAGTGAGATAATCTCGATGTAGTCTCATCTCTACAAAGAGTCCTTACTGATTTATTTTTCACCCGAACGATAGAACATCTAATTCCACTGAGTTCGTTGAAAAAAAATTCTCATTCAAAATTGCTCATCTCCGATTGTGGATTTTTTGGCGCTTATTTCTCAAGAACTAACACAAAAATATTTTTTCGCCCAAAAACGCACCAAAAAATAATTCTCAAAATCAGTACATTCTAACTGCGCTATACCATCTCACCAAGATGGGTAAGGCCAGGACAGTTGAATGTCGACTCTGCTGCGAAGGATTCGAGACAGCAGAACACACCCTCCTGTAGCATCCACCAGATTCCGGCGAAAAACTCCTTGAAGTGAAAATGGGAATTGTGTCACAATAGATCAAATTTATGGTCTCAGTGACTGAAGGCGTGCCCCTTCCCAAAATTTAAAATAAAACTGCGCTATCATACGGGTATGAAATTTATTTTTGTGTTAAACCCCTGTGTGAGTCATATTCCCGATTATAGAATATTATGTCAGCGTGTCGTCATGTGAAGGCGATGGTCTTCACGTCGGCTTGTCGATTTATATTAGCCCCTACTCAACGAAGGTGAAGGATGGGACAACTCTTTCTGCCCGGCGTGGGTTACCGCCTACTGTATGCAGGAGTGCTTAAGGATTTCAGCTCGACTGCAATCCTCGGCGCGATTGCTCCCTGACCGGAGGGAGGCAGTACATGTACCTGGGCCTAGTTGGGGGCAGACAACTTCCTAGGCGACATGGGAGCGGAGACCGAGACCTACCGAGACCTTCCGAGGAACTTTTGGCTTCTGAGAGAAGGCGAGGTAGAGCGAGAAATAATCAAGTCGAGTTTTCGAAGACGAATGCATGAATGTCTCTCGGTGAAGCCCTGAGTCCTCCTCTATACTACTTTAACAAAGTAAAGGGAGAGTGGAGGAGGGTGACGTCAAGTGACGTGTTTGTCCCCCGTACCTCACTCTACCTACCTGGCACGCTGAGTCACTCAGGGTTTCCCTTGAGTCCTTTATTGGAGAACTAAAATATTCGAGTACATGAGTCATTACATAGAAGTTACCCTTCCCGTGGGTATTTTCGCTATTAGATCTAATTAGATGATAATTATGCTCATGATGTTTCATACGATCCGCACCTACCTGACCACTTGGTTTTCATTTTTGTTCGCAGGTTCCACAGAGAGTCAACCAAGGAAACGTCTCGGATACCCTGATCGTCAAATCTCACAAAGTCGGCCCAGAGGTAGTCACTGCTAACCATAGGATACAAGAAAGCTGTATATAATTAGACATTTTGTATCATCTGTATATACTAAATATAAATCTTATGAGTTCTTTTGAAACGTTTACCCCTTCTTCTGTTTGCAAGAATGCGCAAAGTACCCGATATTTCAGTTTGAAAAGGGTTTGTATTTTTTATTGGGTTTTTCAGATCATAGTTACTTATTCATAGATGGAAATTCATTAATTACATCAGCATCTTAGCGCCAGATGATATCTTATTCCTGTAAGAGTCTAAGTAGGAAATATCCACTTGTTAGCAAATTAGGCGTAACGCAATATTAATCGTAAAATTTTAAATCAATGAATTGAAAGATTCCAATAGAGATGACTGAGTTGTGATTGAATTTGCTATTCAACAGAAACTGCTAGTTTGTTCGGATTTATCGATTCAAGCTCACACAATAATTTCCATCGTAATTCTCTAATCGATAGATCCTATTCATTTGTAACACTTTCTTAAGTAACTTCGAACATCTTCCGAACTTCTAACTACCACCGACAACCATCCAACCAGATGGATGGTGTAGTTTCGCATGTGTTTTCCGATGCCGAATCGAATGAGACCAACTGCAGCACGATATAACGGTAAGTTGTTGAATTATTTCCCCTCCTTATGAATGTAAAACGATGATTTTGAACTAATTTGAAGAGTTTACCACACAAAAACCTTTCGTTTCTCAACTAAGTAGGTCACTTCTAATAAGTGATTTCAAGATGTAAATTATTCTGTGGGATAGATTGTTTTGTTATGAGTATTGTCGAAGGGCGATTTCGACATTGTAAACGTAAAACGTAGCTCAAACAAAAAATTTGAATTGGTTCAGGGGGGATAATACTTTAATCTGTTACATGTAATATTTCAATTCAATATTAACCGTAATCATGAGATTAATCATAATGAATTAAATTGACTTTTACCGGCAATTTTTAAAGAGTAGAAATTTTATAATTAAACCAGGGGGGGGCGGTTCTAAGTTATATTATTATCAATCGAAGAATCATTCAAGTTTGAAAATATTTAATAAATAATCACAAAAACATTAGTATATCTTAATCTATTTTATACAAATAAACTAGATAAATCTATTCTAGTATGCAGGATGTTTCACGAAAAGGTTACACCCCCCTTCATTTCCGCAAAATACAGCGTAAAAAATTCCGACCAACGCAATTCTTCATGATTTTTTGTGAGGATCTCAGGAAAAATACTCTTGCGCAAAAAATTGCGCGCAATTGTGCGCAATTGAAACTAACTTCATTTTTCAAATGAAACCCTCTCTTTCTTATTACAAATTCGGATTCTACGTCAAATTTCATGAAAAATTCATACCCAAGTCGATTTTTTTTTATTGCACGCAACCTGGCTTTTAGAACGCTCTAAGTTGAACAACATCAGTTTTGTGGTCGAAATCATGTTTATTTTTATTTTCTCACCTCCTTTTGAACCACGGACTTCGGGAGTTTAAAAAAAAACTGGCAGCACGATCATGCTTGAACCGAATAAACCGAATAAAATTGCCGAAAAACTCATAACGATTCAAAAAGAGCGATTTTTTCACTAATAACAACCGAATTTTTGGCCGTCATTTAGGAAAATTCCAGTCAAATTGAAAAACGGATGACACCATGTGATTTAGCGTAAAAAAAAATGATGAAAAAACATGTGCCACACTTAGGGTTCTCAGAAACCTAATTTTTGTGCAATTGTGGAGTTGCGCAACTAGAGCGTTCAAAAAGCCAGGTTGTGCGCAATTAAAAAATCGGTTTGGGTATGAATTTTTCATGAATTTTGACGTAAAATCCGTATCTGTAATAAAAAAGGGGGGTTCCATTTTAAAAAATGAAGTTAGTGTCAATTGCGCACTATTCCGCGCAACTTTTTTTCTGAGATCCTCACAAAAAACCATGGAGATTTGCGTTGGTCTGAATTGTTTACGCTGTTTTTTGCGAAAATGAAGGGGGGTGTAACCTTTTCGTGAAACACCCCGTATAGTAAGTACCAACTGAGTATATTTTATCCATAATTATTATTTATCTTTTTAAAGTCAACCTTAAGGGCTTTAAAGGGACATAAAAGGTAGAAGATCTACCTCTACGGCTAGGTGCCGTCGTCGATGGGTGGAGAGGGGCGCCTCCGCTGACCAGGCATCGCGGATCTTGGCGAGCGGGATCCAATTCACATGAGTGTATTGTGAGAGCTGAAGTAGATTTAGTACGGTAAGTTTATTTGTAGTTACTAAAAACCTTCTGTTGAATACGATACGAGCAGAACAGAATGACTGAGTTAGTTTGTCCTCATGAATACTCAAATCATTATGATTCTGTCCAAATTTATGGTCGACCTTGTGTTTCTTGGAAAGTGAAAGAAAATTATACCTAAGTCCGAAATTAACTAATAACAAGTTAGCAAATGATTCATCGGAGGTGCTGAAATGTCCCAAAAATATTCCATTGGAGGTCCGGTAAAGCCGCGGTCGCTCGGAGGCGCGTTCTTTGGTAGCGAGACAAAAACCGACTACTGCGGGACATCTCGGGCGGAAAATTTCTCCGCCTTACCGTCAGTTGAAACATGAATGTGAAACTAAATGAGATAGCATGAGGTTTTATTCATAGGAGATGCAATGAGAAGACGTACATTGTCGTACACTTTCAATTGAATACCATAAGTTTGTGGTGAAGTGCCGTAAATTGCTTACAACCAATCCGATTTGAGTTCGTTTATCTCAATATAACAACCTAATAGTAACCTATCTAGAAAATACATAACATTATTGTATGTTTGGAGAAGTCCAGCTGTGACATCAATTTAATAGTACCTATAACCAGTATTTGGATGCAAGCGCGTCAAAGATTTGACTACACTATTCAATAGGAAAGCAGCAATTCACCTTTGAAATATTACACTACTGAGAGTTTTTATTCTCATACAAACAATTTTCAGGTTGGTTTTGGTCACGATAATGGCGTTGGCACCGTTTGATTCAGCACCAAAAGTTACAATGGAAATGGCATGCAACTTTTCTTGTCATTATCAGGCCGGGTTACGTTCTATAAGATCAATACACTAGATTTAATTAAAGAAACAAACGAATTTCACCACTCAAACTCAAATGTCCCCTTTACTTTAACAACAAAATTGGAGAACAGTATATCAATGACTAGGTTAAATCTTGAATACGTTTTTTCCGTCACCAGCATGTACGATATGTAGTGGTGGTGGAGCCAGAATGCCATTTTCGTGTTTTTGAATGTCACAGATAGTTGATTTCAAACGTGAATTTTGAGAGCTCCTACGACTCAAATCACCATATTCTCCCCCAAATTTAAGGGTGTTGAGTGACAATGTTTATGAATTTGAGAAAGTCTGGTGTTTCGGTGACACAATATATTTTTGACGAGATATTTCAAAACCTCTGCAAGAGTTACACCACGTGTCTTATTTATGGAAAGGTTACCATGATTGATGGTCATTATGGACCAATTAGGGAGGGTATTATAGGTACATGTATTGTGTGGCGAATCACTATTTATCATAGTATTTTGTCATAAAAATACGAAAGAAGTCCTGGCAAAATAGGAGGAGCCATCCCCTTCATGGACAACCTTTCCAGGGTAGGAAAGGGGTTACCTCGAGTGGGGACTCACCCCCTCTCGCAACTACCCCTTCGTTATAAGGGCGTACTCCGGCCCCTGAGGCATCATTCAATTCAAAAAGTTCCTAGCCTTCAGCCAGTTACAAACCGCCTATTCTGACAGTATCTTGATCGAAGTGTTTTCTGAAAAAGTTGAGGTTTTTCTTTCAAGATTTCCCAAGTCAAATGTTTGCTTACTCCAAACCTTATAAGACTGCTTACTACCCTTTTGATCAAAATTCCTATATTACTATAAACTGGGAGGAAATGCTGACGTCCTTTCTGTTCTGATCGCTATCCTACCAGTAAATAGTAATTTGCTCAAGTAAATTCAATGTTAAACAAGTTGTAAGGTTGAAATGTGACGTCGTTAAGTCAGTTCCTATCAACCTTACAACTTGTACTTTCCAACTACGAAATTAACTACCGGTAATTGAAATGAGACGTCTTCGAGTCAGTTCCAGTCAACGGCCGGTAGTTATCTAGTGATAGGTCCAAATTGGAATGCTGACGTCACTTGACTGCTCGCTACCAATTTGGATGCATTGATATCCAGTCAGTAAAATCGTGCAGGGTAGTAATTACAGTGGCGTCTCCTCCAGGCAAACATAGCAAACACTGTTTGCCCTACTAAAAATATACAAAATGAACAAATTAGGTTTTGTTGAGATTCTCCTTTATTTCCATTTTTGGAAGTAATATTTGGCCAATTTTGGAAAATTTTGATAAAATTTAGGGACTATTTCAAGACAATTAAGGAAGTTAGATGAAATAGGAGAATGGAATAAGTAGGTACGTATTTTTCCTAGAATACTAGCCCGCAACACACCAGAGAGTTGTAGAGATTGGTAACTACGATCGATTGTGGATGGTATGTGAACTAGCGCGGGGACCGGCGATGCAAGTCAAGCAGTTCAAAGAAATGAATTTTGCGAGACTGTTTTGGATGATAAAAGACGATCGGCGGGTAGGCAGGGGGTCAGTGCGGGGTCTATTATTCCTATACCTCCACCATAATAGCATAAGCGAAGGCAAACAATCGACTAGCTGTTTCGTGACCTTGAAAGCAGAGAAAGTTGAAAGATGAGCCATGAATACTAAGCCATGGGTTACGCTTCCTTAGCAACCAGTAATCAAGTTTAATGAAGGAATTCTTTATTTATTTGAATGAAGTGCGAAGCGCTTATTTCATCTAAATAAACTCGATTATGAAGCAAAAACATGATTGGAAGGTACTGAAAATGGCAAGCTGTTTTCTTTGCTGGCGCTTGGTCTATAAAAAATAAACCGTTGTGTAATAATTTGCTGCGTTTTTCATTATTGGTTATTCCTCTAAGACTGGTCAAGGTATTTGCCTGACGAATATTCTCACCTGACGCCACTGAGTAAGTAGTCCAGTAAGGAGTAACAAAGTTGTCCTGAGTCAAATTGTGTTCCCTTGGATCCAGAACATATTGCATCAGCTTCAATTACTAAATTATGAACTTACGCAAAACAATAAGGAATTGGCGCATAAAGGCGGAGTGCATCATTGATGGAGAAATCATAAGATGAGAGGGAATAAGCTGTGATAGAAGTTGAACTCAAGTCAAATGACGGAAAAATGTGATGAACACTAAAAATGTTTGGGAAGGTAGCGGAAGAAGATGAAATCGTTCGATGTTCATGGTCGAAAAAGAGATAATTACGGGAGGAGAACAACAATCCGCCAAGAAACATAGAGCTCCCTCTCTGGTGGACATAACATTAATTATGATGGTTGCACACGTTTCCGACAGATATCGTGGCTTTTCATATTGATACTTAACAAGGGGAAAATAGTGGGAAGTTCCTGGAATCGAAAGGTGAGGCACCATTCAATAAAATAGCTGATCCGTTTGAGCAGATGTGAGCAACTCCGCCGGTGGAGTCGTACGCACTGAAGGTGGTAAAAACAGTTTAGCCATCGTTCATCTCGATAAATTGATTTATCCTATAAACGTCATAGTAATTACCTCAATTTATGATGTTTTCTCTTTTAAATTACCTGTAATTTTTAAAATACTAAATAATTCTCAAGTCATCCTTGAGGTTTATACGAAGAGCTGATATATTTCTTTGAAGTACCTATTCATTCAGGCCGCGGGAGGGATGATTGTTGCGGGTTTGCATACTCAAATAGTTCCCCCTGACGTACGACTCCACAGTGAAGTCGTTATTGAAAACATAAAATAAAAAAAATTCCACACTTCTTTATTAGTTCCCAGGATACCAAAAACCGAGATCAATATCAATTTCCCTCCAGAACCGCCTGCGGGGGTAGTTCACGATATTGAATACGCAGCGATAGTGTTAATTCCTAAATGAACAAAATACGTAAAATGATATGTTTTATGAACACAAAAACCGCAAATTAGATGAAAAACGTAACTCAACCCCCCACCAAAAAAAAAAACTCGCAAGTAAGAGGTTTGAATGAAAAATACTACCAAAAATTGTCAACCAGAAAGTACCCAAAAACGAATATTCTAAAAGTATTTCAGAACAGCTCGTGGAGAGTCTGTAGATCAACTAACATCAAAATTGCACTTGGATAATTTTCGTAAAAAAAAATCCAGAGAAGCAGTGTTTTTGTTTGATAAATGAGGAGTTTGATTCCAAAAGGTACTAAAGACCATTTTTATCGAAATTGAGTTAATACTCTCCCAAGGTTTTAGGGTGGTAGTTCTTCTCAAAAATTCTATCGTTTTGTAGCAGAAAATAATCTATTCCCTTGAAAAATGAGGGTGAATATTCCGTTTAATGTCACAAGGTACTATATCAGGTGCACAATGGCAGTCTCTTATCCGGTTGGTTTCAAAATTAAAGTTTTTATTTTTTTTTCAATTATATTTATTATATTTTAGAAATATATCAAAAATACCATCATTAGTCGGTAACACGTTTTTCGCGTTTTTCTCACGTTTGACCAAAATGGATATAGTATCTTTTGGAATCTAATTCAAATGTCTAATCAAATGTCGATTCGAAATTTCCCAGGGTGAACTGAATAACACCAAAGGAAAACCACATAATATAAATGTGGTCTATCCTCTCGAAGTGATAAGGAGGAATATTGATTGGGCGAGGGTATGGAGTGAGATGCTCTCTGAGGTATCAACGATGGCCACTACTGCAGCCTACGATCCGAAGCACTTGAAGGGTTTAATGAAGGAAGTGCTATGTAGGCAGCGGGCAACGTTCTTACAGTCCCTCAGAGACAAGGCAAATAACGTCCAATACCACCTGATCTACCGACATCTCGATTGGAATGTTGACTACGTGGAAAAGAGGAACCCTTATGATGCCATGATAATAGCTAGGTGCCGAGGAGAACTGCTCAACGTCAATTGGCAGCCATGGCTAAGGAACCGCAGTACCTTCCTTTGCTCGCTATGTAACCTGGCGGTTGATGAGACCGAGGAGCATTTCGTGGCTGAATGTCCAATTTTAGCTTATGCTCGGCTGGAATGTTTTGGGCGCCTGTCATTGACCAGGGGAGAATTCCTTGACCGGTTAAATGGACCTGATTGGTCTCCACTCTGCCAATTCGTAAGAAATGCATGGATATACAGGCAATTCCTGGTAGCTGAATTTAATTATATTTAAAACAATAAACCAAAAAAATGGGTAAAAGGCAATAATAACATTAATAAATAATGATGTAAATAATAATAACAATGTTAATAATGATGAAATAAGAGCAGGGATAAATAAATAAATATAGTCTAATAATTTGTTAGTATAACTTAAACAATGTAGTATTCCTCCATGTTTCTTCCTCCAACGTTAAAAAAAAAGAAAATAATATTGAGTGATATGTGTTATTTACAATGAATCAATAATTTGTGTTAGAAATACCAACGGAACCTCTGCTGAAGGGTCTTGATGACCCAAAGCATATCATGTATGAGTAATATTGTCCTAATTGTAAAAATAAACATGTCTTTCATTCATTCATTCATTCATTCTTTCATTCATTCATTCTATCCCTATCTAGTCACTCAACCATGCATCGCAAATGCAAAAAAACTCCATTCTACGAGGTCTTTCACTGATCCTTGCATTATGAAAGGCTTGTGCTCAAACGTCAATGGTAGTCTGAGAGGACTGTCCTCCCTGAAAGCCGAGGTTTTCTATCAGGATTCTGTTATTGCTCGAATTCGCAAGGGTTCTTTCATCCTTCAATACGCAGCATATTGAATTATGGTTGGTAATTGGTTCTTATGAGATCAAGGTCTTTGAAATAGTACCTATTCGCAATTTCAAGATTGAAGTGGATAAAATACGTTTTCACTAGTGAGCACAACATCTAACGCAATTATCCGACAACTGTTAGAAGCAATTGTTAATTTCAGATTGGAGAAGAGTACCGCACTCAATGGAATTTCGAGTGACGGAATTATATTATTATTATGAAAACGTCTCAAGGTATTTAGAAAGGGAGTTGAAAATATTCGAAACCGTGCGTTCTGCGAGAGGCCAATTTTGTTAACGGCTCTCAGTCTATATAGTTGGATTGCTACCGAGTTCAAAGCGGGCGGAACCTTCGTGAACTCAATTTTCCCCCGTTGGAAGCATAAACCTTATTTTGTAACTTCATGCTCAAGAGGTGGTGAGTGCTTCCACAATCGAGTTAGCTTTTCACTATTCAATTAGAAAACTATCTTCCTCTCCCTGGTAGTTCATATTGATGGGCCATAACCGTTCTCCGTGGGTATTATGGGCAACGCTAGTAATAACCGTGGGAAGGGTTAGACATTATTGTTGCCGAGCCGATTAAAATGTTGTACTCTGAATAAATAACCCGCCCGTTGCAAGGGGCAGTTCAGTGATTAGAGAGTTTTTCCCCACGTCATTCGTGACGACCGTCTGCAGCCGTCTGAATCCGCTCGGTCGTCATGGAAGACGCCGAATGCCGGCTTTTGGCGGCGTCGAAGACGACGACTTTCTTGACGACTGTATTCTTCATAACCTCACACTTTTATAACCAGCTTCAATTTACATCGGATGTAGCAGGATTTTGTGTCGTGTTCGACGTTCGACTCCCGTGTTTTGGTTCTCGATTTTAGCTTTCACTTGTAGGACAGTTTTCTTTTTCAAGGAATTATCAAGTTTTTCATCTCTAGAAACAAACTACTCGTCTCCAGAATTCTTTTATCTTCACATCTACATCAAGTGAATCCATCGTATACTATTGTTGACTCAGTGCGAATTTCACATTGTTTGAATGTCAATGAAATTTCTGAATAAATGCAGCCTTGTTTTTCATTTAATGTTGTATATTATTTATTCGTCCACCAACGCACCTAACTACAGATCTAAAATAAACAGGCGACGGGAGTCAGTTCACGTACCATTTAAGATTACAAGTGATAGTTCCGTTTACTGTGAACATCGTATAAGTTGCATGTCAAATTGAAAAATAAATGCTCTTACAACAGTTATTAAGGGAGAGATCCTAACCATTTCTCTCAGATATCTCCGTATTATATAACCCTATAGGGACAAAATTTTGTAATTCTTCATCTTATTAGTCAAGAAATAGAACACCGAGCATAGATTTTAGATTTTAAAATTTTATCATATAGTTTTATCAGTATCATAAATATGAAAAAATTAAAAACTCCAATATCTCCACGGAGATCTTTTAGAAATAACCTCCTGAGTATTCCCTAAAAATCACAGAATTTTCGATTCATCCGTTTATCCATGGTTTGGGAAATACTTTTGACTTGAGCCATATGAATCAGGGCTCCAAGAAGTAAGGAAGTGAGGATTGTAGTTGAACCCCCAACACAAAGATGTCTCTGTAATAGGTTCGCTACGTTTGAAAAAATACCTTCTTTTCACACAATAGTAGGTATTTGGTTAATTATGGATGTCTGTATTTAGGATTATTTAGGATTTTTTTTATTTTTGGATGCTACGTACCTTGGAATGTAAACCCACAAATTTTGAGGGGGTGTTGAACAAATTCTTTCCTTGGTCGATTCCAAAGGTTCATTATTGAAAATAATAAACCAAAAAAACCACGAAAATCTGTTGGAAACTGAATCCTAGGTAGAGTACACAAGATTATTCCCGAAAACGCGCGTTTTTTGAGCATTAACCCTAAATTTGATGGTTTACGTTTCAAGGTACGTAGAATCCAGAAAACGAATAAAAATTTGGCCGTCCGTCCGCCGTACGCGGCACTTTTGCCACTTAGCATTGACCGCTTCTGATGAAATTTGGTATGTAGGCTCCATTTGGGGTCTAGTTGTGCCCCGAAGATTTTGGTTGATGTAGGTCACTTCTAAGGGTTCAAAAATGAATTTTGAAATTTTGAAAACGCCCTAACTCAAAAAATTTTGATATAAAGGTATTGTTTTTCCTTCAATATAGGATTCTATAGAATTTTTAGAATTTTTTGAGACCACTCGGAGCTCTGTAGGACAAATCGTTCGCTCACTACGAGAATTTAAAGTTTGGACGTACGATAAATCAGAAACACGAGTGTGAATCGCAAAAGAGGCCTAATCTCCGTTCAAATTAAAGTTGACCGAAATGCGATCGATGTTTTTCTTCATGTTGGATGGTTGGTGGCTTTGCAGACGAGTGATCTATATAGAAAAATGATAAACCATTGTGTAATAATTTGCAGCGTTTTTTTTCTGTTAAAAATTGTCGAACTTCACCTTAGATCGATCGCATAAGGACGCCCAAGTCTTACTGTGGGACGTCCTAGAAAGTTACCATCTGCGTCTTCTGGCCCCATCTGTCTCTAGTCATCACAATCTCAACTCGTCGCGTCTGACGTGGCGAAAACTCTCTATTGATAAAACCGCGGAGAGTTATCGACCCTGATTACTCCTATCGGCATTTACAACAAAACTGCCTCATAATTACAATCTAAGTGGTATGAATTGAGAATAAATTCAATTCAAGTGACTATAAAAACGGGTCAATTGAGGCTAATTAAGTATGTCCCTCCTTTCTACAGGTGATCGTATAAGCCAAGATAGTGGAAAGACGTATCTTCACTGCTCTGTAACATGAATAAGGTCTTTGTAACACTCTTAACACTATCTACCGATATTTCGGATTCATTGCTTGGAAAGGGTTGTCATGAGAAAAACTAACACAAACTTCAATCACCTTGACGTTATTTATGATCTATATTACCTTGACGAGGGATACAATTCTGGGCTGGGTGCAACAGTTTCTCGACCTCAAATGCGCTAATATCTTTAGAGGGCGAGTAGGTTGGTAGATTACAGAAGAAAGTCCATTTTGGACAAAACTTGAGATACTAGGGTTCACCAGATCACCGTCTATGTACAAATAAATCTGACATAAAATATTACAGAGTCGTGAAATTCGTGTAAACCATGCAATTCAGAGAATCTGTTCTGCTAGATTGCTAAAATGCTGCAAATTATTATACAAATGTATATTGTTTTTCTATGTAGATCACTCGTCTGCAAAGATCACGGCTTTGCCATTGTTACCACCAACTAACATGAAGAAAAATATCAGCTAACATTTGAACCCGAGATAACGCCTCTTTTGCGATTCACACTCGTGTTTCTGATTCATCGTAAGTCTAACTCTCAAATTCTCGCAGGGAGCGAACTCTTTGTCCTACAAGGCTCCGCGTGGTCTCTAAAAATTCAATACTATCTTGAATTGATGGAAAAACAATACCTTTATATCAACATTTTCGAGTTAGGGTGTTTTCAAAATGTCAGCTCTTATTTTTTAACCCTTAGAAGTGACCTACATCAACCAAAATCTTCCGGGCACAACTAGACCAAATCTCCATTTACCACATACCAAATTTCATGAAAATCGGTCAATGCTAAGTGGGGAAAGTGCTACAGCGGACGGCAGACGGACGGCCAAATTTTTATTCAATTTTTGGATTCTACGTACCTTGAATCGTAAATCAACAAATTTTGTGGGGAGGGGGGGGGGTCAAAAAAATAGTTTCTTGTTAGATTCCAAAGGTTCATTATTGAAAATAATAAACCAGAATTAGGATGAGCAACTCCAGTGAGCTAAACACCCACTTGGATGAGAGAGCAAATCGAGAAGACATGCAGTAAATCAATAAGTCAATAGATTTGAATACGTTTTGGTCACATTGGTACCTAGGGGTGGTGTCACCATGGTCTCTAGGCACCCAAAACCCTGTCATATTATTGGTTGTTGGTTTTACACCTAAAATTAGGAGGTGATGTTCACCTGACTTCAGAAATCAACAAAAGTTATTGTCCGATTTAGATTAAATTTACAGGGATTGTACGGGTTGGGATATCGATGGTCCCCTAAGAAAATAATCGACCCCGGACTGACCCCTGGCCAATGCGCATGCGCAATGTTTCCCTGGGTAGAATTGCGCAGAATTTCCTTGTAGCAGTCTTATTTTCAATATTTTCTATCCGAATTTTCTCTCCCTATGAGGGTAGTGCAAGGTAGTTGGAGGTTGATGTTTTGATATTAGCTACTAAGCATTGGACCATCTATGCAATCGGCTTGAGGATACGAGGAAGCTATGTGCCACACCACTTGGCAGACGTTTTTTTCATAGAGCTCAGTAAAATGATAATACAAAATTACAAAATAAAAATAACGACAGTTAAAAGAAAAATGAAATGTAAAACAAGACATTCGAGTACATGAGAAAACTCTAAACCGTTTATTTATCATCCATAGTTGGTAGGTAGGAATCTCATTACACTGACTTTGTAAGTATGGAAACAGATGTTATCAAAAGAAGCAGTAATCATTCCTAAAATATGGTGAGATTGAGGCACTTATTACCTAACTCATTACAACCCATACCTACCTGAAATGGGGAACACCTGACACTTGAGAATACACTAAGTGAGAATACACTAAGTGAACCGATCGTGAGGAGTTTTGTGGTAAAGGACAGTTATTCCCCAATGGTGGTAAGAATTAACTTTCGGTACCTAACACCGGAAAAAAATGGAGTAAAAACTTAATTGCTGGTATGGAAACTCTTGGGTTTTCAGCTGAACTTACTCTAAAACCTTATGATCTATCAGGTGCTAAGCAATTCTATTTTGAATCACGTGGAAGTTTCCAACTCTTCTCCATTGTCTCCAAATATAACGGGGCTTTCCTTGGTAGGATTTTCCTGTTTATTCAAACGCTAATGAAAAGAGTTGAATTTCTGACCGCTTCCTTTTGCAAGCTAAATCAAATTTAGCAAGTAAAAGCCCTCCCATCCACCTTCATTGTTGACAGAAACTCTTGAAAAAGGAACAGAGCGAAGGGACGGCGATGGGGGTTTAGGTCTACGTGGGTTTTAGCCTTCTCATTAGTGCTACATTATTGCCAAACTTTCCTACCGGACCGCTTC